>CALSBW010025425.1:0-13004 GCA_943590975.1 Lindbergichthys nudifrons | reverse complement strand
GAGTCACGGACATGAGTTCATAGATCAAGGCAGACCGGTGCACACACACACACACACACACACACACACACACACACACACACACACACACACACACACACACTTCGGTAGTTTGTTGTTGTTGCTGCGCGTGCTGATGACCGGGTGATTGACAGCCATCAATCAGATCAGCCAACCTGCGTCCCATGACGCATGAAAAAAAGCACAATCATCAAACAGATGCTCGATGCATCTTAACCCATTCACACGCGCACACTTCATGGACGCACGGGCGTACATTAAACTGCAAGCACGCACACACACAGTCATCACCGGGAGGAGCTGCACGCGCACACAAAGTCATCAACGGGAGGAGCTGCACGCGCACACACAGTCATCACCGGGAGGAGCTGCATGCGCACACAGTCAACACCGGGAGGACCTGCACGCGCACACACAGTCATCACCGGGAGGAGCTGCACGCGCACACAGTCAAACCGGGAGGAGCAGACACTCGGGGTTTCCTGCATTAAACGGCAGAAGAACACACTCACCTTTGTGGCTCTGCTGCTCCTCCAGAACACCAGACAGGATGTGCAGCCCGAACACACATGAATCCACAACAGCTCCGGCTATTTCCACAAAGAAGGGACCAAACGGGAATAAAGCCTCCTCCGGCACCGCTCCGTTATAAATCCACAGAGAGACAGTCCTGGACGGACAGACTGGGACAGACAGAAACAGTCTGAGTGTCCGCTCAGGCTCCAGACGACACAATGAGGCGTCTGAGCAGCACCGCGGCTCGGCCCCACGCCACGCCCTCCTCATTATCATAGTACCTCTGCAGCCAATCAGAGGGCGGTTCGCCGGCCCTGATTCCACCCTCTTCAATTTTCAAAAGTAACTTTATCTCTCAAAGTGCCTAAATAATTAAAACCACTGTATCATGACGATATTACAGAAAAATAATAAAACATAACTGCTGAAAATATTTTCACAAGAAATTAAAGCCTGTTTTTTTAATGACATGAATAGAAATGTTTTCTCATCAGCACGTGTTTCCATTAGGGATAAGGGATTTGTAATGCATATGTTTTTTAATTATTATAACGTCTTTGGTGTTACTGGGCGGGAGTTGTGTGAAATGCATTTCACTCACGGGAATGGATCACTTAAATAAAAAAATGTATGAGTTATGGAGGTAGAAAGAAGTGATACTCAGTATCCCTCTGCTTGTCTAGAGGCTGCAGAATATTTTAGCAAGTTGTAATCTCCTGCAGGTCAGTGAGACCAGAGGGCCAAAAAGCTGCTGAAAATCGAGAGGCTGCTTGAGGCTGGCTGCAGGATGGAGCAATTTCCATAGACCCCAATGTTAAAATGCCCACCTTTACAGCAGAAATAAACGTGTTTACACAGGGCAGTCCCTGGCCAACATGAGGCCCCACGCAAAGTTATATGATGAGGCCCTCTGTTTCGCGAGCGTCGACGGACGGACGGGGGGAGCCTCGCAGCGGCGAAACCGTGCCACGCCACACTAATTGCGCCGCATTTTTGGCTCAGTTGAGGCACCCTCTGCAAGATAAGGCCCCCTCCGCAAGGTGAGGCCCCCTCCGCAAGGTGAGGCCCCCTCCGCAAGGTGAGGCCCCACGCAGTCTACGTGATTGGCCTGTAGGGAGGGACGGCTCTGTGTTTACAGCCTGACTCAAAACAAATTATTCTCTCTAAAGCTAATACCCCCTTCTTAACAACCTTGTGTACCGGGTCACAACGGCGGCTGACTCGTTATCACTATATTATGTGGAAGGATGGACAGCGAAGCATCTCCTATGTCATCTGGCATTTAAGGACAACAAACACACAATGTCCTTTAAATCAATTTCTCACTTATTCTAAGAATGTACTCAACCCTCTGGAGTGTCTAACGGCCCGTCCAACGCGCGCGTTGAAGCTTGCCGACGGGGGGGGCTGAAACTCGACCAACAACCAATCACATGAATCTCCCGCCCCGGACACACAAGCACGCGGTTTGATTGGCTAGAGCTTGTACTGGCATATGATTCGATTGGCTGACGCTTCCGCCGAAGCTTCAAAAGTTGAACATTGCTCAACTTTCGTTGCGAGCAGCGTGAGCAAATCTACGCTTCGCTCCCACAATGCAGTTCGGCAAAACGTGACGTCACCCCATTCAAAGTGAATGGGCAGAAGCGTTAAAGCTTCAACGCACGCCGCCGTGTGGACGGGCCGTAAGGGTATTTTCTCGATTTGTAGATATTTCCTTAAATCACCTTTTAAATGTACTTCTTATAACATGGCACCCCATGTGTTACATATCAAAATGTTCAGGACAATCTCTGGTCTTGCTATTGATGCAAATTACTCAGTTTAGAGCACTGTGTGATGAGATAAGTAGCTCTAAAGCTTAACATTTGACATCCGATTTTCGGAATATCTTCAAAACTCTTGTGAAAACACAAATGTACTCATGTCATCCAAAAGTTTTGGTGTTTTAGATTTGGGTACCAAAGTCTTAGGATCACAAAAGTAGTGAAATATTTGAATTACACTGTATATAAAGGTGTAATTCATGAATAAAATGAAACAAATTAAATTCGAATTTTGAGTAAAATAGGTGTTTATCCAACCTGGTCTCACCAGAATGCGTGACTCCACCACGACTCCTTAACACCGCAGTGCGTGGTGGAGTCACGAACTTTGCTACATTTACGTGTCTGCACCACGCAAACAACCCCAATGTAAAGTGAATGAGGCTCCTTTGCCTTGGTGCACACACGCATTTCTACAACGTCCAGCAGTGAGCTTTTATTCTATAAAACGTTTTTAAAATCTACTTTATAGCTTGTAGTAACTCACGGGAGGCTTCTTTTATTTTATTTGTATTCATAATAATTTTTATTTTTCGTCAGAATGTATTATGGTGCATTATTTACCAATTTTTGTTCTCAAAAAACAGTGCATTGTGTGTAATACAACTGTGATTTTTATTAAATTAGTTAGTTTTTAAGGAAGGCCAGAGCTTCAGCTGTGTCCAATAGATTGTTCCCTTTAGTTAACGTTATTTAAAAGATAATTATATTCCTATTTGATCATGTCCCCTTTATTGTATTACAGACGCAAAGAGCAATGTGAGCGTCCATTCCCATTGGATAACGGAGGATTTTACACCCGGAAGTAAGTATTCTCCTTACTGTCGATTGATTTGACAGTGATATCTGCACTACTCATCAACTCAGAAACACCAGATTATCCTTGTTAATTACACAACATTGATTGGTTTAAATTGTGTGCAATGCTTTTGTAATTTCCCCCTTCGATTCGGAAAAACAAATATTTGTTCAGAGTTTTGGATAGCCGAAGACACTACACTACCCAGAATCCTCAGCTATTGTTCCGCTTTGCCTCAAGCTCTGTGATTGGTTGACCTCCAACTGCATTCCATATGAAACATTTTTTTTCGTAAAAGATAAAATCATACTTTATTCAGCAGTGCTTGCTTTACTCTTTGAAAGTCATCACATGAATGCATTGTAATGAATGGTTTGGCTGCATTAAATATTACACATCTGTCGTAGTTCTTTATTTATCTACAGAGATCAGGCCTCAGAATAAACCGGAAACTATTCTTTTACCGTTCTGTTTTAATTTCACAATAAAGTTAGTAGTAATAATTTGTTTGATATTATTGTTTTTTATTAACTACTAGACCGCTGGGTCATGTTAAGACCATCTTTTCTGTGTTGCTGTGGGTTTTTTACATCGCTTTTGTGTTACAAATATCAAAACAATAACAGAATATATCCGTCATAAACTAAACCAGAAACAGCAGTATATTTTATTTTGTTAACACTGTAAACTTGACAGCTTTTTAACCCGCAACTCCTACTGGTTAAAGCACGTTATTGCACGTTTAGAGTAATGCAATGCAGGTAGATTGTGTTGCTTTTTAATGACTGTTTTAAAATGCCTTTTTCTTGATGTCTTTCATTTTTGTAAAGCACTTTTGAATGTGTTATATTTGATGAAAACATTTAAATATTAAGAATACATACTCTTAATATAGTGGGAAAGTGGAAGGTCAATGATATAAATAATATAGAATAGAAAATATCAAGAAGATACTGTAAGTGATCTCTACAATAAAACAGTTTAGTGCCTGATAGGAGGATGTGCAAAACAGACAAACTAATAAGGCTTTATTTAAACATTAAAGAATACTTTAGGTTAAGGTCTTCTTTTAAATAAGAAAAAAGCCTTGGGGGTATCTACAGATATTAAGCCTGACAAAGTACAACTCGAAAATGTTGTAGATTGACTATAATCTAATCTTTTACAGAGCACCATCTCCTTCAATATATTGCATGGTTTGTTTTGGAACTTGACAAACAACTTTCCTGCAATGTTAACTATGTTGAAGCACTTATTTTAACTGATATTATACATATTAATTATACTCTTATAAGAAAGAATAAGAAATGTGCAGAATATGTTTAATGGTGGAGGGACACAGATATCGATAGATGTCTTGTAATGCACTGTTGAGGAACCTGTGACCCAAGTTTTTCATTCATTGCATAACTACACCGTAGTTGTGTATATGATATGTCAATAAACCTTAGAAAATCTTGAAATCTTGAAAGGGATGTGCAAAATAGCCATTATATACCGTTTTTAATTAACTATTAGTAGAGAATAACGAGTAATGAATTTACTTTATAGGGATCTGCAGATTTAAACCAATCAATGTTGTGTAATTAACAAGGATAGTCTGGTGTTTTTGAGTTGATGAGTAGTGCAGATATCACTGTAAATAAAATCAATCGACAGTAAGGAGAATACTTACTTCCGGGTAAGTATTCAGAACAGAACGGTAAAAGAATAGTTTCCGGTTTATTCTGAGGCCTGATCTCTGTAGATAAATAAAGAACTACGACAGATGTGTAATATTTAATGCAGCCAAACCATTCATTACAATGCATTCATGTGATGACTTTCAAAGAGTAAAGCAAGCACTGCTGAATAAAGTATGATTTTATCTTTTACGAAAAAAATTTTTTCATATGGAATGCAGTTGGAGGTCAACCAATCACAGAGCTTGAGGCAAAGCGGAACAATAGCTGAGGATTCTGGGTAGTGTAGTGTCTTCGGCTATCCAAAACTCTGAACAAATATTTGTTTTTCCGAATCGAAGGGGGAAATTACAAAAGCATTGCACACAATTTAAACCAATCAATGTTGTGTAATTAACAAGGATAATCTGGTGTTTTTGAGTTGATGAGTAGTGCAGATATCACTGTAAAATCAATCGACAGTAAGGAGAATACTTACTTCCGGGTGTAAAATCCTCCGTTATCCAATGGGAATGGACGCTCACATTGCTCTTTGCGTCTGTAATACAATAAAGGGGACATGATCAAATAGGAATATAATTATCTTTTAAATAACGTTAAAAGGGAACAATCTATTGGACACAGCTGAAGCTCTGGCCTTCCTTAAAAACTAACTAATTTAATAAAAATCACAGTTGTATTACACACAATGCACTGTTTTTTGAGAACAAAAATTGGTAAATAATGCACCATAATACATTCTGACGAAAAATAAAAATTATTATGAATACAAATAAAATAAAAGAAGCCTCCCGTGAGTTACTACAAGCTATAAAGTAGATTTTAAAAACGTTTTATAGAATAACAGCTCACTGCTGGATGTTGTAGAAATGCGTGTGTGCACCAAGACAAAGGAGCCTCATTCATTTTACATTGGGGTTGTTTGCGTGGTGCAGACACGTAAATGTAGCAGAGTGCGTGACTCCACCACGCACTGCGGTGTTAAGGAGTCGTGGTGGAGTCACGCATTCTGGTGAGACTAGGGTTGCGGTCGAATAGTCCATTTAGCTTAGGAACCTTCCTAATGGAGTGAAATGACCCGGAAGTCCCTCAGTGGCAGCCATGGTAAGTGCCGTTCGAATTCTCTAAATTAAAAGGAAAGGAGGTTTCAAACTTCCTTTATAACCTCCTTTAGCTTAGGAACCACTGGACCTCCCTAACCGAAAGGAGAGGAGAAAATGCTGCCCCACAATGCCTTGTGGCCGCGGCATTTGCCGTCACACAACAGTCGGCCGTTCACGGAAACAATCGATTATGAACGAGAAATGATATCATGAAAGTTACGGTTCAAAACGTATGTGGTAAGTTGCCAAAGTGCTTTGTTTTGAAGGTTCATCAGTATTATAATCAAAAAGAGAAATATGAACGTTAGTTTTTACTGAAATGATCAAATAAAGTCAACATTTCACAGTCTTTACTAAGCTGTGTGGGGTTTGTTCAACTTTTAAAATATGTTTGAATGGTGATATACACAGTGATAGATGTTAAGGACTAACGTTTATAATAAATACATTTGTATTGCTTTTAAGATCTTTTCATAGTTCATACAATCATACGTATTGGGATCATTTGTATTAATGTGGACCGGAGGGAGAGGGTGACGAGCATAAGTTTCACTTTCCTTTTTTATTTCAATTCCAACTTTGGTCATGAAGAATATGTTTCTCTGTTGTCCCCGTTCATAAAGCATAAAACAACAGCATCAGAGCACGGTGCAGAGTTTACAGTAGTCCCTCGTTCTTATTAAACATCCATGTTGTAGTCCGCAGTATAGAAAACTGTAGTTTCCATAGTTTCCCCACCGCAGCCGTTCTTATTATACATCCATGACCGCAGCAGGCGCACATTTATCACCTCCGCTGGCGCATCATAAACACGTCGGATAGTGAAAGTGCAGTCGGATTCTCTAAAGTACCTCAGGCCTAGGCTCCACGGGGACGGAAACGGGTTGAATCCGCATATTTCTCATGCGTATAGCCCTCTAAGCTAGACGACGCCGCAACGGAAACGTAGAAACAGACCCCGCAAACGACAACGGGTCCAAAGGTGGATAGATCTGGGGACGAAGCGCTCTGGGGGGTCCAACGGGGCCGTGTGGTAACCTATACGGTCATCCGTTTGTGATAATGACGACTCAATAGCCCCGCCTCTCCCCACCTCTGCTGCTCACCCCCGCAAAAGTACACGGCACACTGAATTCAGATTATTTATCTTTATCTCGATATGGACATAAACGCGAGTGAAGTCTAATCTGACAGGACGGAGACACGCAGCTCCTCCCGCTGCATCACAGCGGGAGGAGCACACACTTCAAGTCAGATCATCACCCTTAGCTATTTTAATTACCTCTCAAACTACCTAAACTAGTTATAAATATGTTTATTTGTACTGTCGAGTCATCATTACTGGATCAGCTGCTGCATGAGACAGACACTGACGCTGTCAGAAGAGAGGAAAAAGAGACAGCCTCCGTGTATTTTATCATTATATAGAGTCGTTATTCATTCGTTTTAAAGCTCAATAAATAACAAAGAACACCTTTGACTGGTACTTTTATAATTTTGTCCGGAAGATTTAAACTTTAACACACGTTGATCGGCGAAAAACTCTGCCCGGATCCCTCGGCCCCCACCGCGGAGAATAAACAGAAGTGTAGCCAGGACAACCATTCTTCTTCCCTGCTTTTGTGGAGGAAGTTGCTGCTTTTGTGGAGGAAGTTACAGCTCCACGTACAGGCTCGGCATATGTACTACAGCTTTTCCAGCGGTTGGATGTAAACGGAGCCGTCTCGTGGAGCTTGACACAATCCGGTGTATATTGCGTGTGGGCGGAATTTTTTTGCGGTTGCGTTTGCGTTTACTCGGATGCGTTTTGCCGTATCCGTCCCCGTGGAGCCGGGGCCTCAGTCTCTTCTCCTAAGTCCTTTTGAATTCTCCTATCCACTATCCCTTAACCCCATGACGTTTCACTCCGAGGTCAAGGAATAGACGATAGGGTTAGAATTTAGGAGCTGTTTTTTTTGAGTATTTGACCGCAACCTAGGTTGTGTTTATCACTTACAGAGTGGCGAAGTCCCTCCCCTTCCGGTGGACCTCCATGGGACCTTATTTCGGAAAAATTATGTATTGAAGTCAATGGAGAGAGAAAGATTATCTTTCGATCCCATTTGAATTGTGCCACGAATTACACATATGATGTTTGTCAATTTAAAAGATAATTTTGCAAGTCAAAAAAATATATATATGTCGTAAAACTGTGAAGTAACACATTTGTTTGTGTGAAACGCTCAATGAACTACATCTCTGGTCAACAACACACGTCACCAAGATGGCCGTCACTACTGTCTTGTCAACCAAACGATTGACTTCCCTCACTATCACCACAATGAAACACGTCCTGAAGAATGTCATGCAAAGCTGCCTGCCTGCCTTCCTTTGATTCTCTCTGAACTGCCTGGTCATTTTAATGTTTAATGTCAACCATTTGTGCAGATAGCATGAAGTAGAGAAGATCGCTAGCGTTAGCGTTAGCATTTCTCCCCCGGGATTAAATTGTGTATTATAGAATGATCACACCGGTGACAGTACTCTTCAAAGGGTTCACGAAATATGACTACTACTCTTACTGTTTAACATTTTGGGTTACTTACGCGACTGGGATTTGTAGTCTTTCTTGTTGCGTATTTTTCATAGTCTTATATTTCAACAGTTTTACGACAAACTGTGACTTTTTTTACATGGAAATTATTTTTTAAGATTGACAAACATCATATGTGTAATTCATGGCACAATTCAAACGGGATCTTAAGATAAGTTTTCTCTCTCCATTGACTTCAATACATTATTTTTCCGAAATAAGGTCCCATGGACCGGATGTAGATGGGCGTGACTTCGCCACTCTATTATTATGTTATGTATATGTTATTTCACCACAGCAGGGACTGAGATACGTTAGGACTGAATAATGACTTCATATTACATACCAAGGTCCATGTGATGTGTAAAAATACAAATTGAGCATTACAAAAAAAATGTCAACCAACTATTTATTATAAATATGTTTTTTTCAACCAACTATTTATATAAATATAAGAAACTGGAAAATCTCTCTATTTTGAATATTGAACATCAGAACTTTCAACCAACTATTCATTATAAATGTAAAGACAGTGTCAAGGTCTTTGTCTGTCTTCCAAGACAGTGGGTCTGGCTGCTGTGTAGGTGGGGGTGATGGTGCATGGGCTGCTGTGTAAGTGGGGGGTACGTGTGCTACAGAGTTCCCGTTAGAATATTCTTTTGCCGGTCAAAATGTCCGTTAAAGTTGAAATCTTCCGTCCAAAATTAGAAAAGTGCCCGTCAAAGGTCTTCTTTGTTATTTATTGAGCTTTAAAACACATTGATATGATTCGATATTAAACAAACTAATTATAGTAGATTAACTATACATTATTATTATTGCACGGTGGTGGTGGCGAAGTCGATAGGGAGTTGGCTTGGCAACTGGAAGGTCACCAGTCCAAGCCCCGGCAAGACCAATTGCTACCGAGGTGTCCCTGAGCAAGGCACCATTCCCTACACTGCTTCAAAATGGCAGCACACTGCTCCTAACACTTGGATGGGTGAAATGCAGAGAAACAATTTCCCCACGAGGGATTAATAAAAGTCCATCTTTATTATTATTATTCAAACGTGTACAGTAATTTACAATAACACGGGAATAATAAACGGAGCACTCTCTCTCTCTCCTGACAGCCCGTCAGTATCATGCATAGACTGTATATATAAATGGACGTAGGGTCCGTGACGTCACCCATAGGATTCTGCAGAGTTGCCGAGAAGCCCTTAGTAGGCGGAGTCGGCCACTAACGGCTCGACAGTGGCGTCAGAGTCTAACTCCCGCCTGCTCCAAATAAGGGCAAAGAGGCGGAGCCGAGGCGGGACCTGCTGCCTCCAGCTGGGAAGTAACAGAGCTAGCTCAAGCTAAGAAGCTAAGCTAACATGCTACCCATCTGCACACTGCCGTCACATTTTACGTTTCTAAGGTAAGTGGACATGAAACTATTCAGCAAAACTATAAATAATAATCGAAGTTATTGAGTTTTTAGCATAATACTTCAGAATCTTAAAATCCCTTCACGTTTGTATGCAATGTGCTAAATGCAACACTGGAATCAAGCAAATTAATATGTTTGCATGACATTAGTTATTTATATTTTGCTATCACTTAATTATACGTTTAATACATTTAAGTCAAGCTAAGGTACATGTGATGGTAGCTAGTAAGTGCTCTTACCTGTGAGGCCTCCTCCAAACAGCATTATAACCAGACTGTATCATTAAAACTACAAGTACCAGTTCTAGATCCTTGACTTTAGACAAACAATTCAAAAGACAAAATGTATTTAAAGACCCATCTTTATTTGAAGGTGCCTCTTAACCTGAGATATTAGTTATACAGTAATAGTATTGACAATCTAAAAAAACTGAGCAACTCAACAGTCAACTTTATATTTCTTATTGTCTAAAGCATTTATTATTTTCATTTTTCCCCTCTCATATTCAGTGTGGAGTGTGGATGGATTGAGACAGCGTGGTGTCCAGAGAGCTGCAGAGACTTCAGGGAGAAACCTCCGTGTGATGGACGTCCTGTCTGTTGGTTTGGAGAGGACTGAGGGTCTTTCCTCTGCGAGGAGGACCAGGCCTGATGGAGGAGCCCATGCATAGCTGATACCACCTGATCAGGCCTAGTCTGTCACTTTATTTGACTAAATGTGTTTACTTATACATTTAATAGGTTTACACCTTCTGTCCATATGTGCTTTTTTATTTAAAACATGTTTGATTAACTTTTGGTTCACATTTCAATAAATTTAATTTGTATTTGCACTCCTTTTGTCCATTATTCTTACTGAAAATGTTAGATTACACATTCACATCTGACTGAAGATTGGCCCCATTTATTTGCGTTGCAAACTCTGCGGTACAAGGCACATGTTGTGAAGCTCATAAAGTGAGGCAAATAGAAATAATCAGCTGATGGAGTGTAGATGTGGAAATAGGTGCATCCGATCAGCTGACTTTGTTTTCACAATAAAAGTAGTTTCTTAGTGAATGTCCTGTACTGCTCTTAACATCTCATAACATCAGCTTTTAATTTTCCTCTTGGATGTTCTTCTTGACCCTCAGAGAAGGAGAACATGTTGAGTCGTGTCTTTCAGGCATGTCCTTTCCTAACAAAAATTACAGGAAACATAAAACATATTATTGCAGAACAAGTGTGTTATTTATGAAAGAGGTGCGTTTGTGTTTAGGGGCTGTAGATATAATTATTTTTTAATTGTAATGTTTTATTTTATTTCAACAGTGAGCTACAAAGACAATCAGATTATGAATGAACAGTATGACATTCATCAACATTGAAATATATTTTATTATCAAAATAATATTTAACTGTTATCAAAACTTAGTGCAACTGTAGAAGCTTGCTCTGTTGTCTCACTGAAAGAATCACTTTGACCACGTTTTTTACAGACAATATTGAGAGATAAATAGTAGCAGTTCTCACTAATAGCTTTGCCTTCAATACCTTAAATTAGAAAGCTGACAGTCATATTGCTTGTTAACATCTAAATGTAACCCTTTGCATGGAAGAAACCCTCAACTTCACTGATGTGTAGGTGATCTAGTATTTAGTATTGTTTAATGGAATGTATAGCAGTGTATTAAAGTCAATACTTCATTTATTTAAACCAATATCTTTCTTGGTTCTTTGTACAGTATGAAAAAAGAGTATTTGTACCTGTGCTGAAGTTCACTGCTGTGAGGAGTCCAGTTCTGTCTCTCACTCTCTGGTCCAGCCTGTCTGCATCACCTGGAGACTTTAAACAAACAGATATATATGTAAATAACCATGTGTACAAACAATATAACTGTTCTGTTGAACATGTTGGATTGTGTATTGTCCGAGTCAGGGTCCTTTTTATTTTACCGTAACTTTGGAAGTTGTGTTACCAATGCTTACTATTTATTTGATACCAATTTGGTAATGCAATTAATAAAAACAACAAGATTTGGGTTCGTTCTTCAGATGACTGTGACGTTAACGTGTAAGCTCAATAATGAACTCCAGCTCAACCAACCATATTGTAATATCTAAGTAATCATCTTGAAATATGACATTAATAATTGTAATATACACACACATCTTATTGTGAGGTTGATTTCACATACACTACTTCGACGTTAGCTTGTCTACATACTTGAGCATAGCCAATTTAAATTAACCTTAGCAATGCATACAGTTCCTACCTACATAATAAAATATCTCTCCAAGTTACAAGGATGACCTTATTTTATCAACCTCAAACAGAAGCCGTTTGTTCTACAGTATTATCCCACTTAACGCTTAACACTTGTCTATTTCGTTTTAACCTTTATATATACAGTCTATGGTTTTAAGTTAACTTGGAGGATACGATTAGCATCGTTAGCACCGATGTAGCTACCACTCGCTTACACGCTAATCCAAGCCTTAACATTCATTACGTAGCTGATTAAAATCATAAACACATAAATAAAGTACTCGAATTTCACTTACCGCAAAACGGCAATCATGCACCGTCTGTTTCAAGCGCAGACCGAGTCACAATAGTCCGATATATAAGCATGAAGAACAAACAAACACGGCCGGGGTCAAGTTGTGTTCCCTGGATGAACTGAGCAGGCACAGTCCCTGTAGCTTCACGGAGCAGGCAGCTAGCAGAGAGACAAGAAGCTAACAGCAGCAGTCAGTTGACAGAGCTGTCACTCAATGTGACCACGCCCTAATTTATGCAAAAACTTTAAGACCTAATATAAATAAAAGGGTCATGTTAGAAAACAATTCACTCACAGATTCATAATCATGAAGGTGGAATCTATATATAACTATATCTATAATAATATTTATTGGATCCATGGGTAGAAACATGTTTTTTTAGGCTGTGAAATTGGGCATTTTAACATGGGGGCCTATGGAAATTGCTCCTTTCTGCAGTCAGCGCCTATCGGCCAATATATGAACTGCAGTTTGTGGCACTTCCGTATTGGCGTCCCGGCTCTTCCCCAGAGTTTGCCGCTTGGT
>CALSBW010025424.1:0-14621 GCA_943590975.1 Lindbergichthys nudifrons | reverse complement strand
ACGGAGGACGTGAGAGACACACACACACACACACACACACACACACACACACACACACACACACACACACACTCCACAACATAGTTAGTAGAGATGGTGTACGCAGTGCTTGAACTGGGCCGGTACCGGGACTTCTGATTTTACCCACCTGCGTACCGTTACTTCTTACTGCGTACCGGCACCTCATGACGCATCTCTGTGAGTCCCCTGTGTCCTCCCTGGCAGCTCCATTGATTCCCTCTCTCCTCTCCTGCTGAAAGATGCATGAGTGTGCTCAGGGACGAGGAGTCATTTACCCAGCCGCCAGTAGGAGTCAGGCTTTAGCCATATCCGCTGTCTGTCATACTTTTTTCAAGTACAGTCAGCCTTTCTAAAATATACAGGAAAGAGACAAACCCACCAGCATTATAGGATATACTATATGACCTGATGCAGGCACATGTATAGGCTACGTCATGTTCTCTATGAGAGCCCCGGACACCTGATTAGGAAAACATGCAATTTCTGAACGTTACAGTAAATATTCTGTTTTTAAAAGAAAATCTTTTCCTTGTCTGTTAAAGTTTTTTTGTGTTTCTTTGTAATTACTGAATCAAAGATATGAGGATAAGGATAGAGGAAGTCGTATGTTGTACAGATTGTAAAGACCTTTGAGCCAAATTCTTGCTTTTGGGCTGTATAAATAAAATTGACTTGAAACCGTTGCTGATTTAGAGTACTGGAACCTTTTTATTCCAATTCAAGCACTGAGTGTACGGCAAACACACACTTCTTGGCACAATGCAATCATGGAAAGAAAGACAATATCACACACACACTGAAACATCTCCATTAGACTCCTTTGTTTACTTCCTGAGTATAGTGACATCACTTTGGAATACTCGCGCTCCTATTGGCTACCGCTCCAACAGCTGTGTGTGTGTCTCTGTGTGTGTGCTTCAGGTGCCGATGATCCTGGTGGGGAATAAGTGTGACCTGGAGGTGGAGCGAGTCGTGGCCAAAGACTCGGGCGTGGGCCTCGCCCGGCAGTGGAACTCCTGCGCCTTCCTGGAGACCTCAGCCAAGAGCAAGATCAACGTCAACGAGGTGAACTACTACCCAGTGTCAAGTAGACCACAAGTTGGTGTGGAAAAAGTGGTTGTAACTAACTTTGTGTTTGTGTGTGTGCAGATCTTCTACGACCTGGTGCGACAGATCAACAGGAAGAGTCCAGTTCAAGGGAAAACTCGCAAAAAGTCCACCTGTCAACTTCTCTAATGACAGGTAATGTTCAGCTCTAATGTAAACCAAAGGTATTTTAATATTTGAAATGACGTCCCATTGTCAAATAGTTTTTCTATTATCATGATCAAAATATAAAATGTGGTACAATTTTGTTCGAATTTTTTACATTTTGATTTTTTCCTTCCAGTTTTCTGCTCACCTGACCGACAACCAACCAACCAACCAACCAACCAACCAACCAACCAACCAACCAATCACAGGGCATCTTCCAGCTGGCCACGCCCCTTTCACACAACCATGACATCTTCACCCTGCGCCATCTCTGACCTCTGTTCCCATGACGACCCCCCCCCCCTCAGAACCACACAGTCCGACTGACTGTTGCCTTGGAAACATTGAAACCAAACATCAAAGGATTGCGGCGGCGGCCATGTTGAAGATGATGACTCGACAGGAATTAAAGGGGCTGTCCAAAAACCAACTGCCCGGATTTAAACTACGGTTCCCATGATGCTCTCTGCTGGGGGAGTGGCCTCTTGCTTTCTACTTTTTAAATGTTTCTTTTTCTCCTTTTTACTTCCAGCAGTCGAACCTGTGGATCCATTCAGTGATTACTGTTATTACTAAGGTGGTTATTATTCTGTGTGAAAAAGATATACAAGTCATTTAATGTTTTTTATTTTTGGGGGAGTGGGTGGGAAGGGCGGGGGGGGGGGGCGTGCAGCAGGTCATGTGGTTAGCTCACCGCGCTAGTAGTATCAAGCTAACGTGAGTTTTAGCCGACAGTTACAGGAGAGAGTTGCCAAAATTAAGATAAAATGCTAACTTCAGTTGTACGAACATTTTTTTTTTTTTGCTGATATTTCCAATTAATTCTAGCACATTAACGATACCAATAACGAGTTAAATCAAGAGCTTTGCTAATGGATAGATATCAGTTCCAGAAGCAACTTAAATGCATTGTTTTCGGAGGGAATGCTAGTTGTTCTAACACACAGTTCGTTAGCTTTATTTAGCATTGTCTTCTTACTGTGAACTTACTGGATGGCTTTAGGTTACTTTGTTAGCATTGCAGCTATTCAAATATATTTCAAATATTGTGAGAAAAAACGATGTATATGTGGTGTTAGCATTATTGAATTAATGGTAGCTTGGCTAGTTAGCATGTCAGTGAGGAAAAGTATTGAGTTTCAAAACATCAACAATGAAACTTGAACATTTTGAGGCAAAATGTAAGAACAGCAAATGATAATGTGATTGTTGTCGGGGATGCTAACAACGCCACTAAAATAATAGTGTCTGAGTCCTAGCTTGTTAGCGTAGCAGCGTGGTGAGCTGACTCTGGATCTGCTGCTCAGGGCGGACATGTTGCCTTCAGACAGCAGACTCACACTGGTCCTGTGTGTTTGTGAATTTGTTTGAGTGTGTGTGTTTGTGAATTTGTTTGAGTGTGTGTGTGTTTGTGAATTTGTGTGTGTGTGTGTTTCTGTGTGTATGTGTGCTAAATAACAACTATGAACCACGCCATTTTCTGTGATTAACTTTTTTGACCCAGGGGAATGGGGAGGGTGTTATAGAGTATTATTAACCATCATTATTACCTGATTATTAATGTTATTAACACGTCTGAGAGGGAACCACTGAGGTATTCTGCATAACGTCCTTTAACTGATGGGGATATATTTAAACATCCATCTATGGAGGATCAAACATCCACGCCCTCATTGTCAAGTTGAGTATTTCATGCTAGCACTTAAGAAAACCCTGCGTTGTAGCCCAAAGCTAACATGCTATAGCGTTAGCATTGAGTGCTGCCGCCAAATGGATTGTCGTGTCTTCTTTAAAATTTCATTTTTGCAAAGAAAATATATGAAAATGTGCTTAGTTTTCATCGTCTGTGTAGCAGTGAAAAAACTGCTACACAAATAGTAGTTTTGGCAGACGTTTGCGTGATGATATATATTTCAATTACTCTTTTTATGTCAGCTACTATCGGACATATTTTTCCACGTTTTGGTAAAATCCAAGAAGACTGCAATTTGTTTGTTGTTGGTAGTTGGCTAAATCCGAACTTTCGCATCTACGCCTTTTGCATAACCAATTTAGGGCATTAACTTAATTAATTAATTTAAAAAACGCCTCTCGCTGAAACGTTTTTACGCAACTTAACTGAGCAAGTTTTATAAAATGATGCCGTTTTGATACAGCAATATTAAAGTTAAGTAATGGAAATGTGGCCAATATTCCCATCAGTTAAACACCTTATAATCTCAGTGTTACTCTTTAACGTTATCACGGCATTTGACTGACCGTAGGAGGTTGGGCTTAACGCTGAAGCCCCGCCCCCACATGTATTCAGGGGGCGTGGCCTGTGAAGCAGCCGGGACACAGGAAGCCTTTTGAATCCTTTGTTTTTTGAAATGTGAGAATGGGCATCTGACAGTGTGTTGGACCTCTGTGAGTACTGCTGTATCGCGAGTACTACTCAGTATTCTGGTTCTCCTGCAGTACTTCATGTAGCATGTTAATGTGTTTCCTCCAGGAGGGGCTGAATCTCAGTTTGCATGCCGAGCAGAGGCTTCGAGAGAGACGTCTTTATGCAGGCGATCGCCACGTATACGAGAATTAAAACGTGGCGATGCTAGCAAGCAGAAAAGTCAACGTTTCCGTAGCCGCAGCTTCAGGCAGACGTTTCTCACTTCCAGAGTCAAAGGCTGCGGTCGCGCTCGACATTTTGTGCGACTTCTGGGGCTGTAGTTGCTGTAGTTTTTCTAAAGGTCTCAGTTATGCTTCAAAAAAAGAATGTTTTACTAACTAAATGTAGGAAAACTGTTCTTCTGCATCGGACAATTCATGGTAGTCTGCAAAGTGTGATGGTGTTGTGTCTGTCTTACTTTTAAAAGCAGAGAAGGACAAACGGTGTATTTGAGTACAACTTTCCCCACTCCCACCCAGTTATAAAACGTGTTCTAGTCTTTGATGGAGCTTCTTCTGAATACCCAACACCTCGTAAGAGCAGTTAAAGTTCGGCTGTCTTCAACTTCCACTATTACTGCATGAAGTTGGTTGGATGGCATTTGGAAAATCATGACAAATCGTCAAAAGCAGAAAAGAAACCCACTTACTTTGAAGCATACAGAGGCCTAACGTCTGCGATTAATTGAGCCATATTTGTACCCACTTTTTAAAGTGCTAGGCTAGCACTTTCCCTCTGTTTCCACTCTTTGTGCTAAGCTAGGCTGAACACACCCTGGACCTAACTCTGAGATTAAATTGAACAGAAGTCGCCCTGAATGACGAGCGCGAGCGCAGCCGAAAGCAAACTGAAATCTAAAGAAGAAATTATGTTTACTGAAATAAACCTGCTTCTTTCTTCTCTGTATGGCATGATGACCAGTGAAATGTAAAAGGATCCAGTTCAGCGTCGAGCAACCGGTTAAAAAAAAAAAGATCCCCGTTTTTATTCGGCCGAATCCTGGTCCCTTTTCTCAGCTGTTGTTGGATTTTAAAAACTGTTATGGAAATTGAAATTCTGAACTGGTTTTGTCCCAGTGCAAAAACCCACAGCAGCAGTGAGGGAGATAAAGCAGGGGGGGGGGGGGGGAAGCCAAATGTAAAGTAAAAACTAAAAAGCCTTAAATGAATAAAAGTGGTGCAATTTTGTAACAGCAACCTGTGGTGTGCAGTCATTCTGGATCAATGTGCATACACCTTCACACAAAACACCTGTTTCTGTGTGAGAGCAACATGATTACATGTGTCAATGTACAGTCTTATATATTTCATTTAGTATGGGTATAATGTAAGGATAAATACATATGTAAATATACGTTATAATATTTATTTTTAAATGGTCATAATTACTCAAGATAAAATATAGTGCCATTATGAATTTGTTTAGTAATTATCGTAATTAAAAATTATAATTATAATAGTTTGAGAGGTTTTTATTATTGTTATTATTTTATTTGTAAGAGGTCCTTTATACTATTATTAGAACGTTATTTTGTAGTGCTCATTATTACAAATAAATTATTATTACAACAACATATTTCTTTGAAAGTTAATTATTGTTATTATTATTATTATTAGTCATAATGTATGTTTTTGAGGGGTCACGCTCTGTTGACCTACATCACCGCTGACGTCAGTTGTCAACGAGCTTACGTCAGACGCTTCTAAGCTGCCATGGCAACGACGACCCTGTAACTGAAGCTGAGGAGCAGCTAGTTAGCAACTGCTGGTCAACTAGTAACGTTGTTAACTAGTTATACGATGTCAACCAGCTAGTTGGCAAAGTGTAAATGAGCGCTATGACAAAGGAGTGAGTCCTCGCGGGGTTTTGTGGCCGGTAAGCGCGAGATGACCGTCCGCTTTAAGGTAATTAGCAACAGGTGTATTAGCATCGATAGCATGGTTAGCCAAACAAACGGATGCTAACCATTGACTTTATATGTAAAGATGCTAACCTAGCCATCTAGCTCTGTAACTGCATCAATCATGAACTAGTTTAAAGATCAGAGGTGGGATAAGTACTCAGGTCTTGTACTTGAGTGAAAGTAGAAGTACTCAGATCTTGTACTTGAGTCAAAGTAGAAGTACCAGAGTGTAGGAATACTCTGTTACAGTAAAAGTCCTGCATTCAAAATGTTCCTCAAGTGAAAGTATAAAAGTATTCTCATCAAAATATAGTGAAAGTAACGACAGTAAAAGTAGTCATTGTGCAGATTGGTCCATTTCAGAATAATATATCTGATATGTTTTATAATGATTGATCATGAAAGTGTTCTCAAAGCTGGTAAAGGTGCAGCTAGTTTGAATGACTTTGTATACTGCAGGGTAGCTTGTGGATTTACTCCAGGTGGAACTAAAGTCTGATTTAACACTTGGTTATATTTCACATCATTCATCCAGATCTGTGAAGTCACTGAAGGGATTAAATACAGGTAGTGGAGTAAAAGTACACCATTTACCTCTGAACTGTAGAGGAGTAGAAGTACTAAACAGCATCAAATGGGAATAATCAAGTAAAGTACAAGTACTTCAGAATTGTGTTTAAGTACAGTACTTTAGTTACTTTACACCTCTGATAAAGATGTAGCTCTGGAACCTGCAGGATGCTGCAGTCAGGATTAATGAGATGTAATCTGCTTTAATTAGCTAATCTAGGTAATCCTGTCAGTGACATTCCCCTGACGTTAAGAACACAGCTATTCACTGTTACAACCACTAATGGGGGGATAATTAGAAACCGAATCAAACAGGTTTATTACCAAGTAGGTTTACACATGAGGATTTGGCCTTGGTGTATATGGGCATACATAAACACAGTCAAAGAAGTGTGTATGTGTGTATGTGTGTGTTTGTGCATGTGTGTGTGTCAGTGTAGAAGTGAATACCAGAAGAGCTACAGGACGTCCCGCCCCAGAGGTTCTTCTCCTCAGCGCTGCGTCCCATTGGCCGGCCTGCGCTCAGACCAGATGGGTAAGATCCCTGAAACCAGAACTGGACCGAGTCCCGTTTCAACTGTACGAGAGCAGAACAGGTTTTAATTATCATTACTTACTGAGGATTGGATTTGGTACAATGTTGTCCTCTTAAACACTCAGATTTAAAAACAAATCATTACCTTTTTTTTTATTTTTGTTACACATACTTTTTCTATATATTATTTAGGTTTATTTTATATTATATATTCATTTTCTTCATCTCAGGTATCTGCAGAGAGCCGTGTTTCCAGAGCAGGAGGAGGTTCTCTCAGTCCTGCGGCTCTCTGCTCTGCCCTCCAGATCCTCCACAGAATCACAAAACAGCGCCCCCTGCTGGTAGGATGCCTGCACTACACACCTGGGATCTCCCTTTAGAAACACATTGGAGTAGGAGCACAATGAAGTCATTCAAGTGCTTGTTTATCCTCTAGTACAGGGGTGGGCAAACCTTTTGGCTCGGGGGCCACTATCAGTTTAAACATTTGACAGACGGGCCGGGCCAGTAGCAGATCGGTGAAAACATTTAGCTTTCCACTCCTCATTAAACACTCAGCACTCATTGTCGACTTGTCTTTTCTTTGTTCCACTCATTGTTACAGATGCAGGTTCAAAGGTGAATTATTGCGTCATTGCGTAACCGTTTATGTGCCTTCTTATTAGAGGCGTGTGGCGCAGTGGACAGAGCCTTGGTGTTGGGATCAGGGGGTCACAGATTCAAACCCCACTGCAGTCAGCATGTCGTTGTGTCCCTGAGACACTTCACCCCAAAGTGCTCCTGTGGGGATTGCCCACAGTGTGTAAGTCGCTTTGGATAAAAGCGTCTAACAAGTAATGTAATGTAATATTACCCACACAGCGTTTTACGTCGCTGATTTTCTCCCTAACACCGCTCACAACAACATCAATAGAGGACTGCGTCGGGTAGTTTTTAATCATACGAAGCCAGATTAAATTAAAGAACTACTTAACAACCTTGTACTTTTCTCCAGAGTGCCGTGCTGCATTGTTTATTAATGTGGTTCAGCTGTATTATCAACCGCTGCAGCGCTGCTCTTCCACCGGAGTTTAGTCTACTCTACTGTTAACTCACGGCAGCAGCCGCTGCAAAGTATTCACTGTCCGACTGTCACACAAGCAGCTGATAAATATCCCCCATCCCCATCAGTGAATGTGTTTTAGTCTGAAAGCTGTTTGGCATCACAACGCGGTCATGAAAGTTTCTCTGGTATTCTACAGGTGATGTTAGCATAGCAACCGAAGCTAATCAGACTATCTTGACTACTTGTTGCTATCATATTGTGGCATAAGCCGTTTTCTACACGCATATTTTACCGGCGTAGTTTTCGTTATGATTTTACTTGTGATGGCCACATGGAGCCCATGTATTGATTCCATCCGATAGCTGCAATAATACAAAACAATAGGAAAACGTCTGCCTCTTCACAATGATCAATAACAGTGAACGGATGGTCATTAAAGTAAGGTCAAATAAACAGAATCACACGAAGCCTGGTTAGTGTTGCCTGACTTTATATAAGTGGTTTTTATAAGTGTGCGGTGTAGTGATCACTGATTTATACACTGGGGTGACATAATCCAATCATGGAACTACAGGTTGGGGGTACTGTTTCCGCACGGACACATATGTTGACGGTACCTGCTGTGTACCTACTGTGTGTCCTCCTTTCACTTCTGGTCTTCTCTTCCCGGGCTGCGACCCGACAGCATGTGCATTTCTGCTGCTCAATAAAACCAGATTTGCACCCTCGATGCACCGCCTCCGACTCCTATCTCTCGGCACTACATTGGTGACCCCGACATAAGTCTCGCGAAGGTTCCGAGACTGAACCGAACACGGCAAAAAACTCACAGTTTTTCTCGAAATGCCGGAGATTTTTGGAGACGTCCGTGGCTGCCACGTGCACACGGACTGAGGCTCGGTGCGCCCCACGGAATGGCTGAGGACGTCGCTCACCATTCCCGCTTCGTCTCGGAACTGGAAGACAGCGAGCCTTTCTGCTACGAGGAGACGTTGCACGACCTGCTAGGTATGGAGGAACCCGACTTCTACCTCTTGGGGCTGTTTCTTCGGGACATGCGGCTGCATGTCCAGGCTGCGCTAGCTAACGCGGCTAGTGTTGAGCCCCGCGCTTTGGCCGAAGAAGCTGGCCGGTTCTTCCTGGCCGCCCGGCGATTTACCCCTGGGGTGCTGGCCGCTATACGCTGCGGCACCTTCCCTGGTGGGGGCACGCCGCCTAGCAGAGGCTCCGGGGCCGACAGCGACTAGCGGCCGTCGAGAACGGCTAGCCACGACTGCTAACGGCTAGCAGCTACCGACGGCTAACGACAGCTAGCCACGACAGCTAACGGCTAGCAGCTACCAACGGCTAACGACAGCTAGCCACGTCAGCTGGCGGCTAGCAGAGCAGCTCGCGGCTCACGACATCCGACTGTTTTTTTTGTGGTGCCGGAGAGGAGGTTCGATCAAGTCTGGTCGGCCTCGTGTGGATCCTCTCGCGATTTCGCCCACCTATTTTTGATCGTGGACAGGACGACCCTTTTGAGCTTTTTCTGGTGCCTGAGAGGAGGTTCGACCATGTCTGGTCGGCCTCGTGTGGACCCTCTCGCTTTTTCACCACCTCGACGGCGGCTTCAGACGTCGCCCATGCCTTCTTCGGCCCGTGGGTGGCGCGCTTTTGGACCCCGTCTCGCCTCGACTCCACGGTTTCGGACGTCGCCCATGCCTTCATCGGCCCGTGGGTGGCGCGCTTCGGGACCCTGCCTGGCCTCACCTCTAACCGCGGTTCACCTCGACGGCGGCTTCGGACGGCGCCCCGTCTGGCCTCTCCCCTGTCCACGGCTCCTTCCTCCCGGGGACACGGCTCCTTCCTCCCGAGGACTTCGTACCCGCCGCCGCTGTGCCTTCGCCTGCGGCCGGGCAGCGCTCCTCCCTGCTGGGGACCACCGGGATATTCACGCCCGTCGCAACACAGCGACCCTGCCCTCTCCTGCGGCCCCCTTCCGACGGCCCTTTCCGCGGCCCCACCCTCCTCGGCCCCACCCTCCTCGGCCCCACCCTCCTCGGCCCCACCCTCCTCGGCCCCTGTGGTGCTTCCTCCCGGACGCGAGGATTGTGTCCATGGTTGAATTCTGGGGGGGCTTGTGTAGTGATCACTGATTTATACACTGGGGTGACATAATCCAATCATGGAACTACAGGTTGGGGGTACTGTTTCCGCATGGACACATATGTTGACGGTACCTGCTGTGTACCTACTGTGTGTCCTCCTTTCACTTCTGGTCTTCTCTTCCCGGGCTGCGACCCGACAGCATGTGCATTTCTGCTGCTCAATAAAACCAGATTTGCACCTTCGATGCACCGCCTCCGACTCCTATCTCTCGGCACTACAGCGGTCGCGTTCTAGTCACTTTGCTCAGCGCTACTGCTTGTAACAACTTGTATTTCGCCATGAACTGTTATTGCTCAGGTTAATCTTGAGCCCCTCCAATGTAAGCGTGACGTATTTGGTTCTTAGATCTTGCCGGGTTGCAGAGTGGGGCCAGACTCCAGCAAAGGTAAATTGTGTCTAGAGTGCGCCATCTAGTGGGATCAACTGAAATGCCCGGTATTGCAGGAAAAAGGCCAAATGAATGCTGTCTTTACTATAATTTGGACAATTTTGTACCAATATTTGGCGGGCCGGATTAAAAAGCCCAAGGGGCCGTACATGGCCCGCGGGCCTTAGTTTGCCCATGCCTGCTCTAGTACGTAATGTTAACATGTAAACAAGATACCAAGCACTTTAAGCTTCATGTATCCTTTATGTGTAATAGATAGATAGACAGACAGAGAGACAGAGATAGTGCAGGGGGAGGTGGCGGTGTTAGTGGATGTAGCATTGGAAGCTAAAGAAGCTAACTAGCCATGTTGCCGCCGCTGTGGTTCTGCTAGCCCGCCGCCCTGGACTCCCTAACCGCCCTGAGGTGCATCATGCCCGGCTGGAAGGAGAGAGAGAAAAAGGGAATTAACAATTAAAAATAAAATAAAAAGATATTATATCAAATATAAACAAAACAATATACAATACTCTGGATAGTTAAAATAAAAAGTCATAATTACAACAGGATCCAAAATACTTATGTGAGAATTATATAAGGCATGAAACATGTTCAGGTTTTTTTTTCCCACATTTTTCAGAATCTTTTTCAGACGTTTCTCACATAATTATCCCAAAGATTTCAGGCATTTTTCTCAGCGTTTATTCGCACTTTTCACACTAAGATAACAGGGTGTTCTCTCAATTTCTTCCTTCTGTTTCACCAGCATCCAGGAGTCGCTCTGCCCACAGGAAGGAGCCCCCCCACCCTCCTGGAGCTGACCCTGGACCTCCAGGAGAACCAGAACCAGAACCAGCTGGAAAACCTGGTAAATTCTCAACACATCACTCTACTTTTATTAAAAAGTGCTTTGTCCATCTTTAGTCCTTTGATTTTCTGTTTTTGTTCTGTTTTTTTCAGCGAAGCCCCGCCCCCTAAAGCCTGACAGCCAATCACAGCTGAGCCAACCTGATGGACAGCAGCCAGCAGCGAATGAGGTGAGCTGAAATCTAAAATGAATAAGAAAAGCACACTTAAAGCAAAAACTACAGCCCAAAGACCTTAAAGGATGAAAATAAACATACTAACAGTTTGAGCACAATACAACGAAACATTTGCAATGATATTAGTAGAGTTAACCCAAATTAAAACCCAATCAAATTCATAATTTCTGCCTTTTTTAATTTTTCAAATGTTTGACCTGTCAGGTAAAACTTGATTTAAATAACTGTGGTTGTTTAGATAAGTTGTGTATCTTTAGCATAACAGTGATTGTTGACATTATGGTAAGTTATTATATTGGGAGTATGTATAAAGAAGAACATACTAGAACTAAGGATGCTTCTTTAAATAAACAAACACAGTATTCAAAGTGACATGTCTCTGTCTACCTCCACCACAGGTATATCTCTGTCTTAAATCAAGTTTATTTAAATATATCGCAGGGCAATCACGCTCTGCGGTGGAGGGCGGGGCTTCTGTCAGGAGGTCAGAGGTCAGAGTACCACAGACAGTTCAGCTGGAAGAAATCTGCAGCTGCTGCTTCGCCAATACTGACCGCACAACAGGTACACTATAAATAAAGCTTTGAATTGAATTGCTGTCTGATAGTGAGACAAAACACCTGTATTTATCCCGCTTTAATCTGATCGTGATTTGACCCGTTTTAATGTAATACTATGAGTGTTTCTCCTTTTTATATTAAGTACTTTTAGGTGAGCTGTATACATTTAACTCATCATTATTACTGTTAATATTATTATTGTAATGCATGTAGTTCAGCTGCCCGTCCACTAGGTGGAGGTAGACTGCTGGTTGTTTATATCAATGTCTCTCTGCTTTTGATTCATATAAACTTGTTTTATAGAGAGGCGAAGTCCCTCCCCTTCCGGTGGACCTCCATGGGACCTTATTTCGGAAAAATGATGTATTGAAAACAATGGAGAGAGAAAGATTATCTTTCGATCCCGTTTGAATTGTGCCACGAATTACACATATGATGTTTGTCAATTTAAAGTGGACCTATCATGCTATGTTTGAATAATATATTGTAGGGCCATACCTATATCGGGTATATTTATACGTGTTCTTTTTCAAAATACCAAACAGATCATGCATTTTAGCCATGCCTCATTTCGCTTTATTTTGCTCTCCTCCACCCTGTGTTTGCATGCGCTGCAGCTGACCACGCCCCCCTGCAAAGGAGGGGGCCGAGTTACGAGCGTCGTGTTACCATGCTGTTACCATGCTGTTACCATGCCACGGCAACCTCTCATTCCCCTGATAGGTCAGCGCCACCGTCCTGACGTCAGGACAGTGTTCAAATCTGGATCAGTTTTTATCAGATCCGTTGCAGCCCCTTTTTTAGAGATTTGGGTATGGAGGAAAATAGAGAGGGTTGTGTTTTCTGACACTTGGTGAGTTCCCTGGAACACCGGGGACACATATTCATGTATAGAAGACGTACACAAGTGCATTTTGCATGATAGGTCCCCTTTTGCAAGTCAAAACATTTAAAATGTGTCGTAAAACTGTGAAGTAACACTTTGTTGTGTGAAACCGCTCAATGAACTCCATCTCCCGTCTCGCTCCACACACCCAGACGGCCGTCACGTTGGCACATCTCACTTCTTTCTTTCAGAATGAGGCGGAAAGTATTAAAAGAGGTGAAAATCACTCCAAGTCTGGGCGTGTTGAGAGCTGTGCATACACACAAGGGGAGTTAGTCGGTTCCTAAGAGCCAGCATGCGGGACCGGGACTCTGGGATTTGTAGTCTTTCTAGTTGCGTATTTTTCATAATCTTATATTTCAACAGTTTTACGACAAACTGACTTTTTTTACATGGAAATGATTTGTTAAGATTGACAAACATCATGTGTGTAATTCGTGGCACAATTCTAACGGGATCGAAAGATAATCTTTCTCTCTCCATTGACTTCAATACATAATTTTTCCGAAATAAGGTCCCATGGGTCGGAAGTAGAAGGACGGGACTTCGCCACTCTATTCAAATAAAGTGTGTTTCTTAATCTTTTACATCATATTCAGATGTTTACTTGTGTTTGTTGTCTGTTTTCAGTTCAGCGTCATTGTTTACAGATCATTTAACAAAATAAATAATTAAACAAAGAATATAAAAACACAATTGACTTCAGCTTGACGTATTATTTTCAGAGTAAAACAGAGGTTGAAATGAGACTGAAAAACGTTCATTTATTCACAGTTTTATCAGTAAAAAGAGTATTTAAGTGACCTCTGACCTCCTCAGGTGCTCCACAGCAGCACGTCTGTGCCCCCCTTTAAGAAACACCCCGTTCCCATGGAAACAGAATATCGCCGCAGCTTCCTGGGTCAAGCCCCGCCCCCAGAGCCCCGCCTCCGGAAACACCTGCATCACACACACAAGGTACGCACGCACGCACACACACACACACACACAAGATACACACACCTGAACACACTAATGGCGCATTTCCATTGCAGGGCCTCGCTTGGCTTAGTACGGTATAGTTAGGCCTTGGTAGGCCAGGCTCACTTTATGCTGCATTTCCATTAAAGTTTAGTAGCTGGGGCAGTAACTATAGTAACGCAGTGTAGGCGGAGCCGTGATGTCATCTTCAATGCGAACCACAGAAAACCAACATCAGCCGTTAGCTGTTAGCACTCAGAGCTCACAGCTCCTCATATCTGTTCAGAAACTAGACAAAAGTTAAACAAGTACAAACCACAGACTGCCTGTGTCATGGAGAATACAGTCGCTGCTTTATTTATGTCTGTATAGGCCGTTGTTGTGAGTGTGGACGGTAAAGGCACACACACACACACACACACACACACACACACACACACACACAAACACAAGGTACACACACACACACACACACGGTTTATACACACACACTTATTTCTGTATGAATGACCAAGACTTTAATACAAATGTAATGAAATGTAAAAAAAAAAGTAAATGTTCTCATTAAAGTTTCTATTTTTCTCTCCAGACCAACAAGAAGAGGAGGGAGGAGCCAGAGAAGAAGCCCCGCCCCAAACAGGAAGTAGCTACCCCTCAGAAACAGGAAGTCCCACCCCCCCCTCCTCCTCAGGTGCACAGAACTCACAGGTGCGTTTCAGTGTGTGATGGTCTTACCTGTCTTTGATATATGTTATAAGAAATCCTCCCTTTAAATGTTCTTATTAAATCGGATCTAAGTGATTATCAGAATAAATTAGTTCCATCCATCCATCTATCCATCCATCCATCTATCCCTCTATCCATCCATCCATCCATCCATCTATCCATCCATCTATCCCTC
>CALSBW010025423.1:948-19311 GCA_943590975.1 Lindbergichthys nudifrons | reverse complement strand
CTATTGTGGGAAAAGTACACCAAAGTACTCCGGTGTGAACGCACCTAATAGGTGCGTTCAGTCGGCCAAAAGCGTTCTCCACCACCACTCGTGCTCGGCTTGTTTTGCGGTTGTACACATGTTGCTGGGGTGTGAGCCTTCCTTGGAAAGGTTTCATCACCCATCTTTGCAGGGGGTAGGCTGAGTCACCAAGGATATAGTAACCCACATCATGTCCACCAATATCCCTTGTTACATGAGGAAGTAGACCACCTCTATCCACACAACTAACCAGTGATGACAAGCTGAACACTCTGCTATCATGCATGCTCCCTGGTAAGCCAACAAAAACACTCCAAAAGAGGCCCTTACCATCCACAACACCCTGCAGGATGACCGAGTGCCAGCCTTTGCGGTTGAAATACTCGTTGTGGTATTCCTCTGGTGTCAGAATAGGGATGTGTGATCCATCTACTGCACCTACACACTGTGGCACACCCCATCTGCCCTCAAAATATAACGCCATCTCCTCTAACTTCTCAGAGTTCGGCCATGGCATGAACTCAGGAAGGAGTAGCGTCACAACAGCGGAACAGAACTCCTGCACACAGCAACACACCGTAGATCTGCCGACTCCAAACAAATGAGAGATGGTCCTGTACTCAGAGTTGGCCGCAAGTTTCCACAGTGCTATGGCGATTTTTTTAGGCACGGGTACACACTCCCGGTAGTTGGTGTTGCGTCTCCCCAACGTTGCTTCCAGGCGCACACAAAGGAGTTGAAAAGAGCACTTGGACATTGGGAAATCTTTGATCCACTGCACATTGGTGTACGTGGGCACCACCTTTTCCCACCAGGCCGAGGTTCTATTGTTCACCCAGAGAAAGCGCGGGACACGACGCGTTCCATAGTATTCGCATATCTGGAACACATACAAAGACACAAATTAGCCCTACATAACTCCATAAATCCTACATTAGATAGTATTAATGTGATTTACTGAACGTTCCATTGCTGTTCTTTGGGCGTGATAAAGGTCATCATCCTCAGCTGTCCTACGGCGAAACATGTCCATAGCGTGTGCTTGTCGCCGTCCAGTCCTTTTGTTAAGGCTTTTTAACCGCCTTCGCCTCCGAATCAGCATTGCTATTGCACTTGAATGGTCAATCTGTATTTGTGGCTGAGTTATTGGCTTAAATAACTCAGTTACGAAGCTGTGTAACACGAGCACCAAAACCACAACTTCAGTCAACTCCATACCGTGTCTGAGGTCGGAAGGTAAACAGAAGCATACAGCAGAAGCGGAATTTTTTTTTCTTCTTCTCTCGGTTTTTTGGCGGATTGCAACTTTAAGGTGCATACCGCCACCTACTGTACTCGCCGTAAAGTTGTTTGCGGCCTGCCAGTAAACCCAAAGCAGAAGAAGAAGAAGTGACGTCAGCGGCTCATTTGCCTAATCCACCCCCAGGAACTCATTTTGGTGTGAACGCGATCTGCTTTAGTTCATCAGAACTAAAAGAACTCTCATGAACTAAAGTTCTCAGAACTACTGTGGGAAAAGTACTTGGTGTGAACGCCCCTATTGTCAGCCCACAGAGAGTACAGATGCATTTTCTGGTTAAAACAGAAATGTTTTATTCTGAAAATGTCAGAAATGGAATCGGCATCCTCGATTACCCCAATTTTGTCCAAATCAGCTAAGCCATTTCTTAACTATTGTCCACATAGAGCTATAATGTTAATTCATGCTGATTAAAGGAGAGGTGTCATGCTTTTCCGGTTATTACCCGTCCCCTTGTGTTATGAAGGTTTTTATGCATGTAAACGGTGTGCAGAGTCAAAACCCTCAAAGTACACCCTGTAGCGAGTAAAACTCTAACACAGAAAATACCTCCCCAAAACGCCTCGTTGGAGATACGTCATTGTCCATTTGATTCTTCCGGGTACGGCATGATGTCATGCCGTACCCGGAACTAAATGGACCAATCCGTGGAGCCGTTACGTTACGTCCACGGAGCCGTTACGTTAAGCCCCCGCTGATTGGTCCAAATTGACCAATCCACGGACTTCCTCACACACACATCTGTGTGCAGGGAGCAGGCAGCTCAGCAGATTTCTCCTCCCTGGCTGCAGGCTGATAACAGACAGTTGAGATCGCGGCCAAATTCTCTCTGCAGACCCATTCTCACAGCGTGTATCAACCTTTTTCTTACTCAATATCAAGCCACACTTAT
The DNA here is from genome assembly GCA_943590975.1 of Lindbergichthys nudifrons. Taxonomy (NCBI): domain Eukaryota; kingdom Metazoa; phylum Chordata; class Actinopteri; order Perciformes; family Nototheniidae; genus Lindbergichthys; species Lindbergichthys nudifrons. Next base: position 17,098 of record CALSBW010025423.1, on the reverse strand, counting down.
TGTTTTTACTCCGGCTGTGACTTTGTGTGTGCTCAGGATGAGTTTGGCTGTGTTTCGCTATGTATCCTAAACAAGGAAACAACACCTCCACGGAGCTCAGCGCGATTCACAACGTCCCGACCAATCAGAGCACACTGTGCTCACAGGGAGGGTGGGGGCTGGAGCTATTGGAGCTACAATGAGCCGTTAAAGGCAGAGAGTGAAATTCAGTGAAGACATGTAGTTTACAGAGATGCTGTTTGAGAAACCAATGTGAGTTTGGAAAAATGCACAATATAAATCTATTCTAGTAGACCTCAACAATGGAATTATGATCAGTGGAAATGGCCAAATGGTCTCCTTTAAAGCAACTTATGCTAATTGTGCAAATTGCCCAACATATGCAGGTTAGCATCCAGCAGTTTCTATGTGCTGGGGACCCTACTATTCATTTCTAACATAACACTTTGGGGTACAACATTTCCAGGTTCACTGGTGATTTATCTGTTGAGTTGTTTGAATGTATAGCCATGTGTGCAACATGTGCATGTATACAAGCCAACTTTGAGATATATCTTCTGAGACATGTTTCTCTAGGTGAAGCTATTTTTTAAAAACTACATTCATTTAGTTTTTACAAGGTTCAGGTAAAAATGTTGCTTTTGCAGATTTTTACTTCGATCCTGCATGATAAGCAAAGCAGTGTACGTCCAAAGCAGTGTATTACTAACGCAGTGTATGTCCAAAGCAGTGTATTACTAACGCAGTGTATGTCCAAAGCAGTGTATTACTAACGCAGTGTATGTCCAAAGCAGTGTATTCCGATACGATATAATTATACTTTATTGTCAGATCAAGTCTAAAATGTTCTTGCATCACAGACAAGATACAATGGAAAAACATTTATCAAAACAATGTACTCCAAAACAAGCAGTGTGTTCCAAAGCAGTGTGTTCCAAAGCAGTATGTTCCAACAGTGCTCCTGGCAGGATGGTTTGAAAGAGGTCTGGCGCCCTCTAGCAGCCACGTGCCTGTGCACAGACACTGTGTGGGCCGAGAGGTATCGCCATGTCTTATTATCTATATCAGTCACTGTCACTAGACACAGAAGGGTCAGCTTTGCATTTAGTTTGTCATTTCAGCTACAGTAACCCTAGAAATCCTTCTTTCTGGCTGTGATGTAGACGCCAGAACAATCCTCCTTATCATTCCTATTTTCTTGTCCTTTCCTGCAGCAGATGCCTTGCAGAGAAAACAATTTGAGCATGAAGGGCTCCACTGAGGGGAACAATGTAATTGGCTGCTTCGTCCAGTTAATCAGGTGGCTTAATAAGTCATGAAATCATTCATCATGGTTACAGTTTCAATAAGGTGTGGGGGTCACTGAGCAGGGCTGCAGGAGGCTGCCAGGAAAATACAGTGTGCCATTCATATCTAGAATGTTGCTGACTTCAACTTTTATAATATTGGAATTTCTTACAAAATAACACATGCGTGGTCAAACAACAAAAAAAGCTCACACACAACCATGAGAAAGGGGGAGGGGGGGTGTTCTATCGACCCTGAATTTGACATTTCCGGTGCAAGCATAATTGTATTCTCGATACATCGTTTTCCATCATTACATGAATTATTTTAGTAGCCTGAGATGCTTGCACCGCTTCTTTGGCCGAATTCATTGAACATTTATTTATTTATTATTATTATTTGACCACTATATGTTCCACTTTTTGTTTTGCTTTTCACTCTAAGTCAGTGGTTCTCAAACTTTTTCTGTCAGGCCCCCCCTTTAGAGAAAAAAAAAAGTCAGGCTCAGTGGCGGCGCCAGATATTTATTTTGGTGCTGTGGGGTAGCTTGACGTTTCATAGAGGGTGCTCAAACATTTAGGGTTTCCCATTAATGTACCGGGCGCTACAGTTTAACTTTCTACTGCAACAATCCCCACGCAAATACACAGTGTACCTGCGACTGTTACAATGAAGGCTCGATAATCAGCTCACAGCATATAGGTGTAAGCAGGGGTAAAGTGCTATTTTTATAGGTGGTGTGTGGACCTCACATAGGGGGATCCGGGGGCATGCTCCCCCAGGAAGATTTATTTTTAAATGTTGAAGTTAAAAGCATCAATCGGTGCACTTTGAGAGCAACATGAAGAGATCTATGGATACCTCTCTCAACACCCATATGAAACAGAACTGAAAACAGATTTACTATTTCTTTATGGATATTTTACAAATCACCCTTTTAAACTTTATTCTTTTTTTTTACTGTCATAGTATTTCATCCAGGAATTTTTTTGCTAAACCTCTCTAAAAAGGTCAAATGTCACTTGTTTTGCATCAATCTTGATACAGGGTACTTATTATGTTATACTTTGGATTCCTAAAGCTTTTAGTCTACCTTACCATCATCCAAGGGTAGTTTTCACTATAAGTAAAAAAGAATTTTTGGACGGACACTATAATTTACAGTTTTCTATATATATACATATATATATATGTATATATATGTGTATATATATGTGTATATATATATATATATATATATATATATATATATATATATATATATGTATATATATGTAGAAAAAAACAATATAACTTAAGTGGCTAGTTCTGTCACGAGTAGTATTGTGGCATGTAATATATACACATATACACATAATTGTGTATATGACTCCAAAATGTCATTTCCCTGGTCATCGGTTAATATAATGGGGTCATGACTTCCAATGGCATCTTGCACCTTTCCAATGATCCCCTGAATGGAAGCCTCGCATTCCAAAAACCGGACAACCACCATTCTGCTGGGACTCAGTCTCCCACCAACCAGGTCAGCAAGGTACACTGATCTGTAAGAATATCATACCCACATAAATGCTATGACACTGAAGGCATTAATACTCATAGCAATGGTTAATACATATGTGTCATTTATATATCAACAAAAGACAATGTAGAGCATTTTTTAGGGAATAATGTTAAAATGTGCATAAAGTGGTATTAACTATTATTACACAATAACTACGAATTATACAAAGAATGGAAACTGGAGTTTAAATGATAATTTCCTCATTTCAAATCTTATCTATCTCTTTTTCAACTAAATTAAATTATAATTCCTTTCCCATCTCGTAATTGGTACATTTTAAAAATAACGTTTCACAGTCATTTAGTAAGCGACTTTTAGGTTACCTTTGAAATGTTTTGGAGACAGTGGCCCTTGGGGGGGGCTGAAGCCCGCTGTGCAGGTGAACTAGCAGAAGCAGTTGCAGGTGTTTGCATGAAAGAAAATCGTTGGCCCATGTTACTTGAAGCTGATGGCGGGACATCGTCCTCACCATGCACCTCATAGTGACCTCTGGGAGTGAGATCATAGGAGTTGAAAACACCTGATGCCCCAGGAAACAAGGCCACGTTCGCGTCATCACTCACATATGCCTCTTTCACAGCAACGCGTTTTCAGCGCCGGCTCGGAGCTAGAGCCTGAAAAGTACCGGTTTTTCCTCTTCACACCGCAGCGGCGCCGCCTCTTAGCTCCGGAATGCAGTTCACTTCCAGCTCCAAAAAATTGTCGGTCTAGAGGCAAGAGCTTCGGAGCTAAGAGGCGGCGTCGCTTACGTCTCTCTTACGTCGAGGCGTGCAGGAAACTAAACCCACCTCCCCTGAACATGGGTCGACTGAAGAGTCTCGTCATGCCTGCCTACAAGCAGTAGCGCTGCGCAAAGTGACTAGAAGGCAACCACACACTTATAAAAAAAAACACACTTTATAAAGTCAGGCAACACTAACCAGGCTTCGTGTGATTCTGTTTATTTGTACCTTACTTTGACCATCCGTTCGCTGTTATTGATCATTGTGGAGAGCAGGCAGACGTTTTGTTTGTTATTATAGCAGCTATCGGATGGAATCAATACATGGGCTGCACAGGTTGTCATGTCCGACTATCACAAGTAGAATCATAATGAAAAATACGCCGGTAAAATGTGCCTGTAGAAAACAGCTTAGCAAGTAGTCAGTTTAGCTTCGGTTGCTATGCTAACATCACCCATGTTATACAAGAGAAACGTTCATAACAGTGTTGTGATGCCAAACAGCGTCAATTCAGACTGACACACATTCACTTAAGGGGAACTGGGGATATGTATCAGCTGCTTGTGTGACAGTCAGACAGTGAATACTTTAGAGCCGTGTGAGCTAACCCGGAGCTAACGGGAGAATAAACTCCCGTGGAAGAGCAGCCAGCACTGCAGCGGTCGCTAAATGCCGCTGAAACACATTAATAAACAATGAACCACGGCACTCTGGAGAAAAGTATAAGGTTGGAGAAGTCGTTATTTAATTTAATCTGGCTTCGTATGATTAAAAGCAACACGATCATCGACCCGACGCAGTCCCCCGTTGTTGTGAGCTCCGTTTGGGAGAAAATCAGCGATGTAAACGGTGACCTCATGACGCAGCAGCGGCAGCTCTGGGCGGTGTGAACAGAGCGGGAGCAGAAAAGGGAAACCGGAGCTGAACCAGAAAAGCTCTAGCTCGGAGCTAGAAAGGGAAAAGCGCTGGTGTGAAAGCCGCAATAGAGACTTTGAGATGAGACCTGTCAAAAACAATCATAAGTCAATTAAAGGTGGGGTAGGTAAGTTTGAGAAACCGGCTCGAGATACACTTTTTGTTATATTCCATGGAATGCTCTTAACATCCCGATAGCAATGAATATCTTAAGTGCTTTGACAAAAAATCCATTAAAAAATGTCATCTGTGGAAGCCGTAGTACTGTAAAAAGCACGACCAATCATTTTAGCCGGCCCGGCTAAAATAACTGGATGGCCTACCTGCCTGTCAGCCTTCCATCTGTGCACAAACTTATCTCGTGCCCTCATTGGTCATGTGCGCGTTCGTGTGTGTTGGAGGAGGGGCTCTATAAGGAAGTGGCAGATTTTCTCCGGTTGTGTATTTTCAAATTCTAGCGATCTCGAGCCGGTTTCTCAAACTTACCTACCCCACCTTTAACTCCTAGTGCTAGTCGTTACTTCCAAACCTTTATATATTCTTGTGACTACTGAGGACACCTCACCAAATGGTGAACCTCTAAATTAAGTGATTATTAGGGCCCGAGCACGGAGCGCTAGGACCCAATGGCGTCCTAGCACGAAGTGCGAGGAACCTATTGTTATTGGTGGTATTCCTATTATTATTTTTCTGCTGGCGTTTCTTGTTTTTGAGGCCTTTAGGACGCTTACAAAGTTGTATAATTTTGCACGGACGCCAGGAGTGGTGAAAACTACAATATTCTGGAGTCAATGGGTTAAATATTCAAACCTGACTAGCGCCACCTATCAAAATCCCATTTCGGAATAAATGTACTAAGTCGCACCGTAACTCCAAATGACCTGAAATTTTGCACATATATCCGGGTGGACCTGCTCTACAAATAATCCTCTTGGAACCCTAAGCTCCGCCTAAATTTTTTTTAATTTAAATTAGCATAATGTTCAAAACAGTTAAATATTCACTTAAATTTCAATTTTCACTTTTTCAACACCAAACTTCGTATACAGCATCGGTGGAGGGTCAGACACATTACCGTAGAAAATGAGCATGTTAGGACGATAAAGATTGACACCGTCAATCTAAACGTACTCGCAAAAAGGCGGGGCTTAGAAAGAAATGCTCATAACTCATCAACAATCACAGATTTTGGTGGATAGGTTCAATCTGTCTTGGGGAATAAGCACACCAAAGCATTTTCATTTTGGACTATAGGGGGCGCCAAAAACACCACCAATTTATACCTCAAGAACGGATGGACGAATTTTTTTTTTGTTGCGACACTTTAAAGCTTTAATTCAGAATGTGGGCGTGGCCTATACATTATTTTTTTTAATTGTGATAGCATAAAACTTTGGACACACGTCAGAGCCCACGACCTTTTCGAGAATGTAAAAAAAAATGTAATTTTTCAAAGAAACTGCTCACTCGTGCCCCCTATTGTGTGGTAGTCACATATAGTTTCTCAGAACCTCACGAATTTTGGCACAGACATTCCTCATGGAATTGTGGACATATTTGTAAATAGCTTCCATTAGCCCCGCCCCCCCAGGAAGTCGGCCATTTTGAAATATGTGCATTTTTCATGCATTTTAAGCACATTCTTGCAAACTCCTCCTAGGGGAATGATCGAAAAAATTCCAATCCAGGACAAGTTCAGCCCCTATCCAATATGATACTTAATTGCGGAGCACATTTTTGAAAAATCAATCGTGGAGGTCGTAAGCTAACAGCGAATACACCATTTTTGACGATTTACATGTCGCAAATTGCTCCAAACTGCTCGCATATAGTTTTTCCGATATTCACGAAACGCTGTATACACATTGCTATTATGATTGCACACATATTTCAAATTGCCTTCCATTATCCCCGCCCCCCAGGAAGTCGGCCATTTTGAAAAATGTGCGTTTTTCATGCATTTTAAGCACATTCGTGCAAACTCCTAGGGGAATGATTGGAAAAATTCCAATCCAGGACAAGTTCAGCCCCTATCCAATATGATGCTAAATTGCGGAGCACATTTTTGATAAATCAATCGTGGAGGTCGTAAGCTAACAGCGAATACACCATTTTTGATGATTTACATGTCGCAAATTACTCCAAACTACTCGGATATAGTTTTGCCGATATTCACGAAACACTGTATCCACTACTGAGACCCGCCTGTCTGCCCGGCACATCAACTCTCACACACACACAAACAGACACACACACACACACACACACACACACACACACACACACACACACACTCACCTACTGTTTGTCCTACAACGCCCTTTGCTGGCGGCATATTCATTACAACAGACACCTATACACTCCCTAACCCTAACCCTACTGTTTTTTTGTAGATATCTCCTAAAGCCTACAAATAAAGTGTTAAATGTAGGCCTGTTACATATATTATTGAGCGATATATATTATACACACTGTTCTGCTTTCTGCACTGACCTCAGCAGCTGTTCTCACTGTAAACATTGCGTCACAATGAAAGCAGTTGTATTAAACAAATAAATAGCCTAACATCCAGGGGAGATGTATCATCTCCCCTGGATGTTAGGCTATTTATTTGTTTAATACAACTAGTGAGTAAACAAACGGTAAAGGGAAGAAAGTCTGATGCACATTTGATCATCTTAAATAACTTATCACAACAGGAACAGTTTGCAGAGCTGTGCTTCGTTGACATAACTCCAGCCATGCGTCACGTCTCTTTTAAACATCACTGTTGGCTGAAATCCACTCCGGAGAATACATCAGTGTACCCTCGGTTATAGCTCCTCCAGAGACACTCCTCCCTCCTCTCTCCTCTAAATCAGTGTATCCTCGGTTACGGCTCCTCCAGACAGCCTCCTCGATAATCGATCGTCGACGAGCATTTACAGAAATTTGTTTTTCTTCGAGACGGCGCGCCGACATCCGTTTCCGGGTCGCTGCCGGAGGACCTTGGAGTCTGACCTTTTGGTCAGTGTATGTTTTGGTCATTGGATTTTCTTTTCACAAATGGAAATTCAAAAACAAAAAACGACTGGATATTTGATTTTAGTTTGAAAATTGAAAAACCAAAATTGAAATACATGGCGTTTTTCTTTATCATGGTCAAAAAGGGATTTACTAAACTTAAAAAACGGGATGATTTTCATTTTCTACTTCTACTAAAATAAAATCACTAGAAAACAGAAAGAAAAAAAAAACGTTTTTTTCATATTCTGCTACCGGAAGTTGTCTTTCAAAATAAGAGCGCAGATGAGGATGGTCAATCCGTGTATCTACGGTCCATTTGTTTTCACAACGAAAATAGCCAAGACACATATTGAGCCCAGAAAATGAATGTTATTAAGGGCTGTAAATATAATAGGCCTATGTCTAAAATGGACAACATTGTTAGGAGATTTAAACTACACAGCGATTCTGCACTGCGGTCACTGAGCTATGGGCTCAGAACAGTCTCATAATACACACATGCACACATAAGGATTCACACTTGTATTTCATGATCCGCAAAAGGATTCACACTTGTATTTCCGGATCCACACTTGTGTTTTTCAATGCACACACAAATGTGTTCCGTTTCATATACATGTAAATAAAATCCAATTACAGAAATGCGTATGTGAAGTGTCATGAAGTGAACGCAATAAATCATACCCTCGTGGGGACGCGCTCATGTGATTGGCCTAGAATTGAGGAGACATCTGATTGGCTATAGATAGAAAAAATTACAAGTACGAATCGGGTGACCGTCAGGGGAGTCTCAAAAAACCCACACACGAATGCACAGCGATCCATGCACAGAAAGCGGGTTGTGTTTGCAGGTGCAGGGGATTTAAACGGAAAACAAATATGTGAGGATCAAAAATACATATGTAAAACTTTTTTCTGTATTTGGATTTTATTTACATGTATATGAAACGGAACACATTTATGTGTGCATTAAAAAGCACAAGTGTGGATCCGGAAATACAAGTGTGAATCCTTTTGCGGATCATGAAATACAAGTGTGAATCCTTCTGTGTGCATGTGTGTATTATGAGACTGTTCTGAGCCCATACTCAGCCGTCTCTCGAGTTTGTTATAATTTTTTCTGCCATTAGTTCGCCAGGCGGTAGCTTGCAGTTGCTACAGCAACACCAACAATTGGCCTAGCAACTGCTAAGCAACCCCAAGAAATGTATGTTTCTTTTTTATACATGTGAAATTCATAATTTGAAAAATTATTGATTCGAAAATGATATGCTACAGTACAGTACAAGTAGCCTACTTCTGGGTGTTTCATTCAAGCTCGGCTCCGTGTGTGTGGCAAGAGCGCACGAGTGAGCGAGCGAGAGAGAGAGAGAGAGCAAGATTGTTGTTGCTGCGCTAACGGATATTAGAAGCTGTTTCTACAACTAAGTGAAAGGAAAGTCCTCTCCTGTCAGATAACGTCAGCTCAGTGAGGTAAAGGACTCTCTCAGTGTTTAGATAGTTAACTTTAGTCTAAGTTATCTCAGTGGATCTCAAAACAGTTTGATCACCATTTATGTAAACAAGTATTTCCGAGGCACACTTCATATGATCATTATAGTTAGGCTATAAAACAATAAGAGCATAAATTAAAAACAGGTATGAAATACTATATGACAGTAAAATAAGAATACAGTTTAAAAGGAGAGTGATTGGTAAAATATCCATAAAGAAATCTTTTTACAGTTCTGTTTCATATGGGTGTTGAGAGATGTATCCATAGATCTCTTAATTTTGCTCTCAAAGTGCACCAAATTGATGCATTTAACTTCAATAATTTAACTTTAACTTCAGCCCTAGGAGGCTGGTCCGCCCCCCACTTATAAAAAATAGCACTTTACCCTTCCTATATGCCATTGAGCTGATTATCGAGCCTTCATTGTAACAGCCGCGGGTGTAGCCTGTGCGTGTGGGGAGTGTTGCAGTAGAATATTCCTCTGTAGCCCATATAGCTACCTTAATGGGAAACCCTACATGTTTGAGCAACCTCTATGAAGCGGCAAGCTACCCCACAGCACCCCCAACAGAAAATCTCTGGCGCCGCCCATGCGTGAGATCGATCCTGTTGGACTCAGTAGGCTAGTAGTGAAACTACTCCCACAAGTACTATGAAGTACTTACTGTGTACTTTTTGAGTAATCCTCTGTCAATGTCCCCTCCTGAGAACAAGAATGCATGTTTCATTGCATGCATTTTGAATCAGCGTTAAAACACCTTTCTTCATGAGACTGATATTGTTGGACTGAGTATTTTAAGAGGATATGGTAGACATGATATCAGCAATACTTCCAGTCAGTACTCCGGCAGCAGCATGTTTACCCCTTGGAAAGTCTTGCCCGCTATTTAAATTGACTTTGGTTGAAGTTAATAACAATATTGATATTATATAGATATATAGATATAGCATATTTGATGCAGTCTCTCTGAACACTTTTAAAATAAAATACTGCAAATGAAGAATATTTGTAATGTTCTGCACAGATAGTGCCTTAACTTGAATTTGAAAACACGTGGCAGCTTTATTAATACAGCAGTTGAAAAGATTTGTGGAAGGATACATTCTTCATGGGCTTCAATGGCTCTCTGGATAAAGGGCGTTTTATGGTTGCTTGTATTATCCTCAGATAGGGGTTTGTTTAAATAACTAGTGACATTTTAATAAATATTGCAAAAAAGGGCTCCTAAAAAGGCATATATATATATATAACCTGGCCGGCTTAGCCAGTGTGTATTTTTCAAGCACCACAAGATTCATAGTTTATAAAGTACAATTCTGGGCCATTGATTGTGTCATTTCTCCAAACTCATACAGTAAAAATGGCTGTTTTTGAAGCCTTAAAATGGTGCAGGAAAAGGACTTTACATTGTATTATACTTAAAGACAGGACTATTCAGTTAGGAGAAGAGAAAAAAGGAAAGAGAACTGTTATAATGGGTGATGTAACATTAATGACAGACATAATATGAGGTCCTTGGCACACATTTTGTGATCATGGGGCATCACCCTTACAGCATCAGGACAATATCATATGGAGTCAGACACTGGAAGTGTGCTGGAGGCGTTAACTGGGACTGATGGAAGGATGAGGCTGATGAGACTGAAGAATCTGCGAGGAACAAATTAGTGGCTGAGAAATAGTTATATATTAAAAGACAGCAGCATCATAAGAGGGAAACCAGAGTGACAGAGTGTGTCACTTTGCTGAAGGATATTTGTGACCAGCTATCCATTCCAGGCCAGACTCTAAAGAAGTTCCAAGGTGTAAAAATGCTGCAGCCGGAGTACTGACTGGAAGTATTGCTGATATCATGTCTACCATCCTCTTAAAATACTCTGTCCAGCAATATCAGTCTCAGGAAGAAAGGTTTTTTAACGCTTATTAAAAGAAAAACATGCATTCTTGTACTCAGGAGGGGACATTGACAGAGGATTACTGGAAAAGTACACAGTAAGTACTTCATAGTAGCTACTTGTGGGCGTAGTTTCAGTAGTACTGAGTCCAACAGGATCAATCTCACGAAGAACTAATGGCAACAAAAAATAATTCCCTCATCAAACTTAGCAGAAGTGGCTTGATTTTGTTCTCAGCAGGGGACTTTGACAGAGGATTTCTCAAAAAGTACACAGTAAAATTACTTCAATGTATTGTTAGTAATATAGGCTAACTAATACAAAGTCAAACAGTATCAATTTTATTCAGTGTTATAGCAGAATGTTTAATACAGCGTATTTCTGATATTCATTAAAGATCACATGGTATTCCATATGATGTGTGTTACTGAGTTGGGTCACACACAGTTAGAGAGACAATGGTCGTTCTGAATTATCAATAGATGTATTCATTTTAAGTGAGCTGACATCGAGGTTAGAGGAAGTTCAGAGAAGGCCTTAGGTTATAAAAAACAGTTAACCTTTGTTAGTTTACTACTCCTAAAGATTTCATGGGACGATGACGTTTAAACATATACAGGTATAGCTTTCAGAGAGAAAAACATGTGACATTTGTGTGGTAGGCTGCATGATCAAATGTGTGTGCGTTAAACATGCTTAGGGGAAATGTGTGTGTGTTCATTGCAGTGGCTATATATGCTGTATGATTGTTGCTACTGTGGGGGCATTTCCGCGATTGGCTGCTGTGGCAGCAGGTGATGTACTCCCCATTATTGTTTGTTTGTTTGTTGCAACAACTAAATAATAATTACTGATCAGCTATGTCTGTGTTTGTGTTTTATTGATTCCTCTCTGTTTCATTCTTTCCTGTTGTGTTATGCTGGACCGCCACAACAAACTAATGGTAAAATTGTCTTTTTATCATTTATCAAAGATAGCAGAAAAACATGCATTATGTAGGCTACTATGGAGGGGACTCTGACAGAGGATTACTCACAAAGTACACAATAAAAGTACTTCATTTCATTTCTGGTAGTGTCGCACCCATAAGGTTGAGGTTGTCTACCTGCACATGCATGTTTATACCACAAGGGGGCAGATCACCTGATGGTTCATCATTGTTTTATGCTGGAGATGAACAGAAGAAGTGTGTCTGTGTGTTGTGCTTTGAGATCGTTTGAGATGCTGACATCTTGCACATGTGCCTTGTGGAAGTTAATAAATGAACGTTTTCTACACCTACAGTACCCTTGCGGTCTGAGTGGTGTGACAGTAGCAGTCAAATTAGTACAGAGTCCAACAGTGTCAGTTTTATTAAGAACTTGTGGACAAAAATATTTGTATCACTGATTGAATATAGCAGGGAAAAAAATGAAGAGCAGCTGATTTGAAAAATCAAACTCGAGAGACGGCTGAGGTGACCATGGTGCCAGAAAGTCCCAAACATATTCTAGAGTTTTTTACCAAAAGTTCTTAATGAAACTGACACTGTTGGACTCGGTACTAGTTTGACTGCTACCAGAAATGAAATGAAGTACCTTTACTGTGTACTTTTTGAGTAATCCTCTGTCAGAGTCCCCTCCATAGTAGCCTACATAATGTATGTTTATCTGCTATCTTTGATGAGTCAAGACAATTTTACCATTAGTTCTTAATGAAATTGATACTGTTTGACTTTGTATTAGTTAGCCTACTACTAACAATACATTGAAGTAATTTTACTCTTTACTTTTTGAGTAATCCTCTGTCAGAGTCCCCTCCATAGTAGCCTACATAATGTATGTTTATCTGCTATCTTTGATGAGTGATAAAAAGACAATTTTACCATTAGTTCTTAATGAAATTGATACTGTTTGACTTTGTATTAGTTAGCCTACTATTACAATACATTGAAGTAATTTTACTCTTTACTTTTTGAGAAATCCTCTGTCAAATTCCCCTGCTGAGAACAAAATCAAGCCACTTCTGCTCTAGAGTATGTTTGTGTGGGACAATGTGGCCCGTGGGACATGTAAATGCAATAGGTGCGTTCACACCGGAGTACTTTGGTGTACTTTTCCCACAATAGTTCATCAGAACTACGATATATTTGCGTTCACACCAAAAAGCCCCAGGAACTAAAGTAGCTCAAATTAGTTCGTCCGACCCGCTTTTCAGTCCCTGCTAGAGAGCAGGGACTGTCGTGGGAGAAAATAGTTTGTACGTGTGATTGGCTGTGCGCAATGCAAACCACGCCCGTTTGACTCAGATTTTTTTTTGGAAGCGGCCATTGTATTTACTTGCTTCGGCCAGCGTACCCGAAGAGTTTACTTTTGTGAAAGCAGTTATTATAGCAACACTAAATAAATCATCGCAGCGGTGGAATTGATGAGGATGTCTCGGCGCTTCTGGCGATTTACTCGGAGGACGCGAAGCATTCAGAATTCATTCAGAAGCTTCTACTGAATGCAGTTTCCGTGTCTCAGCAAGGTTAGCAGACCTGGCAAAGTCATGTCGGGACGACTACGAAGGTAAAATAAAATACAGGCACTGCACTGTTTTAATCTGCACAATACTGGTCTTAGATGTACTTTTATTTGCTCAGTAGACCGAGCTAGCCATGCTAGAACTTGTTATCGTTAGGTCCAAGCTGGCTAACAACATCTAGCTAGCTAGCTATTCTCAGCCGTGCCCGCTATGAACACGTTTTGACTTGTGAATAAGTGTGCAATGTTCTGTAATTTGCTTCACTAACTCATGGCACTAATCGTGTGTTTCAGGCAAGGTGTTTCTCTCAGGATTAGAAACTAGTTTTCCCCTTCGGGATAAAGCGATAATATAACGTTAGCAATTAGCATGCTAGCTGGACATAATGCTACCTCTGTATTCTTACCTCTAACAATACATTGTAGTTGCTATAATTTCAAGTCATTTGCAACATTCATTCTACATGTTAATGGTAATAGCTTAAACAGTTGATTACCTGCATGCCACAAAGACTGATGTTCTAATATTTTTGCACATTTAAGTAGAAATGTAATTGAAATTCAATTTATTTTTCCTTTTTTTTATTGATTGTTATAATTGTACTCAGCCATGTTATGTTAGATGTCAATCCACTTACACTGTAACTACTCTGGCCTTGAAAGAAGGTTACACATCTAACTGATGTCCACTAATCCCTATAAAACAAAGTTCAAGCATACATTAAGCACAAAACAATAAATAAGGGCACTTTGATATTTATTCTTTATTTGATATTATTTGATCCTATCTTATCTTCTACTTTACACCTGCATGTTGTACACTGTCCCTGCCTGCACCATGTCCAATGTTGGACAATGTTGTCTCGTTGTTGCGATTAAACTGATCTTGTATCTTGCTTATTTCTCCTTAGGAAAGTGGGCACGCGATGACAGCTTCCTTGACACCATCATGGCGATGGACCGCCGTGCCATGGTCAGCAAGGAGAATGAGGACCTGCGTGCCAAGGAGATGCACGACGAACGGCTGCTGCATTCACACAAGGCCCAGGAATCGGACGACCAGCCGCTCATGGTGCCAGGTGGAGCAACAAAATACCTTTCAGGCTGGGCTTCTGGCACTGCTAAGCGAGCTGATTAAATCCAACAGGCCTTCAATACAAAAATTAAGAAAAACTTGTCGTTGTTGATAAACTGTACAATGACTTGTTGGGAGGCGTGTGGTGCAGTGGTCTGGTGCGTTGGTGTTCGGATCAGGGGAGCACAGGTTCAAACCCCACTGCAGTCAGGATATCGTTGTGTCCCTGGGCAAGACACTTCACCCCAAATTGCCTATACCTGGGACAGTTCATTTTGTATTATTGCGATTATATATATATATATGCCACTTATTAATACTGACACCTAACTTTGCACTAAGGTGTGTCTGCTGCTGAGCCTACCTATTGTTATTATATATATATATATTGCCACTGTTACTATATTGTTTTGATACTACTGACACTTATTGATCTGCACTTATTGATAAATAAAAGAGAACCTACATGCACGGCACTAGCATCATGACTGTCTTTGTTTAAACCAGCAGCAGTGCAGCGGTACACAGACTAACCTGTGTGTGTGTAACGTAGTTCTTCAGGTGTGTATGCTTAACATGTATGTATTTATCACAGTAAAGATGGTATACAAAAGTTTTTAAAGAGCTTTCAACCTCATCCCATTGTCTTTAACACACATTTAACATAATAATATACTCATATTAATATACAAATATACAGTATGAGTACTGTTTTGATACTGACATTTAATCTTTGCACTAAGGTGTGTCTGCACTATTGTAATTGTGTCTGTTGACTGGTAAATAAAAGAGAGAACCAAATGCACTGTACAAAAGATCAGCTTTATTGTCAATTTACAATTTCCATGCTGTTCAGATGCGTCTCCCCAACGTTGCTTCCAGGCGAATACAGAGGAGTTGAAAAGAGCCCTTGGACATTCGGAAATCTTTGATCCACTGGTGTACGTTGGCACCACCTCCTCCCACCAGGCCGACGTTCTATTGTTCACCCAGAGAGAGCGCGGGACACGACGCGTTCCGTAGTATTCGCATATCTGGAACACATACAAAGACACAAATTAGCCCTACATAACTCCATAAATCCTACATTAGATAGTATTAATGTGATTTAATGAACGTACCATTGCTGTTCTTTGGGCGTGATAACGGTCATCATCCTCAGCTGTCCTACGGCGAAACATGTCCATAGCGTGTGCTTTCGTCGTCCAATCCTTTTGTTAAGGCTTCTTATTTGTGGCTGAGTTATTGGCTTAAATAACTCAGTTACGAAGCTGTATAACACGACCACCAAAACGTCAACTCCATACCGTGTCTGAGGTCGGAAGGTAAACAAGCATGCAGCGGAAGCTTCTCTCGATTTTTTGGCGAATTGCAACTTTAAGGTGCATACCGCCACCTACTGTACTCGCCGTGAAGTTGTTTGCGGCCTGCCAGTAAACCCAAAGCAGAAGAAGAAGAAGTGACGTCAGCGGCTCATTTGCCTAATCCACCCCCAGGAACTCATTTTGGTGTGAACGCGATCTGCTTTAGTTCATCAGAACTAAAGGAGCTCTCATGAACTAAAGCTCTCATGAACTACTGTGGGAAAAGTACTTGGTGTGAACGCCCCTATTGTCGACGCATGAACTGTCAACGGGGGGTGGAGAGACACTATGGACGCTCGTGAACTGTCGGGGGGGGGGGGGG
>CALSBW010025422.1:0-20726 GCA_943590975.1 Lindbergichthys nudifrons | reverse complement strand
GTTATGTCTATGTGGGGAAATGGCAGTGCATAGGCTACATTATTTGAGATATATTTCGAACTCGGACTTCCTTTTTGCGACATTTCGGCCAGGAGAGCTATTTGTTTAAGCACCAGATCGGCAAAACAGGAGAGTCTGTGAACCAGTCTGCCTTGATCTATGAATTCATGTCTGTGACTCTCACAGTATCTGCTGCCCACAGCTGTTTTATAGAAGGAAAACCTCCTTCACTTCACGAAATCTCTGCAGCACCAGGAGGCAGTAACGTGTAACTCAGCAGAATCTGAGAAGAGCAGCACCAGCTGCAAAGAGCTGTGCCTTTTACTGTTTACTTCGCTGTGTTTACCTTCAGTAGAACAGCTAAAGAGCAACCACAGGCTGCTACGACACACACACACACACACACACACGGTTGTATAGATACGAGCATGGATTATACTATCATGTTTCATGCCGTTTGCCAAGACTTGATAAGTCCCTCATAAAACACAGGAGGTATGGAAACTAAGAACACCATATTTGGTAAATTGTACAGCTGATATAACACAACACATTTGTTTTATTTCATTTAACTGGTGGATAGAGTTGCTGTGGGGCGGTTGAGATGCACAGGCTGCAGTGGAGACGCTGCGCACAGCTGATCGACAGGCTAGCAGGTGTGCGTCATATGCAAGGCCCCACCTTAAATTGAGCGCTAATTGTTTGAAGACTCAAAACTGATTTGCGAAGATGGACACGTTTGTGTTGTTATCTTGTATCCATACATTTGTTGAGTAGGAGGAAGAGATAGAGCGGGAGTATTGGCGGAGGAGGATGTTCTGCCGGCGCCTTTGTGGAGGACGACGTGCTCGGGTAGGAGAAATAATGTGCTGTTTTATTCAATGTTGGGAGAATGGGTTAAATAAGTATTGCCGCTTGCCTTCCGTACGAGTTTTATTCTCTAATGTGAATCAAGTAAATGAAGCATCCATATTTACTCCATAGTTAGTTTGTGAGTTGTCATGATGACACCCCTTTCTATTTTATGCTTCCCGCACAATAAGCAAGCAACACTTTTCTCCAGTGTCAATTTCGCATATGTGACCTACTCTATCGAAATCAGTCGGAAGTCGCAACGGCTCATTTAAAAATAAACATGGATTTGTGTAAAAAACTAGTTTTTCGGAGTTTGGTGTTTTGTTTGATTTTAAATAAACAAAGTATTGGCTTTCAGCATAATGAAACTTTTATTTCCAAAATCACACGATAAATACATTTTTGAAGCTTGTAAACCTCCGGCTGAAATTATGAATGTAAGGCGTATAGTAATCATAGATAACACGGCAGGGTCCGTTACAGTTTGTTTTCATCCGATTTCAAATAAACAAAGTCTTGGCTTTCAGAATATTTAACTTGTTTCGGCAAATTCAGATGATAAATACAACTTTGAAGCTTGTAACGGCATAATTACAAGCGGAGAACGGAGTAACTTGACGTCACAGCAGGCATAACAACAGCCGGTGTTTCTCGTGAGTGTTTTCCCTGGGGAACAAACGCAAAAATACACAAACACACACACACTCGCGAGCTTCCCCCAGACCAGTAATCCAAATATTTTCCCAGAGAAGAGGAAACTTTGAAGGCCTCTTTCTCAAAATGATGACTCTGTAACAGTCATTATATAATGTGACATAATTTGCTTAATATTTGGATGTACAAAAACAAGCATGATATCATTAGAAAGCTAGGAATCTCCTCTTTCCAACAGTGTATAAAACTCAAAATGTGTCTTCGGGTCAATGCGACTGATTTCGATAGAGCCGGTCACATATATAGTTTGTGCATGTTTATATTCGTTCTAACACTTATCGATGGGGAGAAAATGTGTAATCACATTGAAATTGTTTTTGTAATTATGTAAACACACGCCAAAAAATAACCATTAACCTGTTAAGCCTGGGCAGCAACAGCGTCTGAGGGCTTCATACATTTAAGAAACTATGAATGTGTCATAACGAGAAGAAACTCAGCTAACTGATGATATGAAACATTTTTACCGAAACAAGCACATAACTCACGGTAGAAATATTTTATACTTCATCGGATCTGCACAAAGGGTTAGGGCTGAATATCATATGAAAGCTGAGATTCCAATGGTATAAGTATCATCACTGTGCGATCAGAACTCCCGGCAGCGAAGGCCAACACACAACTTCCCTTTACGGGGCCAAAACGGCAAATACGTCTTACCTTTGCTGTTTTCTGATCAAAAGTTGTGTTCAATGGCATTACAATGCATATAACCGCTGCTGAAGATGAATCCAATGTTTCTGTGTCACTTTGAAATGATTACTGATAATCCATCATAACATTTATGTCAATAACCGGAGTTTTCATATAGAGTGTATGTGAGCGTAACCCAGCTTCCGATTTTGGGCTTGCTGGCTGCACATCACTCATTCACCAATGGTAATGTTTAGATGGATTTAGGAACCCCCTCTCGATTCTATTGGCTTTAATGGTTAAAAAGAGGTGTCAATCATCAAAATCGACCAATGGGTTCCAGAGATATGGCAAATACACCCAAATGACCCCAGAGGTGGGTTTCTTTTCTAAACCTCTCTAAAAAGGTCAAATTTCACTTGTTTTGCATCAATCTTGATACAGGGTACTTATTATATGTCATAGTTTGGATTCCTAAAGCTTTTAGTCTACGATCCCATCATTCAAGGGTGGTTTTCACTATAAGTAATGTTTTTCTTTTGGACGGACACTATAATTTACATTTTTTTACTATGTTCAATCTGAATTTACTTTAAATAAAAACATCTATATTGATTCTGACTTTTCTACATCCAACTCACAGGTTTATCATTTCTTTGAGAAAAAAGATTATTAATTTCCCCTTTTAGAAGTGAAGAAATCTGAAAAACAGGCTCAGGGCTTAACAGGTTAACAATAAACAAATGTCAAGTAAACTGAAACTGCCCTCTATTCTTTATGTTGTGCAGGCCCATCATCACTGCATTATTAATGCCACTGTGCCAGCCCTCCAGAGATATTTTGCAGACGAGGACCCCCGCCCTGACTTTCGGCTGGGCAGGGAGGCCATCCAGCAGCTCCTAGTGGCGCTGAAGACGGAGAGGGAACACGGGTGGGGGCCAACTCTGGAGACCCTGGTGTTTCTGTTTTGGGTTGCCAGTGGCTCCGCTTACAGAGTGGTCTCCCGTGTCTTCGATGTGTATCTGCCGTCCGTCCACAGGATGGTGGATGAGGTGGTGGCCTTCTTGCCCCAGTTTGTCCCTCTCCCGCGCGTGGAGGTGGTTGGTGATGGTTTTGCCCGGTTGGCTCACCACCAAGCCTTTCGCAAGGCAGCTGGGGTAATTGACAGCTGCCACATCCGAATCAAATGCCCTGGGGCCTCATTTATAACGGCTTGCGTAGGATTGACGTGGGACGGTTGCTTACGTAGTACAAAGCAAAAAAATAGGTACAGAAATGTTCCAACATTTTCCGATTCACAAAACATTGCGTACCGGCGAGGGAAGTGCGTACGGCACTTCCTACGCCTGCTTCCCTTTATAAATCACAATCGACTCGTAACGCCCATATTTGCCTATAAATAGTCAAAGAAACGCCCATTCATTCATCCATTCATTCATTCTGACTGACTGCATGAAGAAGATCGCAGGAAATGAGGACAGAACAGCTAAAAAAGACATCTCACACCGTGTCAGATTTTGGTTATTTTGGGGAGGTGGAGATAAATCATATTGTTTGGTGGATGCAGTTTGAACCAGAGTAGCAGCATGGGGGTCGGATCGTCACCAAAATAAATAAATAAGTGGTCCGAAAAAAGTTAATGACAAAAAATACACATAGCCTTCCTCAGGCAGTGTGTTTGTCCCGGGGACAGGAGACCCCCCTCTTGATGAGAAACTCTAAGAAATGATGGGGGAATCCCTCCGGAGTGGAGAGTCATGACGACTGGATCTGAATTATGTTGTTGTATTTGGTGGTTTGTGTTCCAGCTGTCGATCAGCAACTATATCTCCATAATCCACCAGTTAAAGGAAATACAATGTGTTGTGTTATATTAGCTGTACAATTTACCACATATGGTGTTCTTAGTTTCTTTACCTCCTGTGTTTTACGAGCGACTTATCAAGTCTTGGCAAACGGCATAAAACACGATTAAACGTGATAGTTTATAAAACCATGCTCGTATCTACAACCTATAGAAATGCAAAACGGCCTCAGTTTTTGACGTAATTCTGTCCTCCTGCTTAGCGCATCATTTATGAGAAAACATTTCATAACATTAACACAACATATTCGAGGTGGTTTTAAATAACATATCCGTATTTATTTATTTCTCCAAGTTATGTGTTTGTGTGCACTGAGGAGTCTCAAACAGGCGTTTGCTTCATCATTTTAAGATTGGCTTTAATCAATGTTTGAAAATGAATTCTTCATATTTGATAAATGAGGTAACATTTTATTGATGGTATTATTTCCACATATTTCTCTCCATTCTTCCTTCTGCCAACGGTGTCGCAGTTTCTCGTCTCTCCCGTTTGTGTGGTTAGTGCGTACGCATGGGTTAGAGTTTGCGTGGAGGACCGCACATTTTCCGGTCAAGTTAGTATTTTATAAATCGCAAACATTGCGTAGAAACTGGCGTACGCCATTTTTTGAGCGTATATCCCTTTATAAATGAGGCCCCAGGTGTCCCTGATGGTCAAGACCACTTCAACAGGAAGCTGTTCCATTCAGTTGTGTTGCAGGGCGTCTGTGACCATCAGGGACACTTTGTGGACATTTGTGTGGGTTACCCAGGATCCTTGCTTGATGCACGGATCCTTAAGAACAGCTCCATCTACGCTAGGGGTACTTCATCCTAGCTGATGGTGGCTACGCATGTCTACAGGTACCCTTGGCCCTTATCACACCATATAAGAGGCCAGTGAGAGGCATGGCAGAACAACGGTTTAATTACCATCACTCCAGGGGTCGCTCAATCATTGAGCGGGCCTTTGGGGTGATGAAAACCCGCTTCAGGTGCATCTTCTTAGAAGCACTTGAAGTACATCATGAGTTTGTCCTCAAGGTAATGAATCATTCTAATGTTTCTGTAGCAAATTAGTTAATTGAAATCCTAATATCCTTATCCTGCTATACTAAGACTGTCTTAATGCCTAACAATTGCATAGTCACATAAAGTACTATGCCTCACACTTTGTTTTGTCCTTTTTCTGCTCCGCCTTGTGCACAGGTTGTGACAGCCTGTGCAATTTACAATATATTTGTCGGGGTTGGGGACGACCAACCTCCAGAAGATGCCGCCCTGGAGGAGGACAACCAGCCACCTACTGCGCATGAAGGTGGTGGGGAAAGTGAGAGTGGAGCAGCATGGCGGCCACCACCTCATCCACCACCCTTGTGAACGAGGTGTCCGCACTTGCTGTTGCTCCACTGGACCATGACTATTTTGCACAGGTGAAGAACATTGCTCAAATCCCATGTCACAATCTGCTTATGTACTTGAGTAACTGTATTTTGTAAAATGATCATCTCTCCAGGACTGAACCACTAAACTAACATAAAACGTTCTCCTGTTTGCAGCCTTGAAAAAGTTCTGGAGGATAAACTATGAAGGTAGATATGGTGCAAAATGCGAGAGCGTGTAAAACCTGATGTGAGCACTTGCAGAAAAGATATCTGAGCTTGTGTGCATACATTTACACTTGTATAAAAATATCCACGTATCTGTGAACCAAATTTGAAGTCACAGAAAAAAAAAAAAAGTTTTGTAGCTTGTAGAAAAAAAATGAACTTCGTGATGAAATGTTCAGTTGCAGAAAAATATATTTTTTTTAAATATATTTTCCATTACAACTGCAACTTGGTTATTACAACCTCTCAAATCAGTCATTACAACTTCACGAATCTGCTCTGTGGCAGTATACATCCACGAATCTGCTCTGTGGCAGTATAAATCCACGAGTCTGCGGCCTTGACTTTTGCTACACTTCTTGCGATGAATGTGTCGCAAAAGTAATTTTCACCTGTAGATGTGGGGGAGGGAGGGGGGTTGGAGCGAAGGGGCGGAGCTATCAGAACGACGAGGCTCGGGTCAGTCACACAGTCACAGCCATAGTCAGGTCGAACCGGATGACTGCGGGGCTAACGGTCCGTGTCTTCATGCTTATATCGGACTATTGTGACTCGCTCTGCGGTTAAAACAGACGGTGCATGAATGCGGTTTTGCGGTAAGTGAAATTCGAGTACTTATTTATGTGTTTATGATTTTAATCAGCTACGTAATGAATGTTAAGGCTTGGGTTAGCGTGTAAGCGAGTGGTAGCTACATCTGTGCTAACGATGCTAATCGTAGCCTGCAAGTTAAAACCATAGACTGTATAAAGGTTAAAACGAAATAGACAAGTGTTAAGCGTTAAGTGGGATAATACTGTAGAACAAACGGCTTCTGTTTGAGGTTGATAAAATAAGGTCATCCTTGTAACTTAGAGAGATATTTTATTATGCAGGTAGGAACTGTATGCATCGCTAAGGTTAATTTAAATCTGCTATGCTGAACTATGTAGACAAGCTAATTATGAACTTGCTTTACTTTCACGTAACACATTTATGGTGATAACAAATGTAACAAACACATTTTCTACGCCACTGAACATACTTACATTTAAATGTCTACTGCCTGGATTCAGCCATTGTTCGCCAAAGATTTTGAAAATTCGTCCGTGCGCAAAGAATTGTGGGTAATTAAAGACTGCCGATGATCCACATGAGCAGCCTTGAAATGTCCTGCAACGAAGGACTCAGTCCTCGGTACAGGGATGCAAACTTGTCACCTTTCGGCGAAATTCGCCGTTTTGAATCCAAAATAGGTCGTATGTGTGATTCATGTAGATCTGCAATAAAAATATTTTTGGGGTATGGGGGGGGTCTGGGACCCGTAGTAATCTGCGGCCGCCAGCTGTTATGTGCCATCATGACACGCATGGTGTTCTTTTTTTATATATTATAATGAAGCGCGAGCTGTGTGCTCGAGTCTTCCTGCCTGTCGGCTGTTGCTCTGGGATGAGGGTCTAGCTTCAGCAGCTACATTACCTACGGTGCGTTCGTTAACAGTAACTGTGCGGTCTGGAGTCACTGTAGCACAGACTGGACCGCTGGTGAACAGCTGTTAGAACGGGCCGTTCAGGTGTTCAGAGCAGAGCTCCCTGTCGGAGCGGCAGAGCGTGATGTGCACTGAAAAGTGTTCCTGTCGCAATATTATCGTTGAGCTAGCTAACTAGCATACATTGTCACTATCTGCTAACGTTAGCTTTAGCCTTAGTTTTCAAATAGTTTTTTTCATAGGCTATAAACGGAGGTGGTATAAGTATATATCTTGTATTTGAGTAAAAGTAGAAGCACTCAGATCTTGTACTAGAGTAAAAGTAGAAGTACTCAGGTCTTGTACTTGAGTAAAAGTAGAAGTACTCAGATCTTCTACTTGAGTAAAAGTAGAAGTAGAAGTCCTGCATTCAAAATGTTCCTCAAGTGAAAGTAGGAAAGTATTATCATCAAAATATAGTGAAAGTAGCGACAGTAAAAGTAGTGATTGTGCAGATTGGTCCATTTCAGAATAATATATATGATATGTTTTATAATGATTGATCATGAAAGTGTTCTCAAAGCTGGTAAAGGTGCAGCTAGTTTGAATGACTTTGTATACTGCAGGGTAGCTTGTGGATTTACTCCAGGTGGAACTAAAGTCTGATTTAACACTTGGTTATATTTCAGATCATTCATCCACATCTGTGAAGTAACTGAAGGTATTAAATACATGTAGTGGAGGAAAAGTACACCATTTACCTCTGAACTGTAGAGGAGTAGAAGAACAAAGTAGCAACACATTGAAATACTTAAATAAAGTACAAGTATCTCAAAATTATACCCAAGTATAGTACTTGAGTTTATGAACTTAGTTACTTTACACCACTGGCTATAAAGATAGAAAGACTAAGCCTTGCACAGAGGCATGAAAATACATTTTCAAAATGCTCAACAGTGCTGCCAAAATTATAAACTGACTGCTACACAATTAAAATAAATGCTTTTATACATTTCTATTAGATGTGACTCTTTGGCGTTTCTGTTATTATTAACTGCTTTAGTTGTTCTGACTGCTAACATCCTGTTATTCCTCATTTTAAAGCCGTTATTCCGTGGGGTCGGGGGGCTCGGATCCTTGTCAACTTTTTCATACCTGATGAGTTTGCATCCCTGTCGGTAGAATTCCAAGGATCCTGGACATTGGAGTCCTTCGGCAGGATTCGATGACATAGCATCCTTGAAATAGTGGCTCTGAAGGATCCTTCCTTGACATCGAGAAACACCCTTCGACACACTGCCTGAGGAAGGTTATGTGTATTTTTTTTGGTCATTCACTTTTTTCGGACCACTTATTTATTTATTTTGGTGAGGATCCGACCTCCATGCTGCTTCTCTGGTTCAAACTGCATCCACCAAACAATATGATTTGTCTTCACCTCCCCAAAAGAACCAACATCTGACACGGTGTGAAAAGTATTTTTTAGATGTTCTATCTGCATTTCCTACGATCTTCTTCCTGCAGTCAGTCTGAATGAATATTAATACGGGAGTTTCTTTGACTATTTATAGGCAAATATGGGTGTTACGTGAAGCCCGCAGAAGCTGCGCCGCATTTCGAGTTGATTGTGATTGTCCCGGCGTAGGATGTGCGTGCGCAGTGTTTTATAAATCAGAATATTTGTGTGCGTATGTACTTGCTTTGTCCTACGTACGCCAGCTTCCCACGTGAATCCTACGCAAAGTTTTATAAATGAGGCCCCTGAACAGAGAATATGAACTGCTACCATCTAATGGAGATTCAATAAAGTCAGACTGAAGCATCCTTTGTGCTCCAGTCAGTCCTCTCAGTAAACACAGAGCTGAATCCAGATCAAATGCACGCTGAAGGCTCTTTGAGCAGGTTGTCTCTCACTGATCCTGCTGTTATGTTACATGTTTGTTGTTTATGTATTGTGTCTTGATATTTGTTTATGTTGATGTTACACATGGAGCTGCTGTGATGCAAGTCACATTTCAGACTTGATCTGACCATTAAAGTTTTATCGTATCGTATACAACAACGTTCTAACCTATACCATATTGTGCATTCATGTTGTATTTTCTAAACAGGTTGTGATCTTTCATTTGGGGATAACAGTGTTAGGAATATATTGTGATGAAGTGCACACTGACCTGAGCTCCAGGGGTCTCTTTGTTCTCCTCCATGCTGCTCTCAGAGCTCCTTCTGTGTCTCTGAAATAATCAACACAACTACAGCTGACACAAAGACAACTCAATACAACCGACAGACACAACTAAATAAATCTACAGCTACTTCGTAAGTTCATAGCAGAGGTGAGAAGTAACTAAGTACATTTACTCAAGAACTTAAGATTCCAGTCTACGAGAATCTTAGGTTATATACGTGTTAGAGCCAGTATTTTGTTTTCATAAGAAAGGCCACTTAATTGTGACGTCTGTAGTCAACACACTATAAAACACTACAATTCCCACAGCGCCTGCTCTAACTTGTCATCTACTAATATCTCCCAGTAACTTGGACCAGCGTGTATTTATTGAATCACCTTTGTTTACAGCCTGTGCTGGAACACTGTTTTATATGCAGGCTTTTATACTGTTTTAAACCGTTTTAATATTGTATTGATACTATATTGATACTATATTGATACTGTTTTAATACTGTTTTTACCACTGGCAGAAGCAGCTAGCTCGCATCAGCTCCGGTTAGCTCCCATTAGCTCCCGATAGCTCTTGTTAGCTCCCGGTGCTAACTCACCTGAACGAAGGTTGTTGTCCGGGATCCAGCCATCCCGGTGTCTCCCCCCGGTGTCCGTGTGTCTTCCCCCGGTGTCCCGGTGTCTCCCCCCGGTGTCCCGGTGTCTCCTGAGGCCGCTAAACCCTCCCGGTTCTCCGGTAAATCCTCCGGAGCTGCGGAGGCCATGATGTCTGATGTTGTGGTGAACTGCCGTAAAGATACTAGTACTGTCGCAAAATGTGAGGTGGCGGAGTACACTTAGTGACCGCCAGAGGGAGCCAAATACCGTATCAATAATAATAATAATAATAACAATAGATTACATTTTTATAGCACCTTTCAAGGGACCAAAGGCCACTTTACATGCTGTGAACAAACAAACAAACAAACAAACAAACAAACAAGCAATGAAGTATTAACACGTTAAACGTTATTGATCCCACATTGGGAATTATTTAGTTACATCATCAGCTCTCCAACATCCTCATTAATACTCTGAATAAACGGGCCGTGTGTTAAGGAGACATTTCTGTAAAAAGATATCCATTGCTTTATATATATTTTTTCAAATGAGTTATTGTGATTGAATTATATATTGTTGTTTTATTTTATTTATTGTTTTATTATTATTATTATTATTTGTATTATTATTATTGTCTTATTAGAATTTTTATTACATAATTTTCATTAATTAATTTTTATTATTTTATCATTTTTATTATCTTATTTTAGTCTCAAAACAGAGATTCAAACGGCCGTAAACAGGAAACGTTTGGACATTTATTCCTATCAAAACAGCAGCTGGGTCACATGATCTGTCCCAGGTCAGCTGACTGGATCAGACCAATAAGATCAGGTTTAAAAAAAAAAAAGGATATTACATTTAGTCATTTTTAATAAATACATCCATCAACACGAAGCCTCTTTTGTCCAATAATGAGACAATTGTTGTCTTTCTTTAACTAGTAAGCAGACTGCAATGCAATATTAAATAAGGTCCCTGTCATAAAGTCAAGTGCAACAAATACTTCAGACATCTCCTAACACTTCCCCTGGTGGTTTCACTACATTAATAACATCTGTTAAATGTATAAAGGCTTTTGCATCAAGGGTTTTCTTTTTAATTGCATTTGCTTAATTTGAGTGAATATTGTTTAAGGAACTAGTTTTTTATATAAAAACGTTTGAAACAAATCATGTATTTAATTCTTATTTCTACCACTTTGTGTTTTTAGTTTCAGTAAACATTTTATTTTCATATTACATTTCTTTAAATATATTTTTCCATGTTTTTTGTGATTTATTTATATTATTTATTTTATTTATTCATACGGAGCCCCTAAAGGGACATGGAAGAAAGAAAAGTTACCGATGCGCCAAGGAGGAAGTGGAACACACAGGAGACAACCATTTCATTGCAGACTGTTATGTTTGCGTGGGGAAATGACAGTGCATACATTATTTGAGATATATTTCGAACTCAGACTTAATTTTATGAACATTTCGGCCAGGGGTGTATAGAGCTATTTATTTAAGCACCGGATTGGCAAAACAGGAGAGTCTGTAAACCAGTCTGCTTTGATCTATGAATTAATGTCCGTGACTCTCAGAGTAGGCTACCTGCTGCCCGCAGCTGTTTTAAAGGGAAACAAACACTCAGAACACACACACTCAGAGCCAGTGAAGGACTAGCCATCGGGACATTCTGGACGAATCCCAATGGGCCGGTACCGAAGTGGGCCGGTCGGGCCACTTGGCCCACTCCGATCAGGCCACTAGGTCCACCGTTTCCCCGCAGCGAGGCTCCCCCCGTTGACAGTTTACGTGGGCAGGGCTGGGTGAGATTCCCGGGCTGATTTTTAGACCCAGTCCGCCCATCATGCGCCCTGGTGACTGGACATCTCCTTCATAAAACTAATAAAAGGGGGAGTGATCGGGCAGTTCGATGTGTTTAGAGGTGTGTGTGTGTGTGTGGTTAAAACAGCCTGTGGTCACTCTTTATAGCTGTTCAATGAAGGTAAACACAGTGTAGGCGGTGCGTAAAAGCTCTTCTCTGACTGATTCGAGTCGTCCTGTAGTCTCTGTGGCGTAGGACTGCCCGAACTCTCGCGTCAGCTTCTTCTATACCTCGTCTTGCTACAAGTCGCCTCTTTCGAAACAGCTCTTGCCTATTTCTTGTGATAATAAACCACACAGCAAGAAACAAGCAAACGATCTTTTCCACATCCTCCATTGTTGTGTCGCATTGAAGATGACGTCACGGCAGTTTTAAGCAGCGTCGCTCCGCCTACACTGCGTTACTATAGATACTACCCCAGTTCCTAAACTGTAATGGAAACGCGCCATAAAGTGAGCTGGTCCTAACGAGGCCAAGCGAGGCCGTGTAGTGGAAACGCGCCATTACACGTCCCGCTGCCTCCTGGAGTGACCACACACTCCTGGCCGAAAAGTCCTTAAAGTGAAGTCTGTGTACGAAATCGTACTAACTCGTTATCCTGATTTTATTTTTCTATCTCTTTTTTTTTTTTTTCCATGTCCCTTTAGGGGCTCCGTATGTTTCATTATTGTTTTATTTTATTATTTAAATGCTCCCATTAGGCCCCTTAATTAGCCAATTCAAGGGTGTCTCGTATCACTGTTACGCAGATGATATCCAGATATATTTCTCTTTCAAACCCGTCAAAACCGAGAATTTAAACACCCTGATTCCATGTCTGTCTGCCATTGAGGAGTGGATGTCAAGCAACTTCCTACAGCTCAATGCATCAAAAACAGAAGTCTTGATCTCAGCGGCTGATAACATCGCCTCTAAGGTAGCAAGCCACCTGTGTTCATTTAGTGGTAACGTTAGGGCAAACATAAAAAACCTTGGTGTAACCTTCGATCAGTCTATGCTACTAGACAAACACATCAAACTCCTGACCCGTACCTGTTTGTTCCACCTCAAGAACATTGCCAAGCTCAGGGGCTTTCTATCCAATGCAGAACTGGAGATGGCTATCCATGCCTTTATTTCATCCCGGCTTGATTACTGTAATGCTCTGTTCTCCTGCCTCAACAAAACATCAATAAACCGGCTACAACAGGTCCAAAATGCTGCAGCCAGATTACTCACTCGGTCCAAAAAAAACATGCCACATCACTCCGATCCTTTCTGCCCTGCCCTGGCTCCCTGTCCATCTCAGAACCCAATGTAAGGTATTGGTTTACACATATAGAGCTGTCCATGGCCAAGCCCCCGCCTACATTAACGACCTTATCCACCCTCACAGGACAACCCGGGCCCTGAGGTGGATTTTAAACATTGTTCCCAATGTTTAAAATCGGTCATACCAGTCCCATGTTTATATATTATTAGGGTCTGAGACCTAGGTCGGCGAAGACCCTATTGAAATCGGTCGCGCAGCGACCGATAAACCTTTGACCCCCGAAACATATGTGAAAACTCACCAAATTTTGCACACGTGTCAGAATTGGTGCAACTTCAGATGTGTAATTGGTTCTGGAACTTTGCGTCAAAAATTGCGTAGGCCACGCTCACTTCCGTTTTTAACGTAAACTCCCCCCACATTAACTTTCACGTAAACTAACGAAACTCGCTACGCATATCTAGGGTGCGGAGACAAACCAAAAAGCCTCTTGGAGGGGTATAAAATAACGTACAGGAAGCCGGCCATTTTGAATTTGGCGTCGGAAAAACGCGATCTATCGCGTTTTCCTCCGCACGAAGTCTATCTTCTCCCAGGGATTTTATCCGTACGACTCGAAATTCGTCGGGTAGCGTCTCGAGACATGGGCAATTCAAAGTTATCACGGAAGTTTTTTTCTTTCGCACGGCGTAGCCGTGAATTGGCGCCAAAGTTCGCGTTCGCTCGATGCTAGGCGATCCCTCGTCATGGAACACGATGATGTCATAACGCCAACTGACATACTCAGAACGCCACCAAACTTCACATGATGGTTAACACTGCGGCCCTGAACAGCTCTACGTCAAATTTGATGTTACTTAATATGGCGTTACCATGGCAACGCATCCCTCGCCATAAAACACGGTGTCGCTGCAACTCCAATGGACACGGTCCCATCGTCCCCCAATCTTCACCTTTATATCACCGGCACCAGATTTCAGATGATGGCTAATGGTCCGGCCCTGAACAGCTCTACGCCAATTATGGGATGTCATTATATGCCGTTGCCATGGTGACAGATCCCTCCCTGTTGTCATAACTCGATGGAAAATGGTCCAAACTGCACCAGACTTCAGATGACAGTTAATGGTCCGGCCCTCAACACCTCAATAGGACAATAGTGAGTTTTCCTCAAAAGCTGTTGCCATGGCAACGCATCCCTCGCCGTTAAGCACGATATTGCTAAAACTCCTGTGTAAATGGTAAAAAAGTGTTCAAATGTCCCATGTGTGCTAACCGTCAAGCCCTCGACACATGTCGTTGCTATGGTAACAAAATGGTCGCCGTGAAACACGGTTTTCTCATAACTCCAGTTAACATGCTCCAAACAGCCCAAAACTTCACAGGTTTGATAACGATGCAGCCCTCAACACATCTAGGCATATTATGGGGTGTCATCAAATTCCAATGCCTTGGCGACAGATCACTCGCCATCAAACACAATGTTTATGATACTGCTATAACTCCCATGTACGTTGTCCGATCGGCCTGAAACTTCCCACGTTTGCCAACGGCCGAGTCCTTGAGACACCTAGACACACACGTCGACGTGCGGGCAACAGCCTGCGGAGCGTCAAAGACCCGCTCAACGCTGCTTGCAGCTTTAATTAGGGTCTGAGACCGAGGTCGGCGAAAACCCTATTGAAATCGAACGAACGAAACTCGCTACGCATATCTAGGGTGCGGAGACGAACAAAAAAGCCTCTTGGAGGGGCATAAAATAACGTACAGGAAGTCGGCCATTTTGAATTTGGCGTAGGAAAAACGCGATTTATCGCGTTTTTCGTCCTCCGCACGAAATCTATCTTCTCCCAGGGACTTTATCCGTACGACTCGAAATTCGTCGGGTAGCGTCTCGAGACGGACCCTCACAGGACAACCCGGGCCCTGAGGTCCTCCGAGCAAGGCCTCTTAAGGGGTCCCCGAACCAGGCTAAAAACTAATGGGGACCGTGCCTTTGAGGCGGTGGCCCCTATGGAATGAACTCCCCCAGAAACTGAGAGCCTCTGTCTCAGTGGAGGTTTTTAAGGGGCAGCTAAAGACTCACCTTTTCCGACAGGCTTTTGGGGCGTCGGAGGAGGAGGTGAGTTTGTAGCTGTTTCTCATTGGTGTTTTATCCTATCTTTTACTGGATGTGTTTTATGCCTTTTATTATAAACAAAAACATTTTTCCCAATGTTTAAAATCAGTCATACCAGTCCCATGTTTATATATTATTATTATTATTATTATTATTATTATTATTGTTATAAGTATTATTATTATTATTATTATTAATAATAATGTAATTATTCATTATTTTAATACTGTTAGTTTTTTCAGTACAGGGGGCAGTGACATTGTGTTTAAAAGAAAAACTACAATCCTATGATGCATTGCGGTTGTCCGTTTCTATCTTCCGGTCCACAGAAGCTGTATATAACAATACAGCTCTCAGGACATCAAGAGGAGGAAACAGCTAGCTTGGCTCTCATAGTTGTTCAAAACTATGCGGTGTGGATTCGCTCGTGGACTTTAAGGTGAATACTTTGAGAAAACGTTTTCCCACACTCTTACACCACTACGGTTTTTCTCAGGTGTGAATAAGTTGATGTTTTTTGAGACCACTTGATGCAGTGAACTTTTTCCCACACTTTTGTAGCTGTTTTTCATTGGTGTTTTATCCTATCTTTTACTTGCTGTGTTTTATGCCTTTTGTTCTACATTGTATAGTTGTATTTTGTGTATTGTGTACTGTATGTAAAGCACTTTGTACATTCGTGTTGAGAAGGGTGCTATTGTGGTGCCGAGAGACGGGAGTCGGAGGCGGGGTATCAAAAGAACAAGCTAGACTTTTATTAAGCATCTGAACTTCATGTAAACAACTTCAAGCCGGGAAGAGAGAACCGGCGGAAACAGAAAGTCCGCTTCACTCAAATGTCCGTGCGGAACAATACCCCAACCCATGGATCTGTGGGTGGATAATGTCAATCACCACACAAGCCCCCCCCAGAATTCACCCATAGTCAAAATCCACGTGCCTGGGAGGAAGTACCACCCGACCCCGGCGCGTATGGACCACAGGGGCCGAGGAGGGCGGGGCCGCAGGCGAGGGCCGGGGCAGGGGCGCCAACGAGGGCGAGGGCATCCCCACAGGGGGCGGGGGGCGGGCCATGGGAGGGCGGCCCCGACGCGGGGGCAAAGCCAACTCCAACGGCCTGGAAACGTCCACGTGAGCAGGCTTAATCCGATCAACGGACACAGTCTCAGGCCTGCCACCAACGTCCACCACCAGGCTCTGGCTCTCGCAGGGGGCCGCGGTGGGCGTCGTGGCGAATAAAAACGAAATCCGCCGACCGTAATCCGGGGGACACCCGGAAAGCTGGGCTGCTGTGCTGCGACGTGGGGACGGGCGCGAATGTCCCGGCGGTCTCCAGCAGGGAGGAGCGCTGCCTGGCTGCAGACCAGGGCACAGTGGCGGTGGGAATGAATTCCCCGGGGACCCGTAGCGTCTGGCCATAAACGAGCTCCGCCGACGAGGACTGCAGGTCCTCTTTGGGGGCACACCTGAGGCCGAGCATAACCCACGGGAGCTTATCCACCCAGTTGCCGTCTGTCAAGCCGGCACGCAGCGACGCCTTCATGGATCGGTGAAACCGCTCACACAATCCGTTAGCCTGGGGGTGATAAGCGGTGGTGCGGTGCAGCTTGACCCCCAAACCCACAGCAACAGCGTTCCACAGCTCCGAGGTGAACTGAGAACCGCGGTCAGAGGAGAGGTCAGACGGGGTCCCAAAACGCGCCACCCACGTGCCGATGAAAGCGCGGGCGACGTCGGAAGCTGACGTCGAGGTGAGGGGAACGGCCTCGGGCCAGCGGGTCGTCCTGTCCACCATCGTAAACAGGTAGGTGAAACCGTGAGAGGGGGGAAGTGGACCCACGAGGTCAACATTCACATGGTCAAACCTCCTCTCAGGAACCGCAAAAAGTTCAAAAGGGGCCCTAGTATGGCGGTGGACTTTGGCCCGTTGACAGGCCACACATGAGTCGACCCAGGACCTCACGTCCTTCTTAAGTCCCTGCCACACGAACTTCTGCGACAACAACCTCACGGACGGCTTCCTACCGGGGTGGGAAAGATTGTGAACCGCCTCAAAAACGGGTCGGCGCCAGTCCGCAGGGACCAGCGGCCGAGGCTGGCCCGTGGAGACGTCACACCACAGCTTCGCGCCCGAGTCACCGACCGTGACCTCCTCCAGGCGTAATCCCGTGACCGAGGCCTTGAGGGTTTGGACCCCGTGGTCAGAGGCCTGGTCAGCGCCCATGCGGAGGTAATCGAGGCCCAGCTGCACAGCTCCGACAACCGCTCTGGAGAGGCAGTCCGCGACCATGTTAGCCTTGCCAGCGATGTGTCGAATGTCCGTGGTGTACTCTGAGATGTACGAAAGCTGGTGTTGCTGTCGGGCGGACCACGGCTCGGCCACCTTGGACATGCAGAAGGTAAGCGGCTTGTGATCTACGAACGCCGCAAACTCCCGGCCTTCCAGCAGGAAACGGAAGTGGCGAACCGCCAAATAGAGACCAAGGAGTTCTCTGTCGAAAGCGCTGTACTTGCGCTCCCTGGGAGTCAATTGGCGGCTGAAAAAGGCGAGCGGTTGCCAGGCGCCGTCGACCCATTGTTCATGCACCGCGCCCACCGTGTAGTCAGACGCGTCGGTGGTGATAGCGATGGGGGCCCCGTGCGACGGGTGAGCCAACATGGCGGCTTCGCTCAGGGCGGCTTTGGTGGCGTCGAAAGCAACCTCCCTCTCAGCCGTCCAGTCTATGGCCTGGCCGGGGGACTTGTCCTTGAGGGCCTCGTACAGCGGGCGCATCGTGTGGGCCGCCCGGCGGATGAACCGGTGATAAAACGTCACCATCCCGAGGAACTCCCGGAGCGCCCGAGCTGTAGGCGGTCGTGGAAAGGCGGACACGGCCTCCACTTTAGATGGCAGGGGGGCGGCCCCACCCTTGTTGATGAGGTGCCCGAGGAATTGGATGGAGGACAACCCGAACTGACACTTCGCCGGGTTGATAATCAGGCCGTGTTGGTCGAGCCTTGCGAAAAGGACCCGGAGATGTGCCTGGTGCTCTTCGGAGGAGGAGCTGGCAACCAGGATGTCGTCCAAATAAACGAAAATGAATGGCATGTCTCTGAGCGCCGAATCCATCAGCCGCTGAAAGGACTGAGCAGCGTTCTTAAGTCCAAACGGCATACGCAGGAACTCGAAAAGCCCGAACGGCGTAATTACCGCAGTTTTGGGGACGTCGGAGGGGTGCACCGGAACCTGGTGGTAGCCCCGCACCAGATCCACCTTGGAGAAGACCAGCTTGCCCGCCAGGTGTGCAGAGAAATCCTGGATGTGAGGGACCGGGTAGCGGTCTGGCGTAGTGGCGTCATTAAGGCGGCGGTAGTCACCACACGGTCGCCAGCCACCGGCTGCTTTAGGGACCATGTGAAGCGGCGAAGCCCAAGGGCTGTCTGAGCGGCGGATGATGCCCAGACGCTCCATGTTGGCGAACTCCGACTTGGCGACTGCCAGCATGTCAGGGTTGAGCCGCCGGGCCCTAGCGTAGACTGGAGGGCCCACAGTGTCAATGTGGTGCTCTACCCCGTGTTTGGCAGTGGCAGCGGAAAAGGTGGGCTGCGTCAAGTCGGGGAACTCACTGAGAAGGTGCTGAAACACGTCACCCTGTGAGAGTGAGCTGGAGAGCCCGCTGAATGATGCCTCGCCGCGGGTACATGTGAACGAGGCAAACGTCAGTGCGTCCACCAGGCGGTTGTTCTTGACGTCCACCAACAGTCCGTGAGCGCACAGGAAGTCTGCGCCGAGGAGGGCGAAGGAGATGTCAGCCGTGACGAAATCCCACCTAAACCGCTGACCCTCGAAGCACAGGTCCACTGTCTTTGTGCCATAGGTGCGAATAGGGGTGTCGTTAGCGGATGTCAAAGGTGGGCCGTGGCCCCCACCGGCGGCGTCCTCCACGGTAGCCGGCAGGACGCTCCGCTGGGCTCCTGTGTCACAAAGTAGTCTGCGACCAGAGAGGGTGTCCCTGATGAACAGGAGCCGGTTGGACGTGCCCACGCTCGCGGCCACTACCGAGCGCAGGCCTTGGCGTTTCCCGTTACCTTGTAGGTGCAGGGGGGACGGCACATCTTCGCTTTCGCCCCGTAGCGTGCATGGTAATAACACAGGCCAGGGCTGGAGTCGCTGACGTCGGCCCTGGAGCTCCTGCTAGGTGGCATGCCTGTACCCGGGAAGGTGCCGCTGTGTGTCGGGGCCAGCACCTCAGGGGTAAAACGCTGGGTTGCCAGGAAGAACCGGTCGGCCTCTTCGGCCAAAGCGCGGGGCTCGGTAATAGCCGTATTAGCGAACGTCTTTAGCAGGAAAGCCTTGAACGCTGCATATTTATCCTGGGCAGGGGGAGATGTGATAAAACCCACCGTCCTGGTTGCAGTGGAGCTCCCCAGCGCCGAAACAACGTGAAAATAGCGCGCTGCGTCATCAGTAACTCCGCGGAGGGCGAACTGAGCCTCCGCCTGAGCGAACCATGCAGCCGCAGATGTCTCCCAAAACTCTGGCAGTTTGAAAAAAACAGCGTTATTAGCCATGTTCTGAACAGTCTCGGAATCTTCAACAAGACTTACGTCGGGGTCACCAATGTGGTGCCGAGAGACGGGAGTCGGAGGCGGGGTATCAAAAGAACAAGCTAGACTTTTATTAAGCATCTGAACTTCATGTAAACAACTTCAAGCCGGGAAGAGAGAACCGGCGGAAACAGAAAGTCCGCTTCACTCAAATGTCCGTGCGGAACAATACCCCAACCCATGGATCTGTGGGTGGATAATGTCAATCACCACACTATATAAATAAAGTTATACTTACAGTATGTGACGGCCCCAGAGCCTGTGGCCTGTGAGTGTGCAGGTGTGTTGCAGGTCCTGTGATGGGGTGGAGCTGAGGAGGCCAATCAGCATGACTGGGGACACCTGGCCGGAGCCGAGGTGCTAATTAAGCCCAGCTGCCCGGAGTCACATGCCCTTCGTGACTCTCCAAGACCGCTGCGGAGACACTCGCCGGGATCATTTCCCCTCGCCCATCCTCTCATGTTTTTGATGTTGTTTTGAAATTGCCACATTAAATGTGCCGTGGTTTTTGGAACCCTCGAACGTCTCTCTCTCTTTTCCTGTTGTGGCCTACAAGCCGGTCATAACACTTACTTTATTTTTATTGTTTTAATAAAACATATTTTAAAAATATTTTAATTAATATAATTTTATTATTACAAATCTTTATGTTATTTTTCAAGTTTATCATTTTATTTGATCTATTTATTTATTATTTTTCTTTTGTTATTTTATTATTTTAATTATTATTTCATTATAATTGTTATTATATTAATAATAGTGTGTTTAATCATAACAATATCACAAACAAACTGAAAAAAGTTTTTTTGTATATCTTTCATTTTGATCTCATTTAATTATCTTTTTTTTTATTATATTATTATTTTACTTTACATTTTTTGTCCAATTCTTTTTAATTCCCTCAGTATACAAAGTAATTCAAACTAGCTGCACCTTTACCAGCTTTGATAACACTTTAATGATCAATCATTAAAATCAAAACATATATAATTATTATTATATATATATATAT
>CALSBW010025421.1:0-10854 GCA_943590975.1 Lindbergichthys nudifrons | reverse complement strand
CACACACACACACACACACACACACACACACACACACACACACACACACAAACACACACAGAACAATTTCATACATTTCCCGCTCTTATGTGCCCATCCCCCCACATGGATCACACCTGGCACACGCAATACATGTTCAGTGTCTATTCTTACTGCAGTTTTTCATGTATACCAGTAGTCTGATACAATATTTACAGTTTGAAAGGGTGTTAAATGAAATTTGGTGATGATTAATGGTTTTATGTGTTAATGTAATAGCAGTTAAAACAGAACCGGTCAAATTTGACCGCGAACACCAACGCAAGGGGGGGAAAACGAAGACAATAGGAGGGTTAAGTGTAAGACAGGGCCATGCTAGCTGTTTTCCTTAGTTTCCTGTCTTTATGCTAAGCTAAGCTAAACAGTAGACGGCTGTGAATTCATATTTGAAGTTCAAGAAGTACTAAAAGTGGCCATACTGCAGTTTAAAAAAGAAAAAAATCTTGCATTAAAATAATTAAAGAGTACACAAGTAATGGCAATAAAAAAGTAGCACAGGTAAAAGTACTTGTTCTCCTTTCAAAATCATGTGTATTAAATGACTCCATTATGATTGTCGAAGAATGAATGTCTGAGATAGGTGGAGCTAATTTCACTTGAACTATTTTTGTATGTCAATATTTATTTACCTGTTGATTCATATGTTTTATTAGCTAATAATCTGAATATGTAAAGTAACTAACGCTGTCAGAAAAATGTAGTGGAGTAAGGAGTACAATATTTGCCTTCAAAATGTGGAGTAGAAGTATAACGTAGCATCAAATGAAAGCTCAAATACATCAAATTTGATTGATTAAATGTACTTCCACCACTGCTTACATTTCCCCTATGATTCATCTTGAGTCTGAATGCAGTTGGAAACATGGGATCCGTGTCTATGTATTGTGATTATCCTGTTAGATATCCACGCTTCAGAGTCAGTGAAGGACGAGTGCCTGTGCAGCCAGGGTGGGAGTAAACAAGGTAAAAGGAAAGGCGATCAG
This sequence comes from Lindbergichthys nudifrons, assembly GCA_943590975.1. Taxonomy (NCBI): domain Eukaryota; kingdom Metazoa; phylum Chordata; class Actinopteri; order Perciformes; family Nototheniidae; genus Lindbergichthys; species Lindbergichthys nudifrons. The sequence goes on along the minus strand of CALSBW010025421.1, from coordinate 9,832 downwards.
GTGCAGAAGTTTACGAGGATCCCGGGAAGTCGTTATCTGTGAGTACCGTCTGCTCTGCGTCACAGAGTATCGCTCCCTCTCGACCTTTGACCCTCTGCGATGCATCAGGTCAGCCTGAACACGCACCACCGAGGGTCAAAGACTGGGTCACCTGTACCTGTTCAAGTCTTAAATCATTACATTACATGTCACTTGTTGGACGCTTTTATCCGAAGCGACTTACATAGCAGGACTTACAGGAGCACTTTGGGGTGAAGTGTCTTGCCCAGGGACACAGCGACATGCTGACTGCAGTGGGGTTTGAACCTGATCCGAACACCTACGCACAACCCACTGTGCCACACGCCGCCAATCAGACTTTAGTTCCACCTGGAGTAAATCCACAAGCTACCCTGCAGTATACAAAGTCATTCAAACTAGCTGCACCTTTACCAGCTTTGAGAACACTTTCATGATCAATCATTATAAAACATATCATATATATTATTCTGAAATGGACCAATCTGCACAATCACTACTTTCACTGTCGCTACTTTCACTATATTTTGATGATAATACTTAAAAAATGTCATCCGTTAGAACAGAGGTGGGAAGTAACTAAGTACATTTACTCAAGTACTGTATTTAAGTACAATTTAGAGCACATGTGTCAAACTCAAGGCCCGGGGGCCAAATCCGGCCCTTGGTGGATTTAATTTCGGCCCGCAGGATAATTTCTAATTACTATTAGATCTGGCCCGTCGGTATATTGGCCCACTGTGTATTTGAGTTTGACACCCCTGATTTAGAGATACTTATATTTTACTTGAGTATCGTAGAAAAAAAGAAAATCTCAGATCAAATGCACGCTAAAGGCTCTTTGAGCAGGTTTTCTCTCACTGATTGTGCTGTTATGTTAAATGTTTGTTTTTTTCCATGTATTGTGTCTTGATATGTGTCTGTTGATGTTACACATGGAGCTGCTGTGATGCAAGTCACATTTCAGACTTGATCTGACCATTAAAGTATTATCATATCATATCGTATCGTATCGTATTTCCATTTGATGCTACTTTGTACTTCTACTCCTGTACAATTCTTAGGTATTGTATAAACAATGTATAATATGTATCTTGATTACGTAATCTCGTTACATGTAATCCGTTACTCCCCACGCTCCCCACCCAATCCAAGGTCACGCCCTCCCTCTTTGACTCCCCCCGTCCACCCCCGTCCCGTCCACCCCTCACCTCAAGGTGTCACAGAGAGCACCCTTGTTCTAACCCTCACCCTGCTTTCCACCGGGACCCCCTCAAAAATCCCAGATATCCCTGCAATTTCCGGTGCAATGTTTATTTGGCGGAAAGAGGGCTGGGGGGCGAGGCGGCCTGAAAAAAGAGGCTCACTCACAAACAGTTTGGGCTGCGTCTGGAGAGTAAACATGTGCAGGAGGAGCGGTAAGAAGCACTGAGGCCGGAGTGTTCTGCTCCGACATTCAGATCCACCTCAGAGCGACACAGAGAGACTCTGTTCAGACCCAACGGCCACAGCCTAATAAACATCCCCCCAGCGGTGGGAAGTAACTAAGTACATTTACTCAAGTACTGTACAATTCTGAGGTATTTGTTTTTTTACCTGAGTATTTCCATTTAATGCTGCTTTGTACTTTTACTCCACTACAGTTCAGAGGTAAATGGTGTACTTGTACTCCACTACATGTATTTAATCCCTTTAGTTACTTCACAGATGTGGATGAATGATGTGAAATATAACCAAGTGTTAAATCAGACTTTAGTTCCACCTGGAGTAAATCCACAAGCTACTCTGCAGTATACAAAGTCATTCAAACTAGCTGCACCTTTACCAGCTTTGAGAACACTTTCATGATCAATCATTATAAAACATATCATATATATTATTCTGAAATGGACCAATCTGTACAAGGCGCTTTCACACCGGAGTACTTTTCCCAGGAATAGTTCCGATAGTTCCTGGGATTTTGCGTTCACACCAAAAAGATCTGGAACTAGAACTTTTTTTCAGGAAGAGAGCAGGGACTGAAAAGGGGAGAAGAAGGTTCCAATTTCTGATTGGCTGGGCTGCAAACCACGCCCCCTAAAACTCTGTAAAGTATTTGTGAAGCCGCCATTTTCTTTGCTCGCATTAGCATTATTAGCATTAGCATTAGCCCAGCGCACCAACGGAGAGAGAATAACTTATGGCAACACAAAAGAAAACATGGGAGCGGTGGAGTGATGAGGAGGTGTCGGCGCTTCTGGCGATTTACTCGGAAGGCTTCAGTCGAAGCTGCTGGGACTATTCCTGGGAAAAGTACTTGGTGTGAAAGCGCCTTATGCTACTTTTACTTTTGGTACTTAACTATATTTTGATGATAATACTTTTAAACTTTTACTTGATGATCTTTTTGAATGCAAGACTTTTACTGTAACAGAGTATTCCTACACTCTGGTACTTCTACTTTTACTCAAGTACAAGATGTGAGTACTTCTACTTTTACTCAAGTACAAGTTATGAGTACTTCTACTTTTACTCAAGTGCAAGATCTGAGTACTTCTACTTTTACTCAAGTACAAGTTATGAGTACTTCTACTTTTACTCAAGTACAAGATCAGAGTCCTTCTACTTTTACTCAAGTACAAGATCTGAGTACTTCTACTTTTACTCAAGTACAAGTTATGAGTACTTCTACTTTTACTCAAGTACAAGATCTGAGTACTTCTACTTTTACTCAAGTACAAGTTATGAGTACTTCTACTTTTACTCAAGTACAAGTTATGAGTACTTCTACTTTTACTCAAGTACAAGTTATGAGTACTTCTACTTTTACTCAAGTACAAGATCTGAGTACTTCTACTTTTACTCAAGTACAAGTTATGAGTACTTCTACTTTTACTCAAGTACAAGATCTGAGTACTTCTACTTTTACTCAAGTACAACATCTGAGTACTTCTACTTTTACTCAAGTACAAGATCTGAGTACTTCTACTGTTACTCAAGTACAAGGTCTGAGTACTTCTACTTTTACTCAAGTCCAAGACCTGAGTACTTCTCTAACCCCCATCCTCCTTTCTGTTCAATACACGCTGCCCTCTGCTGGAGAAATGTCGACATGACACAGAAAAACAAACAGACACCAGAGCCTGAAATAAACATCTCTCTCAACGCTTTACTAAACAAGACGCACTTGTTAAGTCATTTCTCAATTAAAAGGCTATGGGGTGGATTCTACAACAGTGGCCCCCTACCATTTGAGCTAGCTATTTATTGACCCATTACTTCGTAGCTAGCTAACATTAAGCTAGCTATTTATTCATTACTTTTTGCCTTCATACTTTTAATATGTTGTCCTTTTTGCCCACAAGTTTTAAACTAGCTAACTTAACTCTTTATCCATCAAACTGTGTCTTGATTACTTTAAGCTAACGTCTCAAATGTTTATGTATTGCTACTTTTACTTTGTCCATTATGTGTATCCAACATTTTTAGCTAACAAAAAATGGGTCTCAATTAATTTTGGCTAACTTTCATCACTGATTATTTCATCTCAACTTGATGTATTTTAGCATTTTGCCAATTCATCCATTAGCTTTTAAGCTAGTGAACTATTCCTAGCTACTATTTATCCAATGCTGTTTATCGATTACATTTAAAATGTGTCTTGATTACTTTAAGCTAACATCTTTAACTGTGTATTGGTTACTTTAAGCCACATGTGTCAAACTCAAGGCCCGGGGGCCAAATCAGGCCCTTGGTTGGTTTAATTTCGGCCCGCAGGATAATTTGTAATTACTATTAGATCTGGCCCGCCGGTATATTGCACACACACCTTCACTCCATCCTGAGGGTTTCCTCAGCTCAGAGCCTGAGCCCAAACATTGATGAACTTGCACCCAAGATGAGATGCCAAGTATCTGGCTTGAGCTAGCATCACAGAGCAGCAAACTGAGTTTACATGGATGTTTCCTCCTGCACTTTCTCTCTCACGACAACAGAGCATGTTTGGTTTGTTCTTTGAGGGAAATAGTTTTCTTGAAGCTGTTGTTGGCCTGTGGAGAAATGTAATCATAAGAAATGACTCCGGAAAATCTGCAGATAGAGCCATAAGAAATGAATGCAGCTGATTATTTAATGTTTAATGTTGTTTTTATAGGCAATCATTTAAGCTTTGTTAGTTCCAGGTTTAATATGTGCAATAAGTTCATTTCAATAAGTTTTGCAATAAACATTGAACCAGTCCGGCCCTCGACTAGTACCCATTTTTTTATTTTGGCCCACTGTGTATTTGAGTTTGACACCCCTGCTTTAAGCTAACATCTTTAACTGTGTATTAATTACTTTAAGCTATCTTAGCCATTTATGAATTTTAGCATTCTGACAATACATTACAACGAAGCTAGAAATTATTCTCAGAATTTACACAACTTTTGACTTATCTTTCTATTTGTCCTTACATAAAGACACACAAAATACACAGGCTATACAGACACTATTTATTCTACTGTAAAGTATTACATTTGACATTATGTTTGTTTTACATGAACATATTTTGGGAGGCTGTGGCGCAGTGGTGTTTGGATCAGGGGGTCACAGGTTCAAACCCCACTGCAGTCAGCATGTCGTTGTGTCCCTGAGACACTTCACATTGTCCATTACATTACATTCCCTTACATGTCACTTGTTAGATGCTTTTATCCAAGCGACTAACATACTCAATACTGAGGGCAATCCCCACAGGAGCAATTTGGGGTGAAGTGCCCAGGGACACAACGACACGCTGACTGCAGTGGGGTTTGAACCTGTGACCCCTTGATCCGAACACCAACACACAAACCACTGCACCACACGCCTCCCTCCACAGTCTTGAGTATGTTAGTCGCTTTGGATAAAAGCGTCTTAACAAGTAACATGTAATGTAATATTTTTCTTATGCAACTTTCTTACTATTGCACCATTGTCATGTCTCTTCATGATGAGTAGCCATATTGTATTTTAGGAGCAGCCGACAATCACAAAACGACACTGCAGCTTTTTGTGCACACGACAAATAAAACCTCTGAATCCTTTGACAGTAAAAAGCAGATGAGTGCAGGACCAGAGCCTCTACACCTGAGGGAGTCAGAGGTCTCCCCCCTTTTGCCTCCTCATAGAGCGGGGATGCTTGGGAGGGTCAGGGTGGGTAAAGGGTGAGGGCGGGGGGGAGTTTTCAGGGAGAAAGAAAGGCACATGTAGAAGGGAGTCGGACTGCATGAGGGGAGGTAGGAAATGTGGGCGTCTGTCTCTCCTGAAGCTTGTTCCTTGCTCTCTAACCCCCCCTCTGAATCTGGATTTCTGCTGGTTATCACCTGCAATTCCCAGACTCTGTAACCACTCACAGAGCCGTGCATCTTCCTCTTTCTGTGTGAGTGATGGCGGTAGAACATATTTCCCTGCACAGTCCACCTTAAAGCTCCTCTTTCTCTTCCGTTGCTTGTCTTTGATCGCTGGATCCTCTGATGTCTGAAGAGGACTCACCCATCTGCCTCTGTTCCTGCTTCTGTCTGAAAACACATGCACCTGAGGGCTTTCTGACACCAAAGACCGCGTGTCGGCAAAAGCCTCTGACCTAAACTCAGCTCCTCTGTGTACAACTGAGTTTCTTTTAGGCTGAAATGCATCTGTTCTGCACTGAACATCCTTTGAAAGTGCATCATTGGACAACAGTGGACACACAACAGTACGATCGTGGTTGCGTGTGTGTATGTCCGTGAATGTGTGTGTGTCTGAGGCTTCAGGAGGGTGTGTGTTTGCAGGCAGCACAGCTCTGGATCTGCAGAACAAAGAGCGGAGTCGTCTGTGGGGGGGCAGACCGGCAGAGAGCTCAGGAGGTCGAAGGATGGGAGAGGGTCCAGATATTACAACTTTTTCCTCCTTTCTTTTGTGCATCCTGTTTAAAAGAGTCCAAATACTTCCTGTACACATTCACAAGAGTCCAAAGTGAGGGTCATTCATTGCACTTAAAGTGGACCTATCATGCTATATTTGAATAATATAGTGTAGGACCATACCTATATAAGGCATATTTATACTTCTTTCAACATACCAAACAGATCATGCATTTTAGCCATGCCTCATTTCGCTCAATTTGACCATTTCTAGCTCTGTTTTAGCAAGGGCTGATTCTGTGAGAACAGCACCACCTACAGGCCTGGCATATGTACTACAGCGTCTCCAGCGCTTTCCAACGGCAATGGCCGTGGCTGTCTCCTCCTGATTGGTGGAGTTGGCCCAATAGCCGTAGCGCCACCGTCCTGACGTCAGGACAGTGTTCAAATCTGGATCAGTTTTGATCAGATCCGTTGCAGCCCCTTTTTTAGAGATTTGGGTATGGAGGAAAATAGAGAGGGTTGTGTTTTCTGACACTTGGTGTGTTCCCTGGAACACCGGGGACACATATTCATGTAGAAAAGACGTACAAAAGTGCATTTTGCATGATAGGTCCCCTTTAAACATTCAATCTTCTTTACATCTTCACTGCCCAAATCAAGGTTTTTGGGGAGACATAAAGTACAAATAAAACGGACTACTGCATTAGTAAGGACTCAGAGAACCAAGGCTTCTATGTACTTTCCGCATTCATTATTTTGTGCATCCTGTTCAGAAGTGTTCAAACTCTTACTGTATCTTTCCCTAAAGGTCCAAAGTGAGGGTCATTACTTTGCATTGAAAAGTAATCTTCTTCACTCTCCAAATGAAAGTTTTTGCAGTGACAAAATGTGAAAGAAAGAAAATAAAAACAGCATTTCGAAATGGTCTGGCTTACTTCTTAGAAATGGTTACTTCATTAGTGAAAATGAATCAAAGGAACAAAGGCTTTTCCTCCTTATTCCGTCGTGTTCCTTCCTTTAACGTTTCAACTTTCCCCTCAAAGCTATTCTGCATCCTGTTCAAAAGAGTTCAAATACTTCCACAAGAGTCCAAGGTGAGGGTGATCAGTTGCATTGGAAAGTCATCTTCTTTACATCTTAAAGTTAGGTAGGTAATTTTGGAGAAACCAGCTCGAGATCGCTAGAATTTGAAAATACACAACCGGAGAAAATCTGCCCCTTCCTTACAGAGCCCCTCCTCCAACACACACGAACGCGCACATGACCAATGAGGGCACGAGATAAGTTTGTGCACGAGATGGAAGGCTGACAGGCAGGTAGGCCATCCAGTTATTTTAGCCGGGCCGGCTCAGATGATTGGTCGTGCTTTTTACAGCGCCACGGCTTCCACGGATGAAATATTTTGTGTTTCTGAAATAAATTACATTCCCTACCTTTAACTTCTTAAATGAAGGTTTCTGCAGTGACAAAAATGTGACAGAAAGAAAAATCAAACCGTTGTAGAAATGTACGGGTCATCAGCACATTAGTGGGAAGGACTCAAGGCTTTTCCATTCCTTTGTGTTCCTTCTCCGTTCCTCTGTAGTTTATCCAAAATGCCAACTTTCACCCAAATGCTTAAATGCCTCTTGAAATACTTCCTGTACACATCCACAAAAGTCCAAAGTTGAGGTGATCACTTGCACTGAAAAGCAATCTTCTTTGCAGCTTCACTTTCCGAACAGCAGTAATAAAAATAAAATCAAGCTGTTGTAATAATGGAGTATCCAAACAACACAGAGAGAGTCTGCATCTTCTTCCTGAGAGGACATTAAGGATTTAAAGAACCAAGTCTGTCCTCTGTATTCCTGTCTTCTTCTTTACATGGCATTACCACAATGGCTTTATGCGTAAGTCATCCTCTCTTGCTGAATATTTCCCCTGTCTTACTGAGTGTGTGTGTTCTCCAGTGTTTCTGTATCTGACCAACAACACACACATCTCCCCTCTCTTTCATCCGGCTGCCCTCTTGGACATGAAAGGCGCAGGCCATCGACTTTCCCATTTCCATAAATCATGGATTACAGGTGAGCAGCGAGCAAGGATGGTATTCTTTTATTTGTTTCATCTGATGTCTGCTTTCATGCTGAGAGGTGGAAGAGAAGAAAAATAACGCATGTGTGCGCTGTGTGGGCAACTAAAGGAGTAGTTAAGTAGTGTAATCTAGACAAAATAATTCAAGCAAAATACAATGTGCTTTTTTTAAGATTACATTTAGATCTCCATCCATCCATCCATCCATCCATCCATCCATCCATCCATCCATCCATCCCGCTTATCCGTGGTCGGGTCGCGGAGGTAGCAGTTCCAGCAGAGAGCCCCAAACGTTCCCAGGCCAGCGAAGAGATATAATCCCTCCACCTGGTCCTAGGTCTACCCCTCGGTCTCTTCCCTAGGGAGGCGCCCAGGTGGCATCCTTACTATAGGTGCCCGAACCACCTCAACTGGCTCCTTTCGACGCGAAGGAGGAGCGGGTCAACTCCGAGTCCCTCCCGGATGACTGAACTTCTCACCTTATCTCAGCGACTGCAGTACCGCTCCCGCTGCTCGGATTCTCCGGCCCATCTCACGCTCCATTGTTCCCTCACTCGAGAACAAGACCCCGAGATACTTGAACTCCTTCACTTGGGGTAAGGAGTCATTCCCTGCTTGGAGTGGACAGTCCATCGGTTTCCTGCTGAGAACCATGGCCTCAGATTTGGAGGTTTAAAGAACATTTATTTATTCATTCTCAACAACAAAAAATCAATTAACGAGATTTGTCTTCATTTCTTTTTGGACAATTTCTTAATTATTGTTAATTTTCTGTTTCTTTTTTTTTAATTCTCAATAGTCGTAAAAAGGATTCAATACCAAGACCTACACTACAAAGATGATTTGTTTCTTAAAAATACTACAATATTAGTAATTTAATTATAATAATTAAAACTATTCAATTTTTTTTGTTTATTGTTTTTTTTATGTTTAAAGAACAATGGTCAATTTTAACAAAATTACACATTACATTTATTGCATCTCAGTTGATATGGGATGGATTTAAAGCTATAAATACTCCTATAACAGTGGCTCCTTACCATTTGACAATGTATCAATTACTTTTAAGATAACTAACTGTTAAACTAGCTATTTATTAATTGCTTTTAGGCTAGCTAACATTGAGTATGTTATTTTTAACCATTTATTTTAGCTGTTTTTGCAACAGAATACACTTTATTTCCCAAAATGACATTCATAAATCAATTAATATGATCATTTTTACAGTACCATGTAGTTCCCAACACGACCACCAAGGGGCGCTAACCGCAGTTTCGTCTCGTGGATGGCTGCTCGGTCCCTTTTTCTACCAAACCGGAAGTGCTTAACTGGTCACCCAAGGCCAAGATCACCGAAGCAGCAGCAGAAAGGTAAACACGGAGAAATGTCTTATCGCTTTAAAACACCTTAATGTGTTGGTGTGTGTGACACCTGAGTATGTAGTGAGGATTTAACCTGTGAACGTGTGTGTGTGTGAGTGTGTGTGTGTCGTAACGGGAGGCGTGGAGGAAGAGGAGGACGAAGAGGGCAAAGTGGGCAAAGTCATAACGGAGGTTAACTTAAATAACCGGGAGATACGCAGCACACCGGAGGAGAATCTGCGTTAAAGGGGATTAAAAAGTTATTATTCACGGACATGTTCACAGAGATATACCCGATATTTAAAGTTCTCCTCCTCTGTTTGTGGGAGTGTGTAAAAACCACAAAGCAGTGGAGGTATTTAACCAGAAGAGAGAGAAGTACTCAGATCTAGTACTGGAGTAAAAGTAGAAGTACTCAGATCTTGTACTTGAGTAAAAGTAGAAGTACTCAGATCTTGAGTAAAAGTGGAAGTACTCAGATCTTGTACTTGAGTAAAAGTAGAAGTACTCAGATCTTGTACTTGAGTAAAAGTA
>CALSBW010025418.1:0-11006 GCA_943590975.1 Lindbergichthys nudifrons | reverse complement strand
TGCCTGCGATTACTCACCTTGTCTCATGCCTGATTTATGCTCTCGAATTATTTTGTAAGTTTGTTCTCCTCACTTAGTGAGCGATTTTTCTTTTGTGCCTTTTTTAACATTTTTTGTCACCTCATCCAGAGTGTCGATCCTTATTTATTATCCTGTTTTTGGAATAAAGTATCTTACTCATACTTTACCTCTGTCTCCCGGGTCGTGCATTTGAGTCCAATTCCTTGTGTTTCCAAGTTCGTGACAAGGCAAACATCTCAGACATTTCTAATGCAACTGATTCCCAAAAAGTTGACCAAATAGTTCATACAAAAGTCTGGACCTTTCATCACAATTACTGACTCCTAACTGGACTATTACTGGGAGGTTGCATCAGCGAGCGACGGCCCTTTGATGCTCTTAGTGTTGTATTATTTAAACACAGTCAAGCTAAAAAGGTCCAACAGTGCATGAAGAAAGTAGAAAGAAATGTCAGTTTGTTAATCAGAGCCTTCTGTCCAAATATCACACACTCTCCTCAAACCAAAGTGTGTGTGTGTGTGTGTGTGTGTGTGTGTGTGTGTTCTTCCCTTCACCTTTGTTAGGACCGATTTGAGTGTCAGACCTTGACATTAAAGACATTTTATTTTATTTTTTATTTTATTTCATTAAATCAAGATAAGGGGAAAGTGAATGCATGATGATCAGGGTGGGATCAGTAGGGAGACACACGTACTTGTGTTGTTGTTGTTGTTGTTCCACCTTTGTTAGGACCAATTTGAGTATCAGACCTTGACAGTGTCAACATTTTCAGAAAGTGGCACCAATTGTACCCTGTCCAATAATCAGGGTCCCCACAAGTGGTACAACTTTGTGTCAGTAACTGATGTCATTTATAAACAAACAAATCAGGTTTTCAACAACAATCAGCTGATTGTTGTTGAAAACCTGATTTGTGTGTCTGATACACCCAACCACACAATCAATTGTAAATTATAAATATATGTAGGCTGGCAGTCTGGCAGAGCAGCTGCCCCATCATGATATACTGAGAGTAATGGCAGGGACTAACAAACCAGCAAACAAACATTTTCAAACACACACACACACACACACACACACACACACACACACACACACTTACATTTTAATTACAGGACCTTTGTTGTGATAACAGTTTAAATAGTCTTCAGTCAACAGTTATTTTCTTGATGCTATACCTGCTGGTTTTAATTATATTATTATTATTATTATTATTATCATCTTAATATTGCTTATCTCTGGATGTAAAAGTTGTAACAAAACTTGTACATCGAAGCTTCTGTATCATTCCACATGTATCGTTTGTCATGAGCACCTGCCAATGTCTAAGATTTCTCATTTAAACTTGTAAATTGTTCTGTGTAAAAGGCCTTTAAGTGTATGTACCAAAACAAGTCAGCTTAATCAGTTCAGTTTTATTTTAAATATAACATTTTCTGTTTGTTTGTTTTCAATTGCGATAGTCACAAATTGCATTTATTGATATACCAGCTGTTCCACTTCCTCCAAGCGTAAACACGTGTTCTTACACAGATATACAGTACTAATGCTCACACAAATACTTGCTAAAGCACCACATGTGGACAAATCCGCCTCTGAAAATAGTCCCCAGCAAATGCAATACTAGCTGTTTAAGGAAATTATTGATTACTGAAAAATTAAACTATATGTTTGTTTTTATAGTGGGAATGGATCTGAGAGACACAGAGTCAGATGTCTTTTGAGGATAACAAAAATATTAAGTATTTTCCTTAAATTATTAAAATATCAGTGTTAGTATTAATGAAGTGAAGCTATTCAATCAAGTTGGAATTCAATCATATCAATACATACATCATACAAACATAAAGAACAACGTATGACATGTGGATGTATTTGTTTAAGTATTTTATCAGGAAGATGGACAAAGAAGAAAGGAAAAGTTGTGCAGCTGAACATTTATCTGATCCGCCCTGCATCACACAGTAGAGTCTCCCGAGGCTCTGCATGAAATGTCAGTTAAATATCAGAGACATCAGTTCCCGCTGACCATAATACTCCCTCAGAGAGCTCCAGCTATCATATGAGCAGTGATGAAGTGCAGCAAAGTGAGTGAGCAACAGCTGGGGTGCAGATATTGCAGTCATCTGTTCTCACTCCTTAAAGAAAACACTGCTGGGGAAAATGTCAAGACAGGCGTAAATTAAGTGAATATTTGTAGGGTTCAACACACAGATTAGATAAAGGACAACGTAAATTCAGCTTTTCTTTTGTAATACTATTTACAGTTTAGTAGCTTCCACTCACACACTTAGGTTGCTGTTTTTCAAATGAAGTCTATAAATGAGTTTTTACTGACATCTCATGGTGAATTCTTATCAATACACTGACCTTCATGGTACAACCAAGTGTGTGTGAACGGGACAGTTGTTGATTTTATTGAAGTACATTTACTCAAGTATTGCACTTTTTGACATATTTGTGCCACTTATTTAAGTATTTTCATTTTATGCTACATATACTTTGTGTCGAATATTGTACTTTTTTATCCATATAATATATGTATCTAAAATGTAGTTACTAGCCAATTTTTAAATATATATTGGCTCAACATTGGTAAACTAAATGTAAACTAAAACATTACATGTTATTAAAACCTAATACTACCATTCTGCATACTGAGTGCTATTACCTGTGACTTTTATTGAAGAACAATTTTCATAATTATGTACTTCTAACTTCTATTTTTGCAGATAAGTATTACAGAAAATAGTATTTCTGCTTTAAATCAAGTTAAACGTTAATTAACATTTCGACTTAATTCGAAACACTTTATTCCCGACATTTCCACTTTATGAATATTGAAGTATCAATGTTTTTTTATTTGTTATCAATATTATAATATTTATTCTCGACATATTGACTTTATTCTCAATATTTTGACTTTATTCTTAATATTTGTAACCTCATTTATTGATTTATTTTCCCTTATGCTGGTCCTTATAGTCTTCTCTCTGACAGAATATACCTTAATTTTCTGCCGCTTCCTTTAAGCCTGTCACTAATTCATGTGAGTTAGATAAACACATGCTCTTCCCCCATGAGGAAAATATAAAGTTATGACGTCCAGAACAGAAGTGGATTGTCTATAATCAAGATGGAATTCAAAGTGGACGATCACTTTAGAGCTACTTAAGGATGAATTACACGGATGCTCGAGGTTAAAGAGCGTTTATAGACTGCAGGATTCTGCGTAATCTCTGTGCTTTGAAAACTATAACCAAATTAGATAAAGTCAATATGCTGCAGGCCTCTTCTTATCCTATTATGGTTGGGCCTTCTCCACTGGGTATTCGGTATTTGAATAACCACACAGGCTCCACTTCATGTTATGTAATAACTGCTGTTTAAAGCAAAGTGCTGCGTGCTGACACCAGGAAGAGTTTAAGACATGAAATACAATCAGATCATTACATTTTACATAATTAGTCTGACCCGCCCCCTGCTCCAGTCCGTCAGCTGTATGTCTACACCATAGACTGTGGGTGTTTCTCAATCGCGAGTAAAGCTGCTGCAGAGCCACTATTTCAAGCATACTACATCATCGAGTGCCGCCGAAGTACTGTTCCAATCTCCAGCATACTTGGAAATCTACCGAGCCCGGCGTACTCCGTTTGGAGAAATATCGAGGCTGCACAGGAGTAGACTCCGCGGTCTTAAAATCCCCACAATGCTTTGCGCACGGACCAATTTCCCCAAATCTGTGGCGGAAGATGTAAGGCGGGGCCTCTCATATGACACACACCTGCACACTTGCTAGCGTGTTCCACACTTCGTTTTCTGAATGCCAGGAAGTATTCTTGACTCGCTTCTGAAGCAAGATGCTCGGCAGACATGTGCTACCAAGCAAGCGTACTCGCGATTGAGAAACACCCCGCATATATAAATGGACGTAGGGTCCGTGACGTCACCCATAGGATTCTGCAGAGTTGCAGAGAAGCCCTTAGTAGGCGGAGTCGGCAAGGTGGCGGCGCGCGCACAACGCGAGGCTCAGCGTCTCTCTAGAGTTAGCAAAATAGTATTTATTTGTCTACTTTTATTAAGTTTGTTCACTCGGAACAGCCTTTCACTAACTTCATACAGCCGACAACAACTCCTGGACATTGGACTATGCCATTCCAACTCTTTAACAGATGATCTCCGTATCATTCTGGAGATCGCCAGATCACCGGAGCCTGCTCAGTCTACTCTGCCGAGCGGAAGTGCCCACAGGCGGCGTAGAGACCGTAAACAAAGGCGGGGGAAGCGAGGAGGGCTAAGAGCTAGGATGAAGCTAACGCCGCATCGGCTCGCCCTACCCAGCATTTTCCTCGCCAATCTGTGCGGTCCATAATGAACAAAATGTATGAGATACGACTACGCATCGTCAACCACAAACGGATGATGGACTGCAACATCATGATCTTCACGGAAACATGGCTAAACAGCGGCGTTCCCAATAGCGCCGTTGAGCTAACTGGGCGTAACTTCTTCAGAGCAGACAGATCAGCTGACGACTCCGGTAAGACCAGGGGAGGGGGCTGTGCATGTATGTAAACAAAGCATGGTGTACAGACTCTGCCATTGTCAGCAGTCACTGCTCAGCTGATCTGGAATATCTTTTTATTAAATGCAGACCCTTCTATCAACCCAGAGAGTTCACAGCAATCCTAGTAATAGCCGTATATGTAGCCCCAGATGCTAATGCAAAAATTGCAATGAAAGAACTGCACACAGCCATTAGCCAACAACAAACGGCACACCCTGAGGCAGCTTTCATTGTTGCGGGTGATTTCAATCACTCCAGTTTGAAGACTTTACTACACAAATTTCGACAACATGTCTCCTGCCCCACGAGAGGCAACAAAACATTGGATCATGTTTACACCAACATGGCCAATGCATACAATGCCATTCCCCTCCCCCACCTGGGTCAGTCTGACCACCTCTCACTGTTCCTTTACCCCACATGCACACCACTCATCAAACGTGTGAAACCCACAGTGAGGACTGTCAAGGTATGGCCTGAGGGGGCAGACTCTATGCTACAGGACAAGTTTCAACACACCGCCTGGAGTGTGTTTGCCACCCAGGCCACCTTGGATTCCCATACAGACATTGACCACTACGCCTCCTCCGTACTGGACTACATCAGCACCACCATCAACAGTGTCACCACTCTGAAGCAGATAACAACCTACCCAAACCAGAAGCCGTGGATGAATAAAGAAGTTTGCCAACTACTGAAGGCACGAAACATCGCCTTCAGATCAGGTGACGAACGGGCTTAGTTTATCCAGGGCTCACCTAAAGAAGGGCATTAGGAAGGCCAAGCATTGCTACAAACTGAGGATTGAGGAGCACTTCAACAACTCCGACCCCCGAAGAATGTGGCAGGGCATTCAGGCCATCACTGACTACAAACCCACCACCCCCTCTCTCCCGTCAAACGACGTCTCCTTCCTCAACGAGCTGAATCATTTCTAGCATAATTTTTCACATTATGTTTTTAGCATAATACTTCAGAATCTTAAAATCCCTTAACGTTTGTATGCAATGTGCTAAATGCAACACTGGAATCAAGCAAATATTAATATGTTTGCATGACATTAGTTATTTATATTTTGCTGTCACTTAATTATACGTTTAATACATTTAAGTCAAGCTAAGGTACATGTGATGATAGCTAGTTAGTGCTCTTACCTGTGAGGCCTCCTCCAAACAGCATTATAACCAGACTGTATCATTAAAACTACAAGTACCAGTTCTAGATCCTTGACTTTAGACAAACAATTCTAAAGACAAAATGTATTTAAAGACCAATCTTTATTTGAAGGTGCCTCTTAACCTGAGATATTAGTTATACAGTAATAGTATTGACAATCTAAAAAAACTGAGCAACTCAACAGTCAACTTTATATTTCTTATTGTCTAAAGCATTTATTATTTTCATTTTTCCCCTCTCATATTCAGTGTGGAGTGTGGAGGGATTGAGACAGCGTGGTGTCGAGAGAGCTGCAGAGACTTCAGAGAGAAACCTCCGTGTGATGGACGTCCTGTCTGTTGGTTTGGAGAGGACTGAGGGTCTTTCCTCTGTGAGGAGGACCAGGCCTGATGGAGGAGCCCATGCATAGCTGATACCAACTGCACAGGCCTTGTCTGTCACTTTATTTGACTAAATGTGTTTACTTATACATTTAATAGGTTTACACCTTCTGTCCATATGTGCTTTTTTTATTTAAAACATGTTTGATTAACTTTTGGTTCACATTTCAATACATTGAATTTGTATTTGCACTCCTTTTGTCCATTATTCTTACTGAAAATGTTAGATTACACATTCATATCTGACTGAAGATTGGCCCCATTTATTTGTGACGTTGCAAACTCTGCGGTACAAGGCACAAGTGATGTGAAGCTCATAAAGTGAGGCAAATAGAAGTAATCAGCTGATGGAGTGTAGATGTGGAAATAGGTGCATTCGATCAGCTGACTTTTTTTTCACAATAAAAGTAGTTTCTTAGTGAATGTCCTGTACTGGTCTTAAAATCTCATAACATCAGCTTTTAATTTTCCTCTTGGATGTTCTTCTTGACCCTCAGAGAAGGAGAAAATGTTGACTCGTGTCTTTCAGGCATGTCCTTTCCTAACAAAAATTACAGGAAACATAAAACATATTATTATTATTGTGTTATTTATGAAAGCGGTGTGTTTGTGTGTTTAGGGGCTGTAGATATAATAATTTTATATGTTTTGTATGTTTTTTTTTTATTTCAACATTGAGCTACAAAGACTGTTCTGCCACCCGCAGTGGGCATCCCCTGCAAAGGGTCGGATGTGTTACACAAACAATTACCGGTTGCCTTGTCACAGACAATCTGCTCGACAAAATATGTTTGTCTTTTTTGTTTGTCTGCGATGATGGTTCTTCAGGACTGCTTCTTAAACTCTAATCACACGCTCGCAGACTTTTCCGGTGATTCTAAAGTAGATGACAAAGTATGTATGTCGCTTAAGAGGAAAAGATGCCTGTTTTTTTTGTTGTCATTACTGTCAGGAAATGTACAACCTAACCCTGGTCCGCCCAGTAGTAGTAGTCAGATTGCTACTCCTGCTGATTTTAAAGCTAGGTCTGGGATGGGTTTCATCCACTTGAATGTGCGCAGTCTGTTAGGTAAACTACATTTTGTCCACATTTGGGCAAGCTCGACTGACGCTGATGTCATTGTGTTATCAGAAACATGGCTAAATAAAACTATTTTGGCCTCTGACATATCCGGTTATAATGTGTATCGTACCGACCGGCCTAATAAAGGTGGTGGCGTTGCCATTTATGTTAAGAATAAGTTCAGTGTAACCACATTGGTTTCCAAATCTATCAGTAAGCAATTCTAATTTTTAGCCTTAAATATAGAAGTGGCAAAGGGTCAACTGGTCATGGTGGTGGGCTGTTACAGACCCCCCTCAGCTGTCAAGGACTCCTTGTCTTCACTAGCAAATCTTTTATCGCAACTAGACTATAAGGAAATAGTGCTACTTGGAGATTTTAACTGGGACTGGTTAACTGCAGTATCAGAGGATTTTACAAATCTTTGTATCTCTTTGACTGTTACTCAGATTGTTGACAGTCCTACTCGCCCTAACATTAAGTCCCCTAATAAATCCTCCCTAATTGATCTCATTCTAACTAATGTTCCCTATAAATACTCATCTGTGGGAGTATTTACGAATGATGTGAGTGACCACTGTGCTGTAGCCACAATTAGGGACACTAAGGTCCAAAAGGTTAAACCTCGTATTATCATTAAGAGAGACATAAAACATTTTGTGGAGCAGGGTTTTGTACATGATCTGTTTGGGTTTGATTGGGGAAAAATCGATCTGTGTGCTGATGTAGAAACTGCATGGTCTTATTTTTATCTTGGTTTTATGGAGATCATTGATAGACATGCACCCCTACGTACATTTAGAGTAAAGGGACGAGACAATCCTTGGTTTTCTGCTGAACTGTCCAGTCTCCTGCATGAGAGAAACAAGGCCTGGGCAAAGGCTAGGAAATCAGGCTCAGAGGTAGAATGGCTGCGTTTTAGTCAGCTAAGGAATAGCTTCACTTCACATGTCAAAAGTGCTCAGTTGAAGTACTATTTGTCAGTTACTACAGAAAACCTAAATAATCCTAGGAAATGTTGGAAAGCCATAAAATCGATATCCACTGGTGAGATCCGTAATGAGCTACCTCCGTGCCTTACCACAGCATCTGGCACTATATCGGACAGGGCCACCATGTTAAATTGTTTTAATGAGCATTTTGTGTCCTGTGGCTCTCTGTTTGATTCTGTGACTAACTCTGCTTCTGTGAACACCCCAATCCGTGACTCTGAACAATGTGGTCTGGAAAACCCTTTCAGTTTTACTCCTTTTACTGTAAATGTTGTTCATGAAGCATTATCTAAGTTAGATCCTAAGAAACCGGCTGGCCCGGACAACGTAGAACCTTTCTTTTTAAAGATAGCTGCAGATTTTATTGCTCGACCTCTCACTACCCTTTTTAACCTCTCCCTCAGCACAAATGCAATTCCAAATGTATGGAAGTCAGCTTATGTCTTGCCTTTACTGAAAGGAGGGGAGGCAACTATTTTAAATAACTATAGGCCAATCTCTAAATTGTCAGTTCTGACGAAGTTGCTCGAACGCCTAGTGAGTGAACAAGTAAAGGTTTTTATGTAAAAATGATATCCTGTCTAAACATCAGTCAGGCTTCAGAAAGAAACATAGCACCATCACTGCGACAATGAAAGTGGTGAATGACATTACGAGTATTTTAGATAATAAGCAGAGTTGTGCAGCTCTATTTATTGACCTTTCCAAAGCGTTTGATACCGTCGATCATCGCATCTTAAAGCAGAGGCTTGTCAGTATTGGCATATCCAGCCATGCAGTGGGGTGGTTTGTGAACTACCTCTCTGAAAGGTCCCAATGTGTTCATTTTGATGGGTCCTAAGGTCCTAATGGTGTTCCTCAAGGTTCTGTTTTAGGTCCACTTTTATTCTCCATCTACATCAATAGTTTAGGTGAAAATGTGGATGAAGCTACTTTACATTTTTATGCGGATGATACCGTGATGTACTGTGCAGGTCCCTCGATTAAGGAGGCGGTTGTTAAATTACAGGCTGTTTTTAACATTATTCAGACTCAGCTCGCTGAGCTTAAGCTTCTTTTAAATGTTGAGAAAACCAAGGTAATGCTCTTTTCTAAAGCTAAAAAGACTCCAGAGACTGCTTTGGATATTGTTACTATGCAAGGACAAGTACTTGAAGTGGTTACCTGTTATAAATACCTTGGTATCTGGCTTGATGATTGTCTTCAGGTCATTAATCTGCTTAAAAAGCTGAGGGTTAGACTAGGTTTCTTTTTCAGAAACAAGTCCTGTTTCTCTTTTGAAGCCAGGAAAAGGCTAGTCACTGTGACCTTTTTACCTGTGCTGGACTATGGTGATCTGATCTATATGAATGCACCTGCCCATTGCCTGGAAAGGTTAGATGCCGCCTATCACAGTGCTCTGAGATTTGTTACTAACTGTAAAGCACTTACTCATCACTGTACCCTGTATGCCAAGGCAGGTCTGCCTTCACTTACTGTACGGAGGCTCAGTCATTGGTACATATTCATCTATAAAGCCATGTTGGGTAAACTCCCAACTTATATATGCTCTTTGATCTCACAGAGAGTGGCAAGTAGCTATTGCCTGAGATCCCAGGATGTGTTTTTATTACATGTGCCAAGTGCTAGGACTGTTTTAAGTACTAAAGCTTTTATGTGCGCTGCTCTTCTAGCTTGGAAGACTATGCACATTTTTTTTAAACTGAGCATTTTGGTTCCCTTGCATCATTTTAACCTCTTAAGCACGACGGTCCCCCCCATTGGACCCCTCCCACTGTTTTTTTTTCGAGATAATGTCTCAGGGCTTCTTAACATTCATGAAACTATTAATGTGTAGCACCAGATTAATGGGAAGAATCTTAGCTAACTGAAGATATGAACCATTTTTACCAAAACAAAACACAAGTCTCATAAGAAGCGTCTAAATTACCCCTGAGCGAAAAAATTCTAACGCACTGCGGTACACAATTCAAGATAAAAATACCCTTATTACTTATCGTAGCTGCACATACAATATAGCCAATTAAAGCTGAGACTCCACTGATTATTTAGGTATAGTATCATCACTGAGCGATCCGAACTTGCGACAGGGGAAGCAAACACAGACATCACAACACGTACCTTTACGGAGCTTTTACGGCAGATCGTCTCACCGTAGCTGTCAATTAGGTCAAAAGACGTGTTCAATGGCATTAAAACGAAAAAAAAAATGCTACAACTGTTGATCCATAGGTTGATAATGTACCTGTGCCTTTGAAGAAATTATTTATAATCAATAATTCCATTTTTTATGTAAAAATCGGAGCGTAAAAGTTAGCTGCTAATGGTAGCCACCAGAGTGTATGCAGCTTCCGGTTTTGGTAACGCGTCACTCTCACTCCTTATTTGTTAACGTTTTGGTGTGTATATAACTTTCCCTCGATTCCATTGGCTCTAGCGGTTATAGAGAGATTTCATTCATCAAAATCGAGCAAGGGGGGCCAGAGATAGGTCAAATCCACCCAAATGACCCCAGAAGTGTTTTTTTTTGGCTAAATCTCTCTAAAAAGGTCAAATTTAACTTGTTTTGCATCAATCTTGATACAGGGTACTTATTATATGTTGTACTTTGGATTCCTAAAGCTTTTAGTCTACTAACCCATCATCCAAGGGTAGTTTTCACTATAAGTAAAAAATAATTTTTGGACGGACACTATCATTTACAGTTTTTTACTATGTAAAATCTGAATTTTCTTTAAAATAAAAAACATCTATATTGATTCTGACTTTTCTACATCCAACTCACAGGTTTATCATTACTTTGAGAA
>CALSBW010025416.1:0-11460 GCA_943590975.1 Lindbergichthys nudifrons | reverse complement strand
AACTGTAAATTATAGTGTCCGTCCAAATATTATTCTTTACAGATAGTAAAAACTACCCTTGGATGATGGGTTAGTAGACTAAAAGCTTTAGGAATCCAAAGTACAACATATAATAAGTACCCTGTATCAAGATTGATGCAAAACAAGTGACATTTGACCTTTTTAGAGAGGTTTAGCCAAAACCACCCCACCTTTGAGTTGATTTGGGTGAAAATGTTTTTTTTTCTGTATCTCTGGCCCCCCTTGCTCGATTTTGATCGTTGACACCTCTTTCTGACCGTTAGAGCCAATAGAATCGAAGGGGGAGGCCCACATACACACTCATTGTAAAGAGAAAAGGTGGGGGCTTCGCGTCTGGATATCGAAAGCAGATTGCAAATTCCAGAAAGAGAGATTCTTCCAAACTAAAAAGCAGTTTTATTGCTTATGGATTATCAGAAATAATTTCAAAGAAGGCACAGATACATAGGATGAACCTATGGATTAACTGCAGCATCGTTTTTTTATCGTTTTAATGCCATTGAAGACCAGTTTTGACCAAGGTAAGCCATGTTACCGTTTCTAGCTACACAGCTACACATGTTATGATGTACGCTTTCGTTTATAGCGTCGCAAATGTTTATCACTGAGTGTTGAGGAGGGCACCACTAGATTCAGTGTCTCCAGGACACCAAAAACGAGTGGTTGGCTGTGCATCTAGGATAAGTAATAAGGGAGTTATGAGTGAGTTTAAGTGCCGTTAAAAAAAAAATGTTCGCTCGTGGCTAATTCAGAGGCTGAGTGCTAGCATTGTGGGTTTTTTTTGGAGAAAAAAAATTAAAAAGATCATTAGCTGAGTTTCTTCCCGTTACATGGATATAAAACATTCATAGTTTTATTCAATATTAAGATTCCTTAGACGTTGTTTCCTGCAAATGACGCGTTTTTCCGCCCGGTACCAGGCGGGCCGTGCGTAACAGGTTAAGGCCGTGCGTAACAGGTTAAAGACTGTTTCTCTAAAAGGCAAGTTTGTGATTTTTAACACTTATTTACTGACACAAGGCAGATTTAGACTTTTTTCTCTTTTCTTGTGTTACCAAGATACTTTTAGATACACTTTGATGTATGCAACACTTAACAAAAGGGTATAAAATGAAGTACTTTGTAAGGAATGGGGGTTTCTTTAATACCCCATTTAAACATTTTTTTTTTTTTAAAACACTTGTACAGTTAAATAATGTAGGTTTTCTCTGATATTTTTAGTTATTTTCAGCTACCAAGATACTTCTTTTGGTACACTTTTATGTAGGAACATTTGGCAACTGGTAGAATGTCAATTACTTTGTAACAAATGTATTTTCTTAAAGACTGTGACTCTAAAAGGGAAGTTGGTGATTTTATGTATGACAACTTTACAACTGGTAGAAAGTTAAGTACTTTTTCTGAACAGATTTTCTTTAAGACTGTGACTCTTAAAGGCAAGACAATCCAGTTTTATGGAAGTAACTTAAATTATTTTTGTTTTTTCTCCTACAAAGATACTTATAGTTACACTTTAATGGATGCAAAACTTTATAACTTGGTAAAATATTCATTATTTTGTAATGAATTGAGTTTTCTTTTTTCTTTTTCTTTTTCAACATACACAATGACTTTTCCATATATATATATTTTTTTCTGACAAACTATACTTTGACTTTTTCCGTAAAATCGTGACAAACTATTACTTATTCTTAAATTTGACCTCTTGCTGCTTGGTTGGAAATGATAGATGAAAAAGCTACAAAGCTTAAAGAACTTTTCTAAAAACTCTCAATTCTACAGATGACTCCCCCCACTCAACGCAATAAGTCCACCCCCCACTCAGCAAATCATCTAAAACGAAGGACCCCACTAAGACGACCGTTGAAAACTAGCCATGGATCTGAGAAAAACCAAGTCTCCCCCCGCGAGTTGCAGCCAGCAACAAACTCCTGGACTACTATCGTCACCACCATTGTGGACACCCAAATCTTGCAGTACTACTGCTGCTGATGTTACTCCTTGGGCCAAGACGTCTCTGTTTTTGAACATAGTGAAATCGGAGTTGGTTGATATTCTGGAGAGGATGCTGCATCGGTACAGAGAAGAAATCTGCAATGGATGCCGAGTCAGTCACCCCGGCCAGAGGCAACACGATTGTCTGAATGACATTCCAGAATATTTCTTCAGAAACAATTACAACGCGTTAATGAAGAGACTTTGTTGCACACACACACACACACACACACACACCCACCCACACACACACACACACACACACACACACACACACACACACACACACAACAACATTAAATAATGACATGATATTATAATGATAAAAGTACTTACCAGAGTTTTTCCAGATCAGATCCAAATCAAGCCTCATTGTCTCCACCCCAGAGTTCCCGTTAGCCGGTAATTACCTTACTATGACCGGTAAAATATGCTGAAGACCGGCAAATCTAAATCTCTCCGGTCAAAATGTCCGGTCAAAATTATATCCCCTTAGCGCAATACCGCATCAGTTGCGCCACTTATGTGACAGACAAGAATAGTATGTGACAGACTAAAGAGTATGTGACAGACAAGAATAGTCAATTATAATGTCTACACATAATGTGGAGAAAGAGATGTCCTGTATGGGTTGATTGCGCGTTGATCTGTTGGTAATGCCTCGGGGTTCCGGTGGGCATGTAAACAAATGCATAATGCTGCGCTATACTTTGTGGCCTCACCCCGTTGCATAGCGACGCTTATTGTTTAGGTGTCTTTTAATAAGCAGGTAGTCATATCATTAGCTAGAACTAGCTAGATCTGATCGATATGGACATAAACGCGAGTAAAGTCTAATCTGACGGGAGAGACCAGCTGCTGCTGACGAGTCGACATGCATCTCTGCATGATTACCTGCAGCGGTGAGCGGAACAAAACACACACTTCAGGTTAGAATATCACACGTAGCTATTTTAATTACCTTTCAAACTACCTAAACTAGTTATAGATATGTTTAGTTTTACTGTCGGGTCACTCATTATTGGATCTGCGAGCTGCATGATACTGGCGTGTTGTCAGGAGAGGGGGAGAGCGCTCAGTTTTTATTCCCGTGTTATTGTAAATGACTGTACACGTTTGAATAGTTAATTAATCTACTATAATTAGTTTGTTTAATATCGAATCATATCAAGTTGTTTCAAAGCTCAATAAATAACATAGAAGACCTTTTGACCGGCACTTTTCTAATTTTGTCCGGAAGATTTAAACTGTAACGGACATGTTGACCGGACAGGAGGGGGGAGAAGGAGGGGGGAGGGGGGCAGCGCTAGACAGGGGGGATATCGCACCTGTACGTGATAAGGATATAACGGGCAGGTGCGATATCGCACCGGCATGTTATAACACCTCGAACAAAGGAGGTCATTAGCATAAGTAGTAGTAGGTGTGACCTGTCACTTTTTTATGCATACTAATGTGATGGAAGCGGGATCATTAATACTACTGATATCCGTCATTTGATGGTAAGCTATTGCAATTGTGATTCCATAGATGTGTCTCCCATCACCCCAAAACCCCTGACTATTCTCTCAACTCAGTATTTACATTCTTATATTCAAAGAAAATCAGTAATATCTTTAAAAACTACAAGTCCTTTTCTATCAGCTGTGCACCGTTATGGTGTAAATATAACCTATCTACCAATTGGATCAAATATAAAAGTCAGACGAATTACTATTGATACTGCAAGGAGACGTATTGTGTGAAAGTAAATGTAAGATGTTGTTTAATTGTTGATATATTTATGATCCACGTCACGTATTCAGTTTCGGCGGCACTTCTTCCAGTTTGTCCAGAAGTCTTCTCATCAGGGCTCTATAAATAAAGAACTACGGCAGATGTGTAATATTTAATGCAGCCGAACCGTGTATTACAATGCCGTTATGTGATGACTTCCAAAGAGAAAAGCAAGTACACTCGGAATAAAGTATTATTATTATTTATTTTAAATGTTTTCGGATTTCATATCGCATAAACACCATATCCCAACGTGCATTGCGGCTAAAACATCCAATCAACGAGCTTCAAGCTGAGGATCTTGGGTAATCAGTTCAGTGGGTTTGTGGTGTGTATCGCTCGAAATGTCCTTTATAGGCCAACGTCTGTTTCCGGTGACTTTATTTACAGCTAAAAAGCCCAAGATTATAGAATTAAACGAATAAATAAAAACAAGGATCATTGTGTGTTATTGTTGAGTAAATAACTGTGTTATTTAGAAAAGAATAACAAATTAGAAGGAAAAAAATATTTCAGTATTTTGAGGCGCTTAGCCCCATTTCTTTTCCTCACAGACGGCCAAAAAAGTCAGATATTATACGATTTAAAATAAATACATAAAAAGATAAAACACTGGCATGTAATTTACGTTAGAATAAATAGAATGGTTTTGAATAATAGATGAGAGTAAAATCTACGTCACTTTACAGCCCCGCCCACTTTTGGGGAAACCAACGCTGTCATTTGAACGGCGATCAAGCCTGAAGCCACAGAGCTCTTCTGTTACTGTCCTTTCTTCTTAGAGGAAGTACAGAAACACTGAACTCTGGATTTGTTTTAATGTTTGAGGTGCAATAAACGACACAGCAGCTTTGGCATGTTAAAACTATTATTTTCTGCCTCGCTCATGAGAGTAACAGCTGGAGCAATTACAGCCTCGCCTACTGATTTTAATTTAACCATATATCGAGCCCGATTGTCGATTTCAAATGTGTGCTCTAAAATGATATTTAGAAATGACTATTATCATTATTATAAGCAAGACAATAAATGTCAAAGATATGTAGAAATTAGTATTTGAGATACGTTCATAACAAACGTAACATGGGAGAAAATACGTTTCTAGCTAAACGTAATTGAGAATGCAGTTTAGTTCTGTGGGAACGTAATTTTTAGGAGACAGGGTTGGAAGGAGGGGGCTGTAGCTTTAAAAACTCAATCACTAGTTTGTACACAATGATACAACAAACTAGTCTATAAGCAAAACATAGAAGGAAGGCAAATCAATACATAGGCAAAAATAGTATTTAGGCACGATAAAATATAACAAAAAAACTAAGAAAGAGAAAAGGGACGGCAAAACAGTAGCAAACTAATCCTAAAATAAATGGAGAAAGGCGATTAGCAATTGTATAAACACTTCTATAAATGTCCTTCAATGTACATACAATTAATCTCCTACCTCTGGTCGCCCCTACGGCCTACCCCTGATGCAAACGCATCCACTCAAATATCACCTCACTGGACGCACCTCCGCAGCGGTGATTCTTTACACGGTCTCTGCTGGGGCTGCCAAGAAGCCTGGCGTTTACAGGTCACATGTTAACAATTTAGTGGTACACTGAATGTTACAAGTCCTAACAGCAGCTTCACATACCTCGTATAGGGCAAATACACGCTTATCAGCCAGACACCGATGACCGGAACAAGAACACACTCGTAATAGTCACAGCTGATTTGGATGAGGTGCCAGTGGGCATTTCAAGTGTAGCGGGAGATGCTGAACTACGTACAGCTGTGGCGTTTTCCCTATATGGAAAGGCCAGCTGACTAAAAAAGAGGGGTGTGTCTTAAAGGGGCAGTGGCTACCCAGCCACGTACAAAAATGATCTGACAGCTAATCCATAAAACAGTAGTGCCAGCTACATACAGGTACACAGTTCATAAACAAGTGAGCATGGTCAGAAAGAGCAGGCTGAAAAAATACTGTTCCTAAAAGACAGCTCAATAACACTGTGGAGCTGAAGAGGGTGTGTAGGATGGAGAACTGTAGCTCTGGCAATTTACAAGCTACTAGTTGTTTAAAAGCACTAATACTAAAGACACACTGTGGCTGTAAGGGAGTGCGGTCGTCTTTCATCAGAAGGCTGTGAGTTCCATCCCAGCCCTGTGCAGTAAACATGTCCATGTGTCCTCAGCAATTTACTTAGCCCCGAGTTGCTCCCGATGGCATGGCATGCCGGTGTGTGAATATTTTGTACGATATTAGCCTACTTGATCAAAAATTGCAAGATTCTCGGTGTGAATGATGATTTGTAATATGTAAAGCGCTTTAACCTGTTAAGCCGGGAGCCCGTAACATCTTGCAAGAAACAGCGTCTGAGGGCTTCTTACCATTTAACAAACTATGAATGTGTCATACCCACATAACGGGAAGAAATTCAGCTACCTGACGATATGAACCATTTTTACCGAAACAAAACACAAGTCTAACGCCGAGCCTCTAAATTAGCACTAAGCAAAAGAGTGCTAACGCACTTAGCACATAACTCACGGTAGAAATATGTTATACTTCATCGGATCTGCACAAACTGGAAATCATATGAAAGCTAAGATTCCACAGATTCGAATGGTATAAGTATCATCACTGTGCGACAAAAACTCACGGCAGCGAAAGCCAGCAAATACAACACACAACTTAGCTTTACCGGTTAAAAACTGCAAATACGTCTTACTTTTGCTGTTTTCTGATCAAAAGTTGTGTTCAAGGTCATTAAAACGCATAAAACGCTGCTGAAGGTTAATCCAATGTCTCTGTGTCACTATGAAATTATTACTGATAATCCATCATCATATTTATGTCAATAAACTGAGTTTTCATATAGAGTGTATGAGAGCTGTAACCCAGCTTCCGGTTTGGGCATGCTGGCTG
Source organism: Lindbergichthys nudifrons (assembly GCA_943590975.1). Taxonomy (NCBI): domain Eukaryota; kingdom Metazoa; phylum Chordata; class Actinopteri; order Perciformes; family Nototheniidae; genus Lindbergichthys; species Lindbergichthys nudifrons. Next base: position 4,757 of record CALSBW010025416.1, on the reverse strand, counting down.
TGCATCACTCTCATTCACCAATGGTAATGTTTAGATGGATTTAGGAACTCCCTCTCGATTCTATTGGCTCTATTGGTTCAAAAGAGCAATCATCAAAATCGACCGATGGGTTCCAGAGATATGGCAAATACACCCAAAGGACCCCAGAGGTGGGTTTTTTTTTCTAAATCTCTCTAAAAAGGTCAAATTTCACTTGTTTTGCATCAATCTTGATACAGGGTACTTCTTATATGTTATAGTTTGGATTCCTAAAGCTTTCTGTCTACTATCCCATCATTCAAGGCTGGATTTCACTATAAGTAATGTTTTTTTTTAACATTTTTTTACTATGTTCAATCACAATTTTCTTTAAAATAAAAACATCTATATTGATTCAGACTTTTCTACATCCAACTCACAGGTGTATCATTGCTTTGAGAAAAAAGATGATTAATTTACCCCTTTTAGAAGTGAAGATATAGTCATTTGTTCTGGGCATGTCATTTTCAAGCCTGAGACCTGAAAAACAGGCTCAGGGCTTAACAGGTTAAGTAGTAAAAAAGACTGGATTAAGGGCTATTTAACTACAGTCCACTTAACATAACAAAAGAAAAAGAAACCATTGACTGTTGAAAAAACTAAATACATTTTGATTGTGTTTTGGTTTGCCATTGAACACATTAGAATGAAAAAGTGGCCTCCTATGCACCACTGTAGGGGACACTGTTGAAGCATTATAATCACAATGTCAACACTTCTTTCAAAAGATAAGGTTATTTTATAAATGAAAAGGTTTGACCAATATGAGGTATTACTACAAATAGAGCATGATCCACCTCCCTTACCTCTGGGAGCCTCCTTTGCATATTTCATATTCAAATATGCAAACCCATTATAAACAATATGCATTTGTGTGTGTGTGGTCTTTCCGTCCACTCTCTGGCCCACCCAGCTCAGTGATATGCAGTTTGTAGTGGACACCTCTATGGCCCGGTGACTGATGGCTGTTCCATATTATCCTTTTAATTATGCACATTGATTCCCCCAGCGGCCACTGCCTTGTTTACTCCTCGGCTGTAATGCATTTGTGTCTGCTGCTGCATTGATGAATGTATCCTAATCTTAATCTGTACACGGCAACATCCATCTGACTAATGCAGGACTCTGGGGATAAATCTCCCTCTCTGACTCTGCCAGATATTGGGTCTCTCTTTGTCGACTCCTTTCTTCTCAGCTGCTCCTTCTGATGATACAAAATTTCACCTGCTCCATTTCAAACGTTGACCCTTCTCATTTGATTTACTCTTATCTTGCTCTACCTGCATCATTTCATTTTTCACCTCAAATATAAATCACCTTTTAATATTGTTTGTTGGATGGATAGATGGATAGATAGATAGATAGATATTAAAAAGGTGATAAGGTTTCCTCTCTGCATCTTGCCCTCAGACAGACAGACGGATAGACATATACATAAATACACAGAAACACCAAAGAACTCTCTCCTCCTCTGCGTAGTTTGACCTATAGTGGGTGTTTCCTGGAGCACATTGTCATGCTGGCACACACACATACACACTGAGACACACAAGGTGAACAAAACACCAGCTTTGCAGTACGGCTGTTAAAGTTAAGATAAGCCCAGATAAGATAAGCCTTTATTGATCCCCATTTAGGACATTAGTGTGCTGCAGCAGCACATGGACAGACATAACTACAGGTGCATAAAGGAAGACAAAGATCAAATGTATATAATAATAATCACAAGGATTTTTAAATACGATAATACTTTGTCAGATCAAGGTTAAATTGTTTCTTGCATCACAGCAGTTCCATGGCAACATCAACAGAGACAGGAACCAGACATTTAAAGTGGACCTATCATGCTATATTTGAATAATATATTGTAGGGCCATACCTATATAAAACATGTCTGTGGAGTTTCTTTTTCAAAATACCAAACAGATCATGCATTTTAGCCATGCCTCATTTCGCTCTATTTGCTCTTTTCCAGCCCTGTTTTTGCAAGGGCTGATTCTGTGAGAAGTCTTCTTTGCTGCTTTTGTGTCAGACTACAGCGCCACTTACATGCCTGGCATATGTACTACAGCGTCTCCAGCGCTTTCGAGCGGCAATGGCCGTGGCCGTGGCCCAACCCCCCATTCCCCTGATAGGTGGAGAGTTGCCCATATAGGCGGAGCTCCCCGTTTCTGACGTCAGAACAATTTCAAATCTGTATCAGATCCGTTGCAGCCCCATTTTTAGAGATTTGGGTATGGAGGAAAAGAGAGAGGGTTGTGTTTTCTGACACTTGGTGAGTTCCCTGACACACCGGGGACACATATTCATGTATAAAAGACGTACAAAAGTGCATTTTGCATGATAGGTCCCCTTTAACATCATATTACAATCACTGAAGAAAATGTGTTTAAGACTCTTTGCGTACATTTGATCTGGGATACAACTCCATATTTAATGTTAGGATTGACTGGTGCACAGAATGCTCCAATCTAATTAGTTTAAATCGTGGAACTCTTTTTTTCTGGTTTGATTGTGACAATTCATATTCACTGTTCCGAACATGGTTGGGGTCCGAGACAATGTGTTGGCGGCCTCGATATGTTATTTTGGTTGGCTGGTTTGTTACAGTTTCGCATAAAGCTGACCTGCAATCTCTGAGCAGATTTTCAATTGGTGGAGCAATTTTTTATTTAATGCGGTGGACAAATAAACTGAAAAAAACTGAAATGTTGCCTTTTATTAAATGTATTATGTCAACAGATTTCACATAACGGTATTAGCTTAGTTAGGTTCAACTCAATGTTATTCAACAAACCTAATACAGTAATGTAATATTTGATACATTTATACATTTCATTAAAGTCAACTTTTCAGTTTTTTCAGTGTTTCTAGAAGAAACACAGAGTACCCTGTCCGACTGCATGGCTGCGCCAGGGGGTCGTCGCTAGCCTTTAGCTTAGCTCTAACTCCTCACCCCTTCCCCCCTTTACTCATTCTCTCCTCACTTGGCTGGCTGGGTGAATTAAGGCTGTGGGGAAAGTGGACGGGTGAGGGTCCTTTATCCTTTTCCTACCCTCTCCCCTCTCAGTTGTGTAGTGGAGTGTGAATGACGTGGAGCACCTGAACGCCCCGTGACGACTCCCTGAACACGAAACTGTTGAGTCTCCACATGATCCCTCTCGACCCAGCCATGTCAGCCCTCTGTGGGGCACCGCAGCCAAATCTTCGCTGACATGACTGGCATGCATACACTCCACACACACACATCCACATACACACTCATGCATGCACCCTGACACACACTATTTCTCTATCTCTTCTTTTCAGCCCTTTTTCTCGCATGATAAAATTGGTTTTATTAAAATGACATTACACAACCTTATGTTACCAAGCAAACTGGTATCAATTGAGATTCTCGTTATTTTAATTATAGACATTTGCGGTTAACTAGTAGCAATTCCGCATATCAGTAATAATATCGGTGCTGTCGGCAATTCAGCAATATTGTATTCCCTCTAATCTCCCTCTTGCTCTGAACCTCTTGCTTATTCTTTTAATTTCCTCTTAATAAATGTCCAACGCACACAAGTGTTCAGTTAATTTCAATTTCATTTAACACACCAAGACTTATTTGCCTTCCAAGCAGTAAGATAACACATTGGAAAGAAATGTGTGTGTATCTCAATAGAAGGGGTCTAATTTCATTCAGTGCAAAACAGTCTCATTGGCAGTTATGTCTGTTGTAGATGTTTTTACACAGATTCTGTGTAAAAACAGGCTCAGGGCTTAACAGGTTAAATACATTTAGTTGATTTTGTCTTTTGAATTGTCTGGCTAAAGTGAAGTAGCTGGTACTTATAGTTTTAATGATACAGTCTGGTTATAATGCCGTTTGGAGGAGGCATCACAGGTAAGCTACCATCGCATGCATCTTAGCTTGACTTACATGTATTAAACGTATATTTAAGTGACAGCAAAATATAAAAAACTAATGTTGTGCAAACATATTCATCTTTGCTTGATTCCAGTGTTGAATTTAGCACAATTATTTAAGAACGTGAAGTATTAACCTAAAAACTCAATATTATTGACAGTGTGCAGACCGGGAGCAACAGATGTAGGTTAGCCAGCTAGCATCTCAGAGCAGCCCTGCTAATCATGTTAGCTTAGCTTGTTAGCCTCAGCTGCAGTGCTTTTAGTAAACCCTGTGCATGTGTTGGGAAGTCGGTGAAGATGTTTCTTGATTTGCATGTGTTTTGGCACATCTTTGTATTTTAGTTGGGTCATTTGAATATTTTCTCCTAATGGAAGTGTTTTGGGCCGTTGTAATGCTTTTGCACAGCGACCACCGTACCGAAGGGGAGGAAAAGATCATATTTTGATTCCAAAAGATTATCAGTCTCTTGCACTACTGTCAGAAAAAAGTGAAACTTTCAGCAAATATGACAAAGTTATTTTGAATAAAGTTAACTGTAGCTTTGCACTGCCATGATATAAGAGTCACTAAAGCTGTTGTCAGGCCGTGTTACAGCAGCTACTTTAAAACTGTGACTTATTAACAAGTTGTAGCACAGTACTACCCTTTTGTTGGAAGCAGAAACTATGGCATTTCATTTAATACATTGTGTTAAAACAACATGGGGAACATGACACAATGTGGAACAAATGCAACATTAATACTTGGTTTAAAACAGTGAGAGGTGAAATGTAGGCCCCATGGGTCAGCTGCAGGGCCCCATGGGTCAGCTGCAGGGCCC
>CALSBW010025415.1:0-14440 GCA_943590975.1 Lindbergichthys nudifrons | reverse complement strand
TACTACAATTAATTAATAATTTCCCTTCAATAAAATGAAGACTTAATTAAATGTTTTTAAATATATGTTTTAATGTACTATTTCTCATTTTAAAGTCAGTGTTATTTTGTACATTTGTTGTTTTTTATTTTAATTGCATCCCATTTTAACTCAATTATTCCACTGCATATTCCACCATTTGTATTAATTTAACTGATTTAACTGTACACTACTTTAATAAAACGTCTTCGGTTTGCACCTGCTTGCACTGAAGTGTACAGCAATATTAAATAATATTCCTACATTTTAATTGTCCTTTTTTAATGAATATGTTATTGTCATATTGCCAGATAGGGAGAGAATATACATGTTCTGAAAACCCAGACATTAGAGATAGCTTAAAAAAGAATCAATCAATAATTAAAAAAAGGTTTCTATTTATGTGCAGTTTGGATCGATGCTGCCCTCATGTGGCGAAAGCTATTTACTGCAGGACCTGGTGGTCTTACAAAAAGGTATGGTAGTAGAAGAGCAACTGCTCCAGTTTTGAAGTAACCCCTCCGTGTTGAACACCCGTCAATAACATTAAAATAAAAGCTGGAGACTGACATGTCAATCTCTTTAAAAGGTCACCTATTATGTATCTTCTACATCAACATGTGTCCCCTCTTCTTCATGTATCTTCTACATCAACATGTGTCCCCTCTGTGTAAAGAGACTCTGAACGTTTCAGGAACAAAGATTCTCTCTCTTTTTGTCCTGATCCATTTATATAAAAACCTGTCTGAAAATGAGCTGATCAGATTTTGGCCACTTTATGATGTCATAACGATGTTTTGGCTTGTGTAACCGTTAGCCAATCACCAACCAAGGTAACCCCCCCCACCCCACACACCTTATCCCCTGAATCTCCTCCTAGAGCACCATTGTGTTCTTTTTAACCAAATCTCTCTCAGAGGGGCGTGGGGAGGGGCTCCTTATTTTCATCTAAAGTAACAGACAGAGAATCAGCACTTTGGAAACAGGGCTGAAACAGAGGGGATTATGGGATGCTGCAATGATCTGTTTGGTGTTTCAGCCAATCAGAGACAGGCTCTGTATATATATCTGAGACCTATAATATATTGATGAAAAAAAGAGTATAGTAGGGGACCTTTAAAGTATTTAATTAAATATCCTGTATTTGTTTCATTGACAGACGAGGGAACAGGAGAATGCAGCAGAGGACGGAGACAGTGTGAGGTTTAAAGCAAACGCTAAGTGGAAGAACGAGGAGAGAGACGGAGAGGAAAGCAGAACGACTCTCTGATCTGAAAACAGCTGATTCACTCTGAACAATCTGCAGAGCGTCAACGACATCACGACTGATATTTAAAATATATTTAAAGCAAGTCACTTTGTGTTAAAGATTAGAAACATTACAAGCCGTCTGCTTCCTAAATATTTAGACTTTTCGAGCAGTTTCAAATACACCTTGGTCCAAAGGCTGCTAATTGACGCTATAATTGATAAATGGATGTTTGAAACAGTGATCTCCATACTGAGCAAGTCCATGAAATGCTGCTGAAAGCTCTGGAAAAAGATAGTTAATTGATCATTTTTAGATCTTACATTTATTATTGTAATGACGGACCAGATTAAATGAGTCCGATTTTTAAAGTGTCAAAGAGTGGCGCTCTCCAGACTCCAGACACACACAAATCACAGCAGCAGATTTGATTGAAATTGACTCAACGAGAATCAGCTGCAGTCGTGTTCAGATTGAGTTTTCATTTTAAACAAATCCTCTGATCAGCCTGAGAGCGATACGAAACAAATCATAAATAAGATGGTGCTTTATTCTGAGAAGACGATTTATTCTGAAAGCAGGTAACATGTTCTCACCTCAATTCAGTTTGAAGTCGAGGGAAAATAATGAAATACTGGACAGAAAGTCTCATCAGGACGTCTGTGTTTCTGTACAGAGACTCTTTATCATCAGCCTGTCGATTCAATTTACTCGATTGTATTTTGTCGTAAACTACTGTAACCAAACATGTTTATAATTTAACAAATATCTGATGTTCAAATGTCACTCTTTATTTTTTATTTCTGCAAAAATGTAAATAATATTTCTGGAGCTCTGTAGTAACACTGGACCATAAAACATCTGTATAATAAAACATATTTTAAATGGTATCATTTCAAATTGTCTGCTTTTTTGCAGTTTTGATTCCAGACGTGTTGCTGCTTTTACATATTTTAATGTAACAAATCTAGATGTAATGTAGGGAAAGTAATCAACTGAACATCAGCCATGAGTGTCTCTTAAAGGTCACCCATCATGCTATTTATTTTTTATTTATTTTGCACACACACACACACACACATTTTTGTTAGCCCCGGGTCCAGTGGACCAGAACATCCTGTATGTAATATAAATGTGTAGGGGGGGGGGTACAGTGGGTGGTCATCTGATATATGTTCTTCACAGAATTTGAGCCAAGGCCATTGAGGGTGAGTTTGAAAAAAGTATTGATCATATCATTTTTCTTTAGCTAAATAATGAAAACGGGTCCCACAGACCCGAACACCGTACAAGGGTTAAGTTTAGACTGAACACTGGTCAGATGATCAAACAGAGGAAACAAGTGGGTTAAAAACATGTTTGAGTCAGAACTTGAAAGTCCTCCAGATTCTAAAGTTCATCTTTCAAATATATCTGCTGGTCATAAAAACAGATGACTGCATTTGTATCAATGATTAGTAAAAGAGATTAGAGGGATTGAAAGCGAATTCTGACATTGTTGAAGAGAGCCTCGACAGCAGTACACTGTGGAATATCTCCAACAACGCACAGTTAGAGGACTGTAAGAGGCAAGCCGAGGGGAAGTAAAAGGTGAGCTGCTTCTTGAAGTTTCCTGAGCTGCCATGTGTTCAGAGACTTTCAGAGATCCTGTGTCTCTGAGCTGCAACCACAGCTTCTGTTCGAGCTGCCTGCAGACATTCTGGGAACAAAGTAAGAGCAAAAACTGTCCACTTCAAACTTTGATATATGAGCTTGTTCCTTTTTATCCTACGTTGTTTTTTTTTTAAACGTATTAAATCTTATGTGTTTACCTTCCAACAGATAGGCCTACCTGGACAAAGTCATCGTCCTGAACTGAATACCAAAGTACATTTCCCTCTGAAAGACATCCTGACTCCATCTGGTGGTGAATAAATGACATAGCAGCATTTCCTGATGTTGATAATTCACCCTGTGACAGGGCAGAGAAAACGAAAGAGGATTTTGACATTGTTGAACAGAGCTGAGACGCCATTACAGGGTGTGAGATCTCTGCTGCGAGACACGTTTGGAGTATATTTGGGGAGAAGTGGAGAGACATTGGAAGTTGGTGAGTCCTGCTATTGAAAATAACTTTAATATCAAATGGCTGAGAAAACCGTTCTTCTTGAAAGTTTCCTGAGCTGCCATATGTGTTCAGAGACTTTCGGAGATCACGTGTCTCTGGGCTGCAACCACAGCTTCTGTTCGAGCTGCATGCAGAAATTCTGGGAACAAAGTAAGAACAAAAACTGTCCAATTTGTAAAAGAAAATCTTCTAAAGATTTTCTTTTGGTGAACTTTCCACTGAAGGAGCTGGCTGACTCATTTGCTGAGGGACAGGAAGCTGGATCATCCGAGACAGAAAAAGGAGAGGTGGAGGTGGTGTGTAGTAAACATCCAGAAGAGCCTAGATTGTTCTGTAAGGATGAAGAGAGAGCTGTGTGTCCTGTCTGTGAGTTTTCTCTCCACTAGAGTCACAAGGTGGTTCCTGTAGAACAAGCAGTCAGTGAGCTGAAGGACCTGCTGAAATCTGACTTAGAGTCTCTGCAGGACAAGAGGGACACATACAAAGGAGTGGAGGAAACATACAAGGAAGTGATTCAGGTGTCCGAGAAGCAGCTGCTGTCCGCAGAGAGGCACATCAGAGCAGAGTTCATCAAGCTCCATCAGTTCCTGAAAGAGGAAGAGGAGTCCAGACTGGCAGCTCTGAGGGAGGAGGAGGAGCTGAAGGGGAAGACTATCAGCAGAGAGATGAAGAGCATTCAGGAGCACATCTCCTCTCTGTCACACAGTATCTCTGCTGTTGAAGAAGAGCTGCAGAAACACAACGGGCCCTTCCTCAGCAGTTACAAAGCCACTCAGAGCAGAGCCAGAGTCCAGAGCTCACTGTCAGACCCACAGCTGCTCTCAGGAGCGCTGACAGATGTGGCCAAACACCTGGGCAACCTGTCCTTCAGAGCCTGGGAGAAGATGAAGGACCAGGTCCACTTCAGTCCTGTCATTCTTGACCCAAACACTGCAAGCCGCCGGCTCTCTCTGTCTGATGATCTGACCAGTGTGAGACGTGGAGACAAAGATCAGCAGCTTCCTGATAATCCAGAGAGATGCACTAAGTATGCTGATGTTCTGGGCTCTGAGGGCTTCAGCTCAGGGAAACACAGCTGGGAGGTGGAGGTGGGAGATCATCCTAGCTGGAGTATAGGTTTGACTAAAGAGTCAGTTGACAGGAAGGGAGAGAGATCTGTCTCACCAAAATATGGAATCTGGTGTTTATGGCATCGCAGTGGAAAATACAGTAATGGTGCTGGTAAGACTGTCAGAGTGGAGAAGAATCTCCAGAGGATCAGAGTCCAGCTGGACTATGACAGGGGGGAGGTGTCCTTCTACGACCCTGAAGACATGACTCCCATCTGCACTCTCACAGACACTTTCACTGATAAACTCTTCCCATGGTTCAATATTGGAAAAGCTGGTGATGCTAAAACTGCTGATATCAAAATCTGTCAAAGTGAGATTCCTCTGTGATGTTCAGGAGTGTTAGTTCAGACTTTATTCTGACTTCGTCTGTCTAGATCCTTTTGAAATAATCAAGGTAAAAAAACAACAGATGATAATCAGAATTTAATTTGAGTCTGTAAGATTTTAAATGTTAAGAAGATTTTATCATGTTATATTTACAGAGTTTTACACGTTTTACTCAAAGTCTCAGTGCAACAAAACTAATTATTTGTTTATTTGTTATAGTTTATCATTTTGTTATACTTTATTATAATGTGTTTATAGCTTTAAAGGTGGGGTATGTAATTCACTTATTTTTGATATTTGTAGGTCTTTTGATGAATTATGTTTAGATATGGATATATTGTTTTACTCTCCACGGGCAAGTCATTTAATACTGCTATTTCATTCTTTCATTGTTGCAATGTTTCTTTGGGACGTTTTCCGTACTGTATACATGGACAATAACATTTATTGTGATTGACAATGTCAATTTTTTTATCAACCTAAAAGGAATCACAGCTGTAGAATGAAGTTTAGTATTTGTAATGCTGCTTCAGATATCTTATGATTCAATAACCAGCAGTTTGATGCAGAAATGTGTCTATGAACTTGATATTGGTTTCTTCAGGTGAATCTGTCATATGTGACAAATTACAAATATAAATGACAAAAGACAATTGTACAACAAACTATAATATACATAAATAATTCTTAATGATTTAATCTCTTCTTATTTTTTGCATTGCATCCCTTCAAACATCTGTTTTAACCGTAACATGTATTGACAGCCAAACTCATGAAATCTATATTTCCTTTTGTGAAGTCATGTTGTTAACCTGCTGTAAACAAAGAAGCTCCCACCCTGATGAAGGAGAATCAGCAGAAAACATGTGAGGGGTAAAGCATGGCATACTGGAGCTGTGCAACGTGTTTGATTTGATGGAGTTGTTTTGATTCTCTCTTAGAAACAGTCAGGAGTCACATTTACCTTTCTCCAACTCCACTGCAGCATTATAACATATAACAAGTAGCTTCACAATTAAAAAGAGTAATGCATTACAATCATTTCCTTCAAAATACATATTTATTCACTTTGATACTCTGTCTTCATTTACTTCAAATCCCAATGATCCAGTTGTTGATCAGCTGTGTTATTTAAAGGTCACCTATCATGCTATTTTTAGGCTATAGCATAGGTCTCAGATATATAAAAATATATAAAAAACATGTCTATGAAGTGTTTTGCTCAAAATACCAAACAGATCACCCATTCTAGCCATGCCTCATATCCCTCTATTTCACTTCCTGTTTGAAAAGTGCTGATTTGGGGTATAAAGCTTTAATAAAAAAAAAATTGATTTAAAAAAAATAAAAAAGAGGGGCGGAGCTTATGCGGGACCCGGCAGCTATTGTCTAAACTAAATACTGCCATGATGAAACGCCATATCATGGATTATCAAGGATTATCAAGGATTATTTCTGAAACAGTATGGAGCTCAAAGGCTTTCTCTCTTGCCGGTTATAACACAAGGTGAGTTCCTTTTTATTTCCTGCTTCTTCACACACATGCTCTCGAGTACAGGTTAGCTCTGAGTGTTAGCGATGCTAATGTAAACACCGACCATATTACGTCCAAAACAGTTGGGCATTGTTTCTGATAGCAACTTCCTGATAGGGCCGTGGATGTAAAGCCAGCCTACATTTCCGATATTACGTCATATCGGACGCAAATCTTGATCAGCTCCGTTTTTAGAGATTTGAGTACGGAGGAAAAGAGAGAGGGTTTTATTTTCTGACGCTGCGCGAGTTCCCCGACACAACGGGGACACATATTTATGTATAAAAGACATGAAAAAGTGCATTTTGCATGATACAGTAGGTCCCCTTTAAAGTAAGACATATTGCCGTTTGTTTTCACTTAATCTAGCTAGGTAAACATGGTTTATATAAAGTAAACTAGTATTTCCCCTTTAGCTTTTTTTTTAATAATTCACTTGCCTTAAACATTACAATTTACTTTTATAATTTAGTTTTTAATCAATTAACCTAGCTTGAAGACAGAATTTTCAATTCATTTTAGCCATGCCTCATTTCGCTCAATTTGAAAAAAAATTGCTCTGTTTTTGCAAGGGCTGATTCTGTGAGAACACCACCACCTACAGGCCTGGCATATGTACTACAGCGTCTCCTGCGCTTTCGAACGGCAATGGCCGTGGCTGTCTCCTCCTGATTGGTGGAGTTGGCCCAATAGCCGTAGCGCCACTGTCCTGACGTCAGGACAGTGTTCAAATCTGGATCAGTCTGTATCAGATCCGTTGCAGCCCCTTTTTTAGAGATTTGGGTATGGAGGAAAATAGAGAGGGTTGTGTTTTCTGACACTTGGTGAGTTCCCTGGAACACCGGGGACACATATTCATGTATAAAAGACGTACAAAAGTGCATTTTGCATGATAGGTCCCCTTTAAATTAAGTGGTAAACCTGTCATGAGCCCCCCCAGAGTGATATAAAATAAAAGTTTGGTACTTACATATCCACGTTCCAGACGTACATCTCCTCTGCAGAAACATTGAAGCTGGTGTAAACATCTGGAAGCTGAAAACAATTTACTTCAATCTTTCATAGGAGGCCCTGTTCTGTCTGTTTGGGGCGTTCCTCTCCTGTAGTGTAATGGCGCGTTTCCACTACAGCGCGGAGCACGGTTTAAGAGGGCTGTGACGTCAGCGGCCCGTTTTTGGTTGCGTTTCCACTTGGCCTAGTACCGGCCGGCGGGTCCTAATTCACAGTTTTTCTGGCCTCATAAAATCGTGGGTCTAGGGCCAGAGACAACGAGGCTGAGTCGGGCTGAGTATGCTAAACTAGAGAGAGAATCGCTGGCAAGGGGGCTACAACTACAACAAGATGGACATATTTGACCGTGATTTAATTGTAATACACGTTTCAAAATGATGCCGAAGTAACAACATACTGATACCGGTTAGTAAAAACCATGAATTAATGCTTTGACAAGTCTGCAGACAGACGGCAGGCGAAAAACCTTTTAAAATGCGTGTTGTCTAAATGGAGATTGGCTAAGCTAACGCAGTATATGCTCCGACCGTCCACACTCACAACAACGGCCTATACAGACATAAATAAAGCAGCGACTGTATTCGCCATGACACAGGCAGTCTGTGGTTTGTACTTGTTTAACTTTTGTCTAGTTTCTGAACATATATGAGGAGCTGTGAGCTCTGAGTGCTAACAGCTAACGGCTGTGTTGTTTTTCTGGGGTTCTCATTGAAGATGACGTCACGGCTCCGCCTACACTGCGTTACTATAGATACTACCCCAGTTCCTAAACTGTAATGGAAATGCGCCATAAAGTGAGCCAGTCCTAACGAGGCCTAGCCATACCGAGCGAGGCCGTGTAGTGGAAACGCGCCATAATATAGGTTTTAGTGCATGTGAATGGTCTCAGAGGCTAACATCCCTGTGTTCCTGCAGAGGGAGTTTCTGTCCTGCCTGAAACGCCTCCATTGGACTCCTTTATTTACTTCTGTAACATAAGTCGCTTTCACACCAAGTACTTTGCCGTACTTAGTTCCCAGTACTTAGTCCCGCCGAACTCTTTAGTCTCGTAAACTGTCTTAGTAAATCGCGTTCACACCTGAATAAGTCCCTGAGGGAGGATTAGGCAAATGAAGCCGCTGACGTCACTTCTTCTTCTTCTTCTGCTTTGGGTTTACTGGCAGGCCGCAAACAACTTCACGGCGTATACTGCCACCCGAAGTCCACAAGGTATGAAAAGGAGAACAGAACGTGTGGCGTGTGATATGTGATACAGAGCAAAGAAGTGCTAATCAAATCACTTAGATTAGCGGGCAGTGGGAGGTTTTTTAGGTTCCAGGAGTAAAAGTGCCTTTCATTTCCTGCATAGCAGCAAAATGATCAGTACAAAGAAATGTCTTCGTCGTCCTTCTATTGCCATTAAGTTTCACATATTCATGTACATCCGAATGATGTTGTATTTTACATTTGAGGCTGTTTAAAGCTGCATATCCATAACGTGTAGTGTATATTAGGACAATAATGACTGGGACAAACAGCCAAGACCGACTTCAAACTAAAGCATTACATTAAATGAATAATATGTAGTAACTGTTATAAAAATAATAAGTTATTTATTTATGTGGGATCATTTCTTACGGTCTACCAATCTTAATCGTAGTAGTATTTACGCAGAGAATTTATCATTGTGTGTGTGTGTGTGTGTGTGTGTGTGTGTGTGTGTGCGTCTCAAAGTGCCCTTCTTTATTGTTTTGTATTTTTGAAGAGTGCTTCATGTATGCTTGAACTTTGTTTAATGTTGTTGAGGCAAGTTTTCTTACCGGAAGTCATGTGACCTCTAGCCCGGATGTTTACAATGTTTGTGAGAGAGTAAAAAGGCACGAACATTTGTAAATGCCGGTCTAGGCGAATACGTTTTCACGCTGTTTCATAATTGTACCAAGAAGGAAATAAACATGATTGTGAACATCAGTTCGATGCGTAACGTTCTTTCAAGACAAAGTTACAGTGTGTGTACCTTTGCGTTTGGTTGCTGGTAAGGGGGACGACCAAGCGCTGTGATCTAGAATGCAAAGCTCGCTTGTTTCCAATCCCGAGAGTTGTCCATCCTCGCCTGAAACAGACGATTAGTGCCATGAGTTAGTGAAGCAAATTACAGAATCACTGCACAGTTATTCACAAGTCAAAACGTTTTCATAGCGGCCGAGAATATCTAGCTAGCTAGATGTAGCTAGCTCGGGGCCGGTGTTAGCCATTTCAGCCTAGCATGGCTAGCTTGATCTACTGAGCAAATAAAAGTACATCTGAGACCATTATTGTGCAGATTAAAATGCATGTAGTTGATTTTACCTTCATCGTGGTCGTCATCGTTGGCCACTGAATCCGCCGTTTGTAGTCCTGCCTGCGTTTCTTTATTTTTAGCCGGTGTGCCGTGGGGCTGTGCACGATTCCCAGGTCGAGTGAAAGCTACTGAACTGGCTTCAGTAGCATTCCCTGGGTCGCGTCCTCGACGTAGATCTCCAGAAGCACCGACACCTCCTCATCGATGATGATTTCTTGATGCTTGCCATAACTGCCTTCAAAAACAAACTACTCTCCGTCGGTGCGCTGGGTTTTTGTAGCGAGGAAAAACAATGGCGGCTCTCCACAACATTTTCACAGTTGTACGGGGCGTGGTTTGCAATTCGCCCAGCCAATCAGCACTGGGGCACTTTTTTCCCACAGGAAAGTACGATCCCTCAGCGGGCACTAAAAATGGGGGTAAAAATTCCCGAGATTAAGTACGCTTTTTGGTGTGAACGCGACATGGGGTACTAACGGAACTAAACGCGAAAAGTACGGTGAAAAGTATGGTGAAAAGTACTCCGGTGTGAACGCGGCTGACTGAAGAGCGTCAGCGGCAGTGAAAGAGCACTAGCCTTCCTAAAGGCTGTTAGTTACTCCACGGTGCAACAAGCTCTCTGCTTGATTCAGCTTGTGTCTGTTATATTTGGCTGTGGGGGGAAATGAGCATGATCAACAGTTGATTTAAAAATCATGTTTTACTATCTGTGCTGGCACCAATCCACATGGGAGCAATCTGCTCTGCCAAGTAGCCCTGTACTGCAGCTCCTCGTGCACTGGGGTCCTGTCCAGTGTAGTATGTCTAAGCAGTGCGCAGGAAAAGTATTCAGATACTTTACTTGAGTAAAAGTACTAATACCACACTGTCATTTCAAGTAAAATAACTGCATCGAGAATAGTAAGTAATAGTATTCAAGTAAATGTACTTAAAGTATTGGGTGTATAAATAGGACTACTCATTGCAGAATAAAAAATAAAAAAAAAGCAATATGAGCAAAAGCAGCAAATTCACATTTAAGAAGCCAAATTCCAAAATTGCTGCCAATTAATTTACTGTTAACCCACTCATGGCTTTAGTTATACTTAAATAACAAATTATATATTTTTTAAAGATTTTTCCTAAGTAACTCATATGTACTTAAGTACAGAACTTGAGTACATATACTTACTGTAGTTGCTTTCCGTCACTGGTAGTAATTCAATGCTGCATTGATTTGGAGTTATTAGGTCACATGTTATGGAAGATAATGGGAAAAAATCGAGACTTAATAGAAAGATATTAATTTAAAATGTAAGAAGCACTGAAGTCAATGGATTACATAAAAAAGACAATTTGACATGCAGACAATCTGAGAAATGTCGTTTAAAGCCATCCCATCTTGTAGCCGCTCAGCATTAAGAACTACACTGGCTTCCAGTTCGGTTCAGAATTGATTTTAAACTCTTTGTTTTTAAGGCACTAAATGGGCTGGCTCCTATATAGCTGAACTCCTCCAGCGCTACACCCCAGCCAGAGCTTTAAGGTCTGCTGACCAGCTGCTGCTGGTAGTGCCCAAGACCAGGCTTAAAACCCGAGGGCACCGAGCCTTCGCAGCAGCTGGCCCGAGGCTCTGGAACACTCTGCCCCTCCATGTGAGGTCGGCCCAGACCCTAGGGGTTTTTAAGTCTACACTAAAAACACACTTCTTCTCTCTGGCCTTCTAGTCAGAGCGGAGCACGACTCCTGACTTTTCCTTGTGTTTTTTTTTTTTTTTTTATATATATCTGTTGTAATTTATTGTCTTTTATTGTGATTGTAGTAATGTGTTTTTATTACATGTACAGCACTTTGGCTCGACCAAAAATCGCTTTTAAATGTGCTTTATAAATAAAACTTGATTTGATTTGAAGAAATAAAGCAGGCGGATATCCAGTTTCAACAATAACCACTTTATTATCTTTTTTCATTATTGTGTCTTTGTCATTTAAAGACAATGTTAACGAGTACAAATCAAGGGAGAAAATACACAATAAAAAAAAAAAAGTAAAACGTCAGTTGATTCTGCAGTTACACCCGAATACACCACGGGTATTTGGGGAGAAAGACAAGTTGTAAAGGCAGGTGAATCACCTTTGACCTCCTAGAACAGGAAGCTGTTGTGTGGCGTCTCATAACCTTTGTCCTATTAACATAACCGTCTCTCAGAGCTGTGAGTCCCATCAGAGCAGAGTCGGTTTAGACAAGGCAAGACATATTTCCCCATCATCATTACTTTATTGCTGCCTTAAAACTGAGCAGCATCGAATGAGGAGAAAATGTGTGCCGCATGTGCACTCAAATCCGACTCATTACGCATACAAACAGTATGAAAACATAAGAATAATGGCACCCATGAGAAAGAAAGAAAAGCATGACAAATAAAGCTAAGAAATCTCACCATGTTGGATATAGTGAGAACCATGAGAGGGGGGATACATTAGAAACCTCCCAGAAAGGGAAGGAAGATGAAGAGGTTTTTTTAGTCTACAGTTCACGCTCCAAATACACTTTGGTTATTTATTTCCTTTCTATATGAGGCAGACCACACCTTCTCATCACTGCGTTATCACTATGATATAACTCGGGCAACTACAGTAGGCAAGTCGCCATCAAACGCTGAGGTCACGTTATTTGGAAATGCACTGATTAAAACCTAAGACGAGCTCTCTGTTATCATTCAAAATAGAACTTATTCTCAATTATAAAATCCTCTAAACACAATATATTTAAGTAACTCTCTAGTAAAGTCTTCAAAGCAATCGCTGAGAGAGGAAATCACAGAATAACTCTTCATTTTTACATTTTCTTCACCGCCATCCAGCAGTGATGTCATGTGTGACGATACAGAATTGACTGTACAATTATCAAGCTAGCAAAAAATACAACATCTTTCAGCTCCAATTGTGTTCATCTTTACATGTGACACACTTGATATTGTTTTGTACACAGCCTCTATACATAGCGTGTGTCTATGTACACACTAGGTGTTTGAGTCTGTGTACATATAAAGATTAGAGGAGAACCAAATCTGTATTTATTGAAGTTAGAGACATTTTGAAAAATATGCCTTTTTGTTTTGCCAAAAGTTAGATAAAAAGTTTGACCCTTCTCATGTAGCATCAATCTACTCATCCACTTTTGGTAAACAACAACAAATGAGCAAGTGTTTTTCCAAAATATTGAATTATTCTCTAAGCATGTCTTTCTGAACAAGAGATTTAGGGATTGATCAAACTGTGCTCGTCCATAAAACAAAAGTGCAATACAACCTTTTATGTAAATGAGTAGAAGAAGCATCATCCGTGCAAAAAAGCAATCAATCATCATTCATTATCAAATCATTAACTAATGGGAAATGTCACATTTTAACCAGATCATATTGTTGTATCTCCTTCACCATATTAATGTCTTCAGTCTGTCCAGTGCATTTTGTACATCTGTATGGCCTGCACATCAGAGAAACTGCCACATGTGTTAATCTGTGAAATCACTGAACCACAAGTACTAATGTGCTAGTATCAACAAATCTATAAAAAAATATGTTCAGTTTGTTAAGACAGTTTTGAAATATAAAATAAGAGATCTGCAGCCAAATTGAGTTAACATCCATCTTTGCAGCATCAATCCTGATTAAAAATTAACAATACAGCAAATCAGGCTCATTCAATCGAAGTGTTTGAAGACTGTACAGATAACACAATTCTCAGATTAGTATAATTACATTTTACAATATCATTCTTTTATCACAAAATATCCACACAAATAGACCAGACGGTAGATACAATACCTCCAGCCTTGAATTCTACATTCCTAACATTGATTAGAAAAAAATACTCACTGGTTTTCAAAACTCTCCGTAGATGTGTAGTGCACGGGTCAGGGGACACTTTCCCTTCTTCAGTCAATTAACGGCAACAGACTGAGGGGTAATTTAGTGAGCCGATCCCAGATCAGTATGTCCACAAGCACTGGGTGAGAGGTCTACATGTTAGCTGTGTTGAGCCTGGAGCGGCCGCTGGAGAGTCACCTGAGGTCGGGGCTACAGGAACCAGCCCTGCCTGCCTTTATAACCTGTGACCTTGTGTCAGCTGACCTCTGGAGCCTCAGAGAAGACGCTCCAGTCTCTGGTTCTGGTGTAGAGCAGGGGTGTCCAAACTTTTTTCACCAAGGGCCACTCACTAGAGGTATATCGCCTCATAAGTTCAGTTATAAGTTAGCAAAATCAATCAAATGTAGGTAAATGATGCTTGTGAGTGTTAGCAGCTCATCCCTTCAAACAGAAGCTCAGATTGATTATAATAATAAGAAATAGGAAGGGTGTATTTCAAGCTTGTTATGTAAATAAGTCATTGGGCTTTTCAACTAAGATATGTTAGAACATTTTTCCAACTTTAATTGATAACATTTATTTGAAAGGTGGTCTTATTAACACATGAATACTACTGTGTCATATATTGTTACATTTATATTTAAGAAGTACAATATAAGAGAAGCACACGTTTCATTTGTGGGCCATATCCCATTATACTTTTTGAATTTGCTGAGGGCCGATTCAAAATGGTCCGCGGGCCGCATTTGGCCCCCGGGCCGTAGTTTGGACACCCCTGGCGTAGAGCCTCACACACTCCCTGTTTGCACTGTGTGGTGATCACCGGGGGCAGTGCTTTGGTGTGTGTAGTTTGAATGACCACTGAGAATTAAGTCACTGAAAATGTTCACCAAGGATACGGTATGTGTTGCT
>CALSBW010025414.1:0-11525 GCA_943590975.1 Lindbergichthys nudifrons | reverse complement strand
ATGATATCTGAACTCCTCCCTGTTTGAGACTGATTTATGGAATGATAATTGTGTCGGTGTGTAATATGAAAAATAGGTTTTAGGCACATACTGTACATTGAAATGTCTAACCAAATTATTATGCTTAAATGATTTATAGTGCATAACATGTTTTATTTTGTTGCTCAATACATTGGCAATTATCCCAAAAAGTGCAAAAAGAACCGACCCAACTATCCATTCACCACCACCAGTGTCTAGACCCCGGGGGGGTTTCATCGGATCGGTTCTCCCCTCCCGAATGATACTCCTGCACAACGGGGCCTAATCGCCAAAACTCCATTACATTAATTTGTGTATTCCTGGCAATAAATATGTATTCTTACATCAAAACCGTCTCTCCTGATTGAAATGGAGTTGGGGAGATGTGCTCCTTGTCTTTGAAAGTAACACTCGGATGCTGGCATGCTGCTGTAGGTAAATTGGTTAGAAAAGGTGAAAATACTTTTTATCCATTTGTTCCACATTTGCTCTTGTTTAAAAAGGAAAAAAAAGGCAAGGACAGGGACAACACTTGTTTCTATTCATCTTGGTAAATAACGCCAGCTCTCTTTCTGAAAATATTGCACCGGCTAGTTGGCCAACATACTATTCAGCGACGAGGCTTTATAATCTTAATCCCACCTTTAATTACCCTCATTCGGAATACAAGTTTTTAAATTGATTACTCCAAAGATTAATTTGTTCCAACTAGTTTTACCACATTATTTAAAAGGAATTTCAAGTTGTATGTACTTAATTACCATCATTGTGAACACAAGTTTTTAAGTTGACAACCATTTATAAATTAAGATGCTCCAAATACATTTTATTCATTAGTTTTCTTTTTAGCTTTTTCATGTTTTTGCCTTTAAAGAAAGGAATTAATTAATTCCACAACAAAAATGTTAGGCAATTCAATTTTTTATTTTGAACTGCAGTTGTTTATTTCAACACATGATATTTCAATCAGGAGAGACTTCATTTTGTTTGAACATTTATTGACACATGGTTCAAGGTTCAAGGTTCAAGGTTCTTTATTGTAAAACTGACATAGTTACAGAGTAATTATGTTGTTGAAAATCTTATGTCACAGGCTTCTCCAACAATGCAACATAATAACAATACAGATAGCAAGAGCAATACAAAAAGAAAAATAGTTATAATATACACCGGCATGGCATGGCATCTATAATATACATTACATGCCATATGATAAATGTTAAGTCTTTGGCGATTAGACCCCGATCCTGAAATCGTATATCTAAAGGGGGAAATGCAGCCGTGAGCATATAGGGAAACCCCCCCAGGGTCTAGACACTGGTGATGATGCTGAAGATCTGGATTTGATGAGGAGATGGGATGAAGAGGGGATGTGATGATGTCTTTGGATTAGCTCTCCTGGCACTGGATATAATGAAAGGAGGTGGATGGGGAGGAGGCCTGAAAACCTGAAATCACAGCTGACTGCAGGAGAGAGGAGAACCATTTAAAAGTTTGGCTGCAGCACGGTGATTGGTTGCTGGAGTATGAGGTTAAATGTAATAGGTTAAAGAGAACGCCTGTGATGAGCTGATTATATGCAGCTGTGGAGTGAATGTATATACACCCAGTCTTCCTGAAAGAACTTGCGCTGAGCTTCATTTAAATCTTGAGAAAAAAAAGATAAACACAAATTTAAATTGCCCCACAAATAATAAATAAACACATTAGCCATATTACCATGGGAAATGGGGACACAGCAAATAAATGCTGCCATCACATCGAAATTAGAGGCCTTTGCATATTTAAAACCAGTGCCAAATATGTCAAATCTGTAATCTTGTTCGAATGCTTCTTGTTTTGCGCCGTCCTGTTCAAATGAAATCGCCGCCAATCATATTTGCACGCTCGTGCCAGGGCCGGCCCGGGGGAGGGATTACAAGGCTCGCGTCTTGTGCTCCATTCACTTGCACTCGGACAAAAAAAAAGACCCCAAAGCAATTTTGGATGCGTTGGGGGATCATTTCAAGCCGGCAAAAAATGTGATTTATGAGAGATACACGTTCGGATGCTGCAAACAAGGACCGGACGAGCCGATTGATAGCTTTATAACAAAGCTGAGGGAAAAAGCATCATCATGTGAGTACCGTGACCTGAAAGATGAACTGATTAGGGACAGGCTGGTACTCAGTATTGCCAGCGAGAGCACCAGACGGCAACTGCTGCGTGAACGGGACCTAAAGGCCCGGACACACCAAGCCGATTTTGGCCGTCGATGGGCGTCAGGCCGACGATGAGCGTCGACATGCCCTACTCAGATTGGTGTGTCCCGCACCGTCGTGTCTTTTCAGCCTGCCGACACCTTTTCGGCAGTCGGCCAAAGGCTGTCAGCCAAAGAAATCACTCTGATTGGCTGTTCAGCTAGCGAATCAGTGCATGAGAAGCGAAACAGAAGTGAGGGATCCAAACAAACTATTAAGAAGGCAAATCTGAGATTTAATTTAACTCCAGCTCTCGACACAGGTTCGGGAAAGCCCCATGAGCTTCTCGTTGTAGAGTGAAAATGGAACGCACACGCTATTTGTTGTTTGTTTATATCACGCAGTCTGTTCTTCTTCTCTCGGTTATCACGCAGTCTGTCTTCCGGTTGTTGCCTCTTTTGAATGACGAATACACACTATTGCCTGCTGGTAAGGAGAGTTATTGCCACTCACGCATGTGCAGTTCGCACGTGCTTCTTGGCCGTCGGCTGAAGTCTTTGCGGTGTGTTCCAGTGCGACACATGGCCAAGACGCAGAGACGCGAGGCGACTCAACAGTCGGGGGTCCGTCTGTGTCAGTTCTTTGGTGTCAGCTTGGTGTGTCCGGGCCTTAACGCTGCCAACAGCTGTGGAGATTTGCCGCCTTGCAGAATTGACGGAGTCACGCATGAGGCTTATTGAGAGACGCAGGCACAGAGGACAGTGTTAATGCTATGGTGGACAGGCAAGGCGGACGACGCAAAACACAGTGGAAAACAGCGGAAAGAAACACAGCGGCTGAGAAAGAGCAGCAGTGGACCTGCAAATACTGTGGAAATGGACACAAACAGGGCAGAGAGCAGTGCCCAGCCTATGGTAAGACCTGCCGAGCATGTGGCGTTTCAAATCACTTTGCAAAAGTATGTAGGCCAGCAGCAGAGCAGAGAAAATGAGAAAAGTTAATGTTGTTGAGGATGTCGAGCAAACTGAAGGGGACTCAGATAGAAGTGAAAACCTATACAATGTCACTGAATATGTGGGGAATGTGAAAGCACCTGGACGCAAATGGTTTGTGCACCTACACCTGAATAAGAAAAGACAGCTATGCCAGCTAGATACAGGGGCCACCTGCAATGTTATGGGCCGCCAGTTTAAAGAGAGACTGTCACGAAAGACAGCCTTACGGCCGACCAGAACAAGGCTAAAGCTATACTCTGACACATACATGCCATCCCTGGGGAAATTTCACAATGAATGTGTGGTCAGGGGGAAAACACACAGACTTGTGTTTGAGATAGTGAACACCAAACAAAAGCCCCTGCTAGGTGGTGCTGCATGCACTGATCTCGGCCTTGTGAAATTCACTATTCCAGCTGCCACTGCAAGCGGAGGTGAACAATATTGATGCAAGCCAGTCTATGCCACTCACAAAAGAAATGCTACTGAAAGACTTTCATGATGTTTTCCATGACCCGATCGAGCCAGTCCCAGGTAATGTTCATTTCGATCTGAACCCTGAAGTGACACAAGTCCAGTGCTCACCACAAAATGTCCCTGTAGCGCTAAAAGCCCGGGTTAAGGAAGAGCTGGACAAACATGTGAAAGCAGGCAACCTTACGCCAGTGACAGAGCCAACAGCGTGGATAAGCAACATGGTGACAGTAGCTAAACCGGACAAGATAAGAATCTGCATTGACCCAAAGCCTCTCAACCAGGCACTTCTCAGGTCCCATTACCACATGCCAACGCTAGAAGACGTCTTGTACAAACTGCCCAAGGCTCGTGTCTTCACACTGGTTGACGCTCGTGACGCCTTTCTCCAGTGCAAGCTTGATGGCGGCTGGTGACGACAACACGGCGGTCGGAGAATGATCCTGGAGCACAAGAAGAAAACACATAAGAAGAACATCCAGGTTTGAGGAAATAGCTTAACAATGCTAAGTAGGCTAGGAGTTATACCACTGTGGGTTTTACAACGATCTGGCACTGACAGGTTGTGGAGCCTCCGCTGATATGCCGTTGTAAATGGCTTGATGGGAATCAGGTGTGTAGTCGGGGAGGGTGCACAGCTGATTGCAGCAGGTGAGTGGAGGTTGAGCCGGGAGCCAGGAGTGACAGCCACCACGCCCACACAAACACAGACAGGGAAAAGGAAAACAAACACAAAGGAGGCGGCTGGAAGAGTACAGCCACCACATGTTGGACATGCCGACGCCCACGGATGCTAAGGCAGTGCAACGCATGATCGGGTTTGTGACATATCTGGCTAAGTTCCTGCCAAGGCTATCGGAGATCTGTGAGCCTCTTCGCAGACTCCTGGATAAGGACACGGCATCGCACTGGCTGCCAAAACACGATGATGCAATACCATAGACCAGTGGTCGCCAACCAGTCGATCGCGATCGACCGGTCGATCGTGAGTGTGGTGCGGGTAGATCGCGGACCGTTAAAAAAAAAAAGTAACAAAAGAAAGAAAAATAAAATAAAAATAATAATGTTTGAAAAATAAGTTTTTAGATGTAAACCTATCATCCACCACCCCGTATGCAGGTGCCACTTGATTGACGTATATTTTAGACACCTCAATAATATAATACATTAACCGTGCTTTACGTGAACCCTATGCGTGAACCTCATCATGACACAAGAGAGGACGGCAGGCCTGCAATTTCCCGTGTTCAGTGAATGCAACAGAGGCAAGACACCAGACCAATCAGAGAGTTGCATGGAAATACACGTGTGCTTGTGTCATTCAAGCTCGGCTCTGTGTGTGTGGCAATAGCGCATTTAGTGTGAGGGAGAGAGAGAGGGAGAGAGAGGGAGAGGGAGAGAGAGAGAGGGAGAGAGAGGGATCGGTGCCAGCGGGGACCGTGATGTTAGCATCTGGTTAGCTAGCTGCACTAACGGACATAAGGAGCTGTTTCCACAACAAGCTGGAGGAGAGTCCTCTCCTCTCAGACTGAGGGGCTCAGGTGAGCTAAAGGACTCTCTGAGTGTTTAGATATAGTTCACTTTAGTCTAAGTTATCTCAGTGGGTCTCAAACGGTTTTGTCACAAATTATTCAAAAGATTATTTCCGCGGCACACCTTCATATGATCATTACAAACAACAAGAGAACAAATGAAAAACAGGTATGAAATACTATATGGCAGTAAAACAAGAATACAGTTTAAAAGGGGAGTGATTTGTAAAATATCCATAAAGAAAAAGAAAATCTGTTTACAGTTCTGTTTCATATGGATGCTAAGAGAGGTATCCATAGATCTCTTCATGTTGCTCTCAAAGTGCACCAGTTTGATGCATTTCACTTCAATATTTAAACAAATATATTCCCAGGGAGCATCCCCCCGGACCCCCCAGAGGAGGTGAGGTCCGCCCCCCACTCATAAAAAAGAGCACTTTACCCCTGCCTATATGCCATGAGCTGATTATCGAGCCTTCATTGTAACAGTAATTCAGATGCAGCCTATATAAAAGGCCTCAAATTGGAAGCACTGTCTGGGCCGTCTTTTTCACTCAATTCTGCAATAGGTAGATCTCGCCTTTCACCTAGGCCGAGGTCAGTGATCTTGGGCTTAAAAAGGTTGGTGACCACTGCCATAGACTGTATATATAAATGGACGTAGGGTCCGTGACGTCACCCATAGGATTCTGCAGAGTTGCCGAGAAGCCCTTAGTAGGCGGAGTCGGCCACTAACGGCTCGACAGTGGCGTCAGAGTCTAACTCCCGCCTGCTCCAAATAAGGGCAAAGAGGCGGAGCCGAGGCGGGACCTGCTGCCTCCAGCTGGGAAGTAACAGAGCTAGCTCAAGCTAAGAAGCTAAGCTAACATGCTACCCATCTGCACACTGCCGTCACATTTTACGTTTCTAAGGTAAGCGGACATGAAACTATTCAGCAAAACTATAAATAATAATCTAAGTTATTGAGTTTTTAGCATAATACTTCAGAATCTTAAAATCCCTTAACGTTTGTATGCAATGTGCTAAATGCAACACTGGAATCAAGCAAATTAATATGTTTGCATGACATTAGTTATTTATATTTTGCTATCACTTAATTATACGTTTAATACATTTAAGTCAAGCTAAGGTACATGTGATGGTAGCTAGTTAGTGCTCTTACCTGTGAGGCCTCCTCCAAACAGCATTATAACCAGACTGTATCATTAAAACTACAAGTACCAGTTCTAGATCCTCGACTTTAGACAAACAATTCAAAAGACAAAATGTATTTAAAGACCCATCTTTATTTGAAGGTGCCTCTTAACCTGATATATTAGTTATACAGTAATAGTATTGACAATCTAAAAAAACTGAGCAACTCAACAGTCAACTTTATATTTCTTATTGTCTAAAGCATTTATTATTTTCATTTTTCCCCTCTCATATTCAGTGTGGAGTGTGGACGGATTGAGACAGCGTGGTGTCCAGAGAGCTGCAGAGACTTCAGGGAGAAACCTCCGTGTGATGGACGTCCTGTCTGTTGGTTTGGCCGGAGAGGACTGAGGGTCTTTCCTCTGTGAGGAGGACCAGGCCTGATGGAGGAGCCCATGCACCGCTGATACCACCTGATCAGGCCTAGTCTGTCACTTTATTTGACTAAATGTGTTTACTTATACATTTAATAGGTTTACACCTTCTGTCCATATGTGCTTTTTTATTTAAAACATGTTTGATTAACTTTTGGTTCACATTTCAATAAATTGTATTTGTATTTGCACTCCTTTTGTCCATTACTCTTACTGAAAATGTTAGATTACACATTCACATCCGACTGAAGATTGGCCCCATTTATTTGTGATGTTGCAAACTCTGCGGTACAAGGCACATGTTGTGAAGCTCATGAAGTGAGGCAAATAGAAATAATCAGCTGATGGAGTGTAGATGTGGAAATAGGTGCATTCAATCAGCTGACTTTGTTTTCACAATAAAAGTAGTTTCTTAGTGAATGTCCTGTACTGGTCTTAACATCTCATAACATCAGCTTTTAATTTTCCTCTTGGATGTTCTTCTTGACCCTCAGAGAAGGAGAAAATGTTGAGTCGTGTCTTTCAGGCATGTCCTTTCCTAACAAAAATTACAGGAAACATAAAACATATTATTGCAGAACAAGTGTGTTATTTATGAAAGAGGTGCGTTTGTGTTTAGGGGCTGTAGATATAATTATTTTGTAATTGTAATGTTTTATTTTATTTCAACAGTGAGCTACAAAGACAATCAGATTATGAATGAACAGTATGGCATTCATCAACATTGAAATATATTTTATTATCAAAATAATATTTAACTGTTATCAAAACTTAGTGCAACTGTAGAAGCTTGCTCTGTTGTCTCACTGAAAGAATCACTTTGACCACGTTTTTTACAGACAATATTGAGAGATAAATAGCAGTTCTCACTAATAGCTTTGCCTTCAATACCTTAAATTAGAAAGCTGACAAAGTAATATTGCTTGTTAACATCTAAATGTAACCCTTTGCATGGAAGAAACCCTCAACTTCACTGATGTGTAGGTGATCTAGTATTTAGTATTGTTTAATGGAATGTATAGCAGTGTATTAAAGCTCCCATGTCATGCTTTTCCGGTTATTACCCGTCCCCTTGTGTGTTATGAAGGTTTTTATGCATGTAAACGGTGTGCAGAGTCAAAACCCTCAAAGTACACCCTGTAGCGAGTAAAACTCTAACGGACCGTCCACACAGCAGCGTTAAAAAATCTTGAAAATCTTCTGCCCATTCACTTTGAATGGGGGTGACGTCACTTGCCTCACTTTTCGCCGAATTGCATTGTGGGCAGGCGAGCGGAGATTTTCAGGATTTTCAGGATTCAAAGTTGAACAATGTTCAACTTTTGAGGCTGAGGTGGAAGCGTCAGCCAATCAAATCCCGTGTATGCAAATCTGACAGTTCAAGCGCTAGCCAATCAAACCGCGTGTATGCTGGGAGAGACATAGCAGGTCATTTCCTCATATTCCAAAAAATGGAGGAGAAATTAGCGGGAGGGAATCACCCAGTGCTTTATGACAAGTCCCTATTTACCTACCGGGATATAAACCGGAGGAGCCAGGCAGGGAGGTGGCAGACACAGTGGTAGGTTTTCGCCTGTTTGGGGAGTTTATATCCAGTTTACTTCGGGCTTTTTTTGCTTCGTATGTCGGGGGCGGGAGATTCATGTGATTGGTTGTTGGTGCCTTGCTCGCAAAAAAATCCCCAAGATTTTTTTAACGCTGCTGTGTGGACGGTCCGTAACACAGAAAATACCTCCCCAAAACGCCTCGTTGGAGATACGTCACTGCCCATTTGATTCTTCCGGGTACCGCATGATGTCATGCGGTACCCGGAACGAAATGGACCAATCCCGAAGAGCTATGGCCACACCCAGCGGCGCTGGCCGCACCCTCTGCCAGCCTAACATTTACTGTTGGAAGCTCTAGTTCAGTTCACAATCGATCCAGTCATGCCACAGCCAAGGACCTGTTTCCTGAAATGTGAGGAGAAATCTGAGCTGTTTGTCCTACCGACGGAAGAACCACGACGAAGTCAGTGGTTGAAATATCTTTTTAACACTGTTCCTTCAGAGGTTCGAAGAACCGGCATTTCACAGACGAAAGCTTCCAAAACATTGACCAGTTTGAGGCTGGATATGCACAGCTTGTTTGGACCGTTTGGAGCAGGGGGAGATTCGGGCACACAACCTGTAAGTTTGCATTGTTATTTGTGTATTTCTCAAACAAGACTGTTTAAATGTATAAACTGTGTCGAACTGCTAAGCTATTGACACAGTGCTAACTGTGCTAACATTTCCATATATCAACTCTAATATCAGCAGATGGCCTTGCATACAGTACATGTATCTCATAGCAGGAGAATGTCTGCATTCACACACGAAATACTCATAGACAGTATACTCCGGGTGATTTGCCGTACGGTCAGTCGCGAAACGTAATTACATTATAGCTGGCGTAGGGTGTATGCTACCGAGCTAACCAACGGAGCTACATGGGTTTGCTCTGGAAAACACGTTCTTGCTAGCCTAATATGAATCACTAGCTTTTGTTCATAGTGGTTTTATTACACTAAACAAGCCCAGCTCATACAGTATACTCCGGGTGATTTGCCGTGCATTGTGACAGTACATGTACATACTGCATGTATAGCTAACGAGGCTAGCTATACATGCTAGCGCAAAAACAATGCATTCATGACCGTTACAATGTATGACCGAACGTAGCAGACTACCCGTATCAGATTGCAATTATAAACACGTTATTGCTAGCCTAATATGAACCACTAGCTTTTGTTCATAGTAGTTGTATTACTCTACATTATAGTTGCCGTTCCTCCGAGCTAACGTTAGCTACCAAGGTAAACAAAGCTAGGTTAGCATATTAGCTGGCAAGCTGACTGTTGATTATATAGATGGATTAGATAGATCCACACTCCTACCACAACTACTACGAACGAATCTAAAACAACTAAGTTTCTCTAATATTTTGTGATTTGCATTTGATTTCGTCCAGCCAGATCCTGCCGGACAATACATGACGGGGACGGGACTACCACACTGAGGCCTCCCGGCTGCTATAGGCAAGATGACAACGGGGAGTAATTGACGATATACCGTGTATATATGTATATTTACGTTCATTTTGTACATTTCTAAAAATAAAGTTTGATGGAAATACTTAGTAGGCCTATCCTTTCTTCCCGGAATTATTTGCTCCTATAACATCATTCATATATAGCAAACCATGATTTGATTTCTCATCAAACGGTAGTAGTTTATAACCGGTACAAATAACTTACTCTTTGTTATCACCGGCTCGTAGGCCACAACGGAAAGACAAGGAGACATACACGAGTTTACAAAACCACGGCACATTTATTGTGGTAAATGCAGAGATAGGTGGTCGAGGGGAGATGATCGCTGAACCGAGAGAGAGGGGCTCCGGGCAGGTGTCCGTGATCGCGCTGATTAGCCTCTTCAGCTCCACCCCATCGTAAGACAAAGGCCCTGGGGCCGTCACACTCTTCTATAACAACAGTTGTAGGTACAGTTCGGTTAGTTAGCGTATAAAATATACGGCTCTGCCGACGCCATGATAAGACTGATGTTCCGCTGAGGGCAGCCGGGAAAAGCACTGTTAGACATGGGCGGAGCCTCTCTGGTGGTTGACTAATCAGAACAGAGTGGCCGAACTGACCAATCGGAGCACACTAGGCTCACAGGGAGGGGGGGGCAAGAGCTCCAACGAGTCGTTTAGTGGAGACAGTGAATACTGCTGAATACACATGCTTGACAGAGATGCTGTATGCAAAACCAATGTGAGTTTGGAAAATTGCACAGTATAAATCTATTTTAGTATACCTCAACAATGTAATTATGATCAGTGGAAATGGCCATGACATGGGCCCTTTAAAGTCAATACTTCATTTATTTAAACCAATATCTTTCTTGGTTCTTTGTACAGTATGAAAAAATAGTATTTGTACCTGTGCTGAAGTTCACTGCTGTGAGGAGTCCAGTTCTGTCTCTCACTCTCTGGTCCAGCCTGTCTGCATCACCTGGAGACTTTAAACAAACAGATATATATGTAAATAACCATGTGTACAAACATAACTGTTCTGTTGAACATGTTGGATTGTGTATTGTCCGAGTCAGGGTCCTTTTTATTTTACCGTAACTTTGGAAGTTGTGTTACCAATGCTTACTATTTATTTGATACCAATTTGGTAATGCAATTAATAAAAACAAGATTTGGGTTCGTTCTTCAGATGACTGTGATGTTAACGTGTAAGCTCAATAATGAACTCCAGCTCAACCAACCATATTGTAATATCTAAGTAATCATCTTGAAATATGACATTAATAATTGTAATATACACACATCTTATTGTGAGGTTGATTTCACATATACTACTTCGACGTTAGCTTGTCTACATACTTGAGCATAGCCAATTTAAATTAACCTTAGCAATGCATACAGTTCCTACCTACATAATAAAATATCTCTTTAAGTTACAAGGATGACCTTATTTTATCAACCTCAAACAGAAGCCGTTTGTTCTACAGTATTATCCCACTTAACGCTTAACACTTGTCTATTTCGTTTTAACCTTTATATATACAGTCTATGGTTTTAAGTTAACTTGGAGGATACGATTAGCATCGTTAGCACCGATGTAGCTACCACTCGCGTACACGCTAACCCAAGCCTTAACATTCATTACGTAGCTGATTAAAATCATAAACACATAAATAAAGTACTCGAATTTCACTTACC
>CALSBW010025411.1:5181-17251 GCA_943590975.1 Lindbergichthys nudifrons | reverse complement strand
CTGCCTTGCCCCCGGGCCGTCCGCCCGGGACCCCTTCCGGGCCCGTCCTCCGGACCCCCTCCACCCACCCTTTTGGTCCTGGTTGTGCGTCCCTCCTCCGGGCCCCCTCCGCCCACCCTTCTAGAGGTTTTGGACTTTTTGGGGTTTTCTTGGGACGTCTGGAATCCATCCCTTGAGGGGGGGGTTCTGTTACGGTTTCGTATTTATGTTTTCATTTTCCACCTTTGTTTTGAAATGTTTTCCTCCTTGTGTCTTCTCTGTTCCTTCTTCCTGCGTTTGCCTTCCTGTCGTTAGTTTCCCTGGTGTGTCTGATTGTCTTGTCTTCCCCTGTGTGCCTGGTCGGTTCATTGTTGGTTTTTCCTGTCCCCCTCCTGTTGGCTCATTCCTAGTGCTACCCTTGCTATCAGCTTTGTAAATAAAGCTCATTTCTTGTTTCTAGAGCTGTTGCCTCTTTTTGTAGTCTGCAGTTGGGTCCTACCTTTTCCACGCTACCTAACAATATCTATGACATCCAGACATCAAACATATAAAGTAACTGATTCACTATGACATAATGACATTGTAACATGTAATCCACAAAATATAGGCAATGCATGACAGAGCTGTAAAAAACGCCAACCTGTTTTAGCAATAGCTAAAGTACAACATAATTACAACATTGACTAAACGCAGTATTGGGTAACATAAACATCTCTCCTGGTTATTGTCGTTTCAGTTCTGCAGCATAATTTCTGGCATAATGAAGATGATTTTGAGCAGTGGATTTATTATAATAATACATTCTATTTATAAGCGCACTTTTCATTTGAGTAAACAAAACTCAGTGCTACAGAGTAAAATGGTTGAAACAAAACAAAAAAAAAATATATATATATATATATATATTAAAGTAAACGACAGAATAAAAACGTGACGTTTAGGCCGGCATGGCAACAAGTGGGGGTTTTAAAGATCTAGTAAAAGGCTATTCTAAAAAAACTGAATCCGCTTTATTTAGAAGAACGTGGAGAAAGAAAGTTGTAAGTTCTCTTTTACAAAGTTTAAGTCAGTCATATTTAAGAATAAAAGTAGAGTAGTTGCGCCACCCAATGGTGTTACAATCTCGATACATTTTTCCGCACTTATAAACTGTGCATACAAATGAAAAGCCTTATATATCCAGTTAAAAAAATCCTCATTCAATTTAAAATAGTTTTTCTTCAGTAAAAAATGTGTCTTTAAAATCGAAGTTCTACTCCTGAACTCTTGCTTAATTATTTTTGAATAATTTCAACAACAATTTTAAATCCCTTGTACAAATAAACAAACACATTTTTTGTTATGTGTTTAACTGTCCTTGTTAACATGTCAGTGAGTCACTGTTTTCATTCTATGCATTTTAAATTGTGTTAAATCTGAAATTAGCATATCTGGACAGTGACAAAGTGGGAGGGTGGCACAACAATAACATAAGGCAGGTGAATTAATACCTGACTTTCAGTTTATTTGATTTTTTTTTTTAATAAAGGATAGACAGTATCCCAAGTTAATTAATGCTTTATTATAAGAACATTTAAAGCCAGTACACGTACAGTACCTGAACGCACCTCTGGTCATGTGTCATTTTGGGGGACGCTGGGAGCGTGCAAGCAGTGCCTTTAGCTAATGGGAAGTGCGGTCAACTTTCGAAGTTGGCATAAGTCGGTGTACTTTAGTATTATTTTGCAGCAAGCTGTGTTCATAACCATTTTCGCCTGGTTATTTGAGTGAAGGACGTATGCCGAATTCTGGAATGAAGACAACACCGGTAATGTTACCTTTCTTCATGCTAGCTAGCTAACGCTAATGGCCACGATGCTAATGTGATTGCTTCATGCAAGCTAAGAACAACGTGGTTTAATATCTTTAAAAGCTTGACTCATTAACATGAGCTCATCATGCTATGTCTTAACCAGAACATTTCAAATTAGAATGAATTTGTATTCTTTAATGTTTTACCAGTTTGCTGCTGGTAAATGTCACGTTCATTAACCCTTTGCAGTCCGGGGGCTAATATGGCCGTTTTGCAAACGTTTGATTTGTATTACTAAACCCCATTAGGAAACGTTTAGCATGTCAATGTTTTTCTTTTCTTTTTTAGGACAACCTCACCTATATAAACTTATAGTTCTTTTTTTATTTTGACTATGAACATTTTGGACCAACAATCACACAAACAACTTATATATTTACTATATATATATATATACAATGACACAGAGGGCACAACAAATCATTTAAAAGCTTAAAAAATAAACATGGGATGTCATTCTGATAAAGCAAAAGTTTGATTGACTTGATACAAATATATCTGCGGCATTTTTCAAAACTGTTTCTGTCAGCTATGACACAGAGGGCTACATCACAGGCCTTGCACTTCATGGCAGTGTTGGCAAGTCTTGCATACTTGTGTGGCCATTTCACCAGCATCTGTTGCCACGGTGATGGCAACAGGAACATGAAGAGCGCTCCTGTTGATGGGCAGTCCTGTCTTGTCTACTCTACACACAGCTGGGACACCAGTTCAGCCATGAATGTGTGTGTGTCATGTGCTGAACCTGCTTTTTGTGTGTCATGTGGGGAACCTGCTGTGTGTTGCTGACGTCACAGTGCAGGATGTAAGAATTGGTTGTGGCGATGTCTACAAAGAGCATGAAGAGGGTCCGATACCAGCGAGCTGCTTTGAGGTTGGTGGAGTAGTACTGAATCAGTTGGTCAGACAGGTCAAAACCACCAATGTTTTTGTTGTAGGCAATGATGGGGGTGGGGCACGGAATGTCCCCAGTGTCCATCTTCACCCTTCTCTTTCCTCTGGACTGCCTCACCTGAAAAAGCCGGATGGATTGTGGAGCACACAGACACTTCCCGTGTGTCCATCCACTTAAAGTGGACCTATCATGCTATATTTAAAGTGGACCTATCATGCTATATTATAATAATATAGTGTAGGGCCATACCTATATAAGGCATATTTATACTTTTTTTTCTTCAAAATACCAAACAGATCATGCATTTTAGCCATTCCTCATTTAGCTCAAATTGCACTTTTTTACCCCTGTTTTTGCAAGGGCTGATTCTGTGAGAACAGCACCACCTACAGGCCTGGCATATGTACTACAGCGTCTCCAGCGCTTTCGAACGGCAATGGCCGTGGCTGTCTCCTCCTGATTGGTGGAGTTGGCCCAATAGCCGTTGCGCCACTTCTGTGACGTCATTGAAGTGTTCAAATCTGGATCAGTTTTTATCAGATCCGTTGCAGCCCCTTTTTTAGAGATTTGGGTATGGAGGAAAATAGAGAGGGTTGTGTTTTCTGACACTTGGTGAGTTCCCTGGAACACCGGGGACACATATTCATGTATACAAGACGTACAAAAGTGCATTTTGCATGATAGGTCCCCTTTAAATGATATATTGTAGGGCAGGGGTCTCAGACTCCATTTACCTGGGGGCCGCTGGACGTAGAGTCTGGGCAAGTCTGGGCCGCTTCAAGTATTCCACAAAAAATGTATTCAAAAATACAACATTAACAGTTCTTCAACATCTTCTTAACATGAACGGTTCTTCACAACATAACTATTTACAGTTGCTCTTGCCTACTCCTTGCTGGTAGAGACCTGGCAGCGCTTCCTCTCACACAGCTGAGCCACATTTGGTTTGAGAGAGGAAGCAGTTGAAACCCTCAGTATGGCTTGAAGATGTTCATCAGTCAGTCTGGACCTGTACTTTGACTTATTGAAGTTCATGGTGGAGAAGAGCTGTTCACACATATATGTACTCCCAAAAAGGCACATGGTCCGCTTGAACATCCTGGAAAGCTCAGGGAAGGAGGGGGGCAACTCTCTCATGAACTGTCCAAGCTTGTCTGCTTTCCCATTCACTTCCCTGAACTTGGCTTTGAGCTCAGAATTGCACTGCAGGTCAATGAGCTCCATTTGAAGCACACCAGGGGCATTTTCCACGTCAAAGGAGAAGGGGTCTGCAAACATTTGGAAAGTGGCTCTGTGTGTCTTGAAGTCTGCAAACCGCTGATCAAATTCCTCCTGTAGCTTCACAATGGCATCAACATACTTCTCACCACTGAATGCTGTGCCCCTGTCCATGAGAGCCTTGCATGCTGGGAAATGGCAGAGGTTTTTCTGAGGGAGCTGGGCTTTCCATAACACCAGTTTTGTAGAGAATGCTTTGACATTGTCATATGCTGCACTGACAAGCTGGCCCTGACCCTGCAACTTCTTATTCAGTGCATTCAGCTCCTGCGTGATGTCAACAAGAAAAGCTAAGTCCATGAGCCATTTGGGATCACTCAGCTCGGGAACAGCCATCCCATCCTTCTCCAGCATGAATACTTCTGTTCTGTTCTCAACTCAAAAAACCTCTTCAGGACGTTTCCCCTGCTGAGCCAACGTACCTCTGTGAAGTAGAGCACATCCTCATATTCGGACTCAATTTCCTCCAAAAAAGCACGGAACTGGCGGTGCTTTAAGCCCCTGGATCTGATATGGTTGATGCATTTCACAACGACAGACATCACATTGTCAAACTTCAAGCATTTGCTGCAAAGGGCCTGCTGATGGATAATGCAGTGCAGAGCAATAGCCTCCTCCACACCCTCCTCCTCCAGTTTTCTTTGAACAAGTGCCACCAGCCCATTTTTCCTCCCTGTCATTGATGGCGCTCCGTCGGTCGTAATTCCAACAAACCTCTTCCATGGCAGACCGATATCCGCAATGGCATCACACAGTTGCTGGAATATCTCCTGAGCGGTGGTCTGGCCATGCATTGGTTTCACTGTAAGCAACTCCTCTGTCACTTCAAACTTGTCATCAACACCACGGACATACATTGCGAGCTGAGCGGTGTCAGTGATGTCCGTGCTCTCATCAAGAGCCACAGAGTATGCACGGAAAAGTTTGGCTTTGTCGCACAGCTGATCATATATGTCACTTGATAAGTCAGAAATGCGCTCTGCCACTGTGTTAGCTGACAGGCTGATGTTGTTAAACTGACCCTTCTTTTCCGGACAGACTATACTTGCAGCCTGCAACATGCACTTTTTTTACAAACTCGCCTTCCGTAAACGGCTTTCCCGCTTTAGCAATCATCTCACTCAGCGCATAGCTAGCTTCGACTGCTAAATCAGCCTCATTGCTTCCTTTCTTGAAGAGATTTTGTTGCTTCCATAGACAATTTTTTAGCTCTGTGACTCTTTTCTCTCTCGTCTCCCAGGTATTTTGCATACTCTGCATGTTTAGTTGAGTAGTGACGTTTGACGTTATACTCCTTGTATACAGAGATTTTCTCTGTGCATATAAGGCACGTTGCGTTTCCCCTGTACTCGACCAAAAAATATTTAGTCTCCCACTTCTCCTGACATTTTCTGTGGTCATCATCAACTTTTCTTTTCCCTGAAAGTTTTGATGAAGACATGACTGGGCGATATATTTTCCTTCCACTCAGTGTCACTTTTGGATCACTCTGTGATAGATTCCGCTGCGCGCATTTGATTGACGTGTGGCGTTCCCTCGGAGGGGGGAGGGGCGAGGGAACTGCGCGCAGCAGTTCCCTGCCAGCAGCGGGATCAATCCAAAAATAAAAATAAAATCTAAAAGCGCAAATGTAAACGCGCGGGCCAGATTAACACTATTACATGATATCAACAACGGGGCCATGAGAAACTGTCTCGCGGGCCGCGTCTGGCCCGCGGGCCTGGAGTCTGAGACACCTGTTGTAGGGCCATACCTATATAAGGTATATTTATACGTTTCTGTTTTCAAAATACCAAACAGATCATGCATTTTAGCCATGCCTCATTTCGCTCTTGCTGTTCTCCAGCCCTGTTTTTGCAGGGGGCTGATTCTGTGAGCTGCAGCTGACCACGCCCCCCTGCAGGAGAGGGGAGCGTGCTCTGCCTCTGATCAAGTCAGAAGAGGGGGAGAAAAATAGATCTCCGTCCTCCGTGTTTTATTATAGCCTATTATTATATAGAGTCGTTTGTTATTTATTGAGCTTTAAAACAAATGAATAACGAAGAAGACCTTTGACCGGCACTTTTCTAATTTTGTCCGGAAGATTTAAACTTTAACGGACATCTTGACCGGCGAAAGAAAACCTAACTGAAACTCTGCCGCACGGTCCCCTCGTTCCTTGGAAGAGGCGGAGAGGTGGGTGTTTGTCATCTGCTGGTGGACTAACCGGAGAGAATTACAGTGCTTGCCTCGACGGGGAGGGATTGCATTGAATTAAAGCAGCACCAGAGTGCCTTGGTTCATTGTTTATTAATGTTTTACAGCGGCATTTACCGACTGCTGCAGCGGCCGCTGTAAAGTATTCACTGTCCGACTGTCACACAAGCAGCTGATACATATCCCCAATTCCCCATAAGTGAATGTGTGTCAGTCTGAATTGACGCTGTTTGGCATCACAACGCTGTTATGAAAGTTTCTCTGGTATAACATGGGTGATGTTAGCATAGCAACCGAAGCTAAACTGACTATAACTTGACTACTTGTTGCTATCCTATTGTGGCATAAGCCGTTTTCTACAGGCACATTTTACCGGCGTATTTTTGATAGTCGGACATGACAACCTGTGCAGCCCATGTATTGATTCCATCCGATAGCTGCTATAATAACAAAACGTCTGCCTGCTCTCCACAATGATCAATAACAGCGAACGGATGGTCAAAGTAAGGTACAAATAAACAGAATCACAAGAAGCCTGGTTAGTGTTGCCTGACTTTATAAAGCGTGTTTTTTTTTTACAAGTGTGTGGTTGCGTTCTAGTCACTTTGCTCAGCACTACTGCTTGTTACAACTTTTATTTGCCGTACTCGCCTTTAACTGTTAGCTCAGGTTAATCTCGCCCCCCTCCGACGTAAGCGTGACGTATGCGGTTCTTGCTTTCTAGACAACTTTTTGGTGCTCGAAACGAACCGGATTCCGGAGCTTAGTGTGCGCTGCGGTGTGAACAGGAAAAACCGGTGCTTTTCAACCGGCCCTGGAACCGCGTTGGTGTGAAGTTGTTTGCGGCCTGCCAGTAAACCCAAAGCAGAAGAAGACGAAGTGACGTCAGCGGCTCATTTGCGTAATCTTCCCTCAGGGAAAAGTACTCCGGTGTGAACGTGGTTGGTACTTAGTGCCCTGGGGTACTAAGTGCCGGGGCACTAATGGCGCATTTCCACTACACGGTAGGGCTGTGCGATTATGGCAAAAATCATAATCACGATTATTTTGGTCAATAATTGATATCACGATTATTAAATACGATTATTCATTGACTTTGAAAACATCCATTTATTGAACTTTTAAATACAAATAATAATTTGAACAGTATCTTTTTAACTGCTTTCCCTGAGCGTATAATTCAACTGAAAAACCAATACAAAAATAAATAAAATAAATGATAAATTTATATCTACATTTAAATAAATAATATCAAAAATAATAAATACCAAGATCAACAAATATTTTGGTGCGCACTTCAAGCTACTAAACATATATAAATACAAATACATTAGATCAAATATGTTGCAGTGCACTGTCACAACCTAGCAAAGCAAAATAATCGTTTTTTTCGATTATGTTGTTTTTCGTAATTGGTTACGGTACGGTTATTGAATAAAATTATATACAAATAATCTCTGCATTGTTTAGTTAGTTATATGTGGTGCAGTTTGAGAATGTACAATTGGCCCAGTCTCCTCTGATGTTACACTGCAACCTGCCTGTGAGACAGAGTCCAACCACACATGTCCAACACATAGGCCTAATAATAATAATAATAATACATTATATTTATAGCCTATAGGCCTAGCGCTTTTCTACAACTCAAACACCCTTGCATGCTTACACATGTCCTGCAATACACATATGCTGCAGCTGCTCACTGTTTGTAAAAGTAAATAAATACTATTTTAATTTCAATAATGTATTTTCTATACCCTGCTTCATAAACAATACTGACATCCCTGTGCTCCTCCGAGTCTGGGGGTCGGGGGATGTGAGGACAGCGCGAGGACACAGACAGGGAGGCTGCTTTACTTCATAAAGGAAATGGCGTCAATATACAACATAGGAGCTAAAACGCTTAATAACCTTCATTACGTGTTAGAGAAAGAACATAAGAAAGTTTGACAACGATGAGGCTGTTAAACGGGCAGCGGGTCCGCTGTGTGTAGTAATATTCGCCAGGGCTGTCCGATTTTCGAATTTGATCATGGTCAGTTTCTGGCATCCCTAATATCTATGATGTGTTTTGCTCAAAATACCAAACAGATCATGCATTTTAGACATCCCTCATATCCCTCTATTTGAGCCCTGTAGTGAATGGCTGATTCTCTGCAGGCCCCGCCCCCTTTTGAGCAGAAGGCACACTGTGAGTTCTGTGACGAGCTGTCTGCTCTGCTCAGATGCAGCTAAATGCTGCCGTGATTAAACACCATATCATGTTCCAAACCACTTCAAGGATATTTCTGAAACAACTATTGAGCTCAAATGCTTCTTTTCTTGCGGGTTTACTACAAGGTGAGTTCCTTTTTTTAGTTCCTGCTTTTTTTTTACACATACTCTCTCCAGTACAGGTTAGCTCTGAGTGATAGCGATGCTTGCTAATGTAAACACAGACCATAGGGCTGTGCAATTAATCGTATTTTAATCGCAATTACGATTTTGGCCTGCCACAATTACGAAAACAACATAATCGAAAAAAACAATTATTTAGCTTTTCTAGGTTGTGACAGTGCACTGCAACATATTTGATCTAATTCATTTTGGTCTCATTTATTTGTATTTATCATATTTATATATTAGGGCTGTCAAGTTAACGTGTTAATAATGCGTTAACGGAAACATTTTTTAACGCCACTAATTATTTTAACGCGATTAACGCATGTGTATTTTTTGTCCTCGGCCGCCCCGTAGTTTCAGAGCGCATCGAGTTTAAAATACCATCTACAAGCTGATGCTGACAGCCCCGCTCCTGCCGCCCGCTTGTGGCAGACTACACTTCCACGCTCACGGACTGGCCATCGGGAGGACCGGTAGGGTGTGTGTATGTGTGGCGTGATCGAGGCACACCTTCTATTTCGTATATGGCTTCGCCCTCTAAGGCTATCGCTATTGGGTAATCCCCCTGCGCACCCGCGCAGCACTGAAACACTTGTAGTCCACGCCCACCCGCAAGGTGGGCCCCACCCTCGGGCTCCCTTCCGGTATAAATAGGAAGGAGACCCGACAATCTGCTCCCTCTTTTTCTTCAGCACCCCGTACCTGAAGCACAAGAGACACGTAATATATCCAGAAAACATGAGTAACAATTGCGTTAGGGATTGTCCCTCATGTGGATCTGGCTATATTATGAGCTATGATCAGCACACGTTATGCGAATCCTGCCTGGGGTCAGAGCACGCGTACGCGGCTCTCAGCCAGCAGGTCGCATGCCAGCACTGTGCCCATCTCCCCTTGGACGACAGGAAGCGTAGAGCGGACGCTCTCGCTGCTGCGGCCGAGGAGGACGATTGGCCCGTCCTCGGCAGCCTCGTGTCCCTGGAGCCGAGTGCCGGGCAGGAGTCGGACGACTCCTACCCCGCCTCCCTCCACGGTTCACCGTACGGTTCTCCCCTCCCTTCTCTCCCCCGGACGGGGGAGACAGAGTCGGAGCAGGGTGCCGACTTGGCGGCCGAGCACGCGGTCCCCTTCTCCGTCACCACGGCGCTGCCGGCGATAGGTGGCATCCTAGGGGAACTGCCGGGGATCATTTGCAAGGCGGCCGCCTGCAGAGGTCTCCCCGTTCCCCTAGCTCAGGAGAGGTGTGCTCCGGACGACATGGCCGGAGTTTTTTCGCGGGTGCAGACGGTCAGGAGTGACCCGATCTGGCCGCGCTTTCCCGCCATCAGGAGGTACCAGGAGGGGGCGGCGGCGGCGAACCCGAGGACCCTGAAGGCTCCGGTGGCCACATTTGTTCCCCTCACCAAGGTGGAGGGGTTTACAGATGCTGGATTCCCAGCCACCCCTTCGCTGGAGCCGGGACTGACGGCGTTTTTTGGGGTAAGGCAGGCCAACATGATCGCCGGACGGCGCCCTACGTTGGCCTCCCCCAGGGACCAGTATGTCGCCCGCCAGGCCGACCGGGTGCACCAGTGTGCCTTTCAGGCGTCGGCGGCGGCGAACAACATCGCGCTGCTGTCCAACTCGGTGGTGACGCTGGTGGAGCGGTCCACCACCTTGGCCGCTGATGAGGCGGAGGAGATCGCCAAGGCTGCCAGCACAGCGCTCACACTGTGCGCGTCTGTTGCTGTCTCCCAGGCAAGGATCGCCGCGTGGGTGACGCAGATCCAGCGCCACCTCTGGCTACAGCAGGCGTCCGTCACAGAGACTGCCAGGAGGGTGTTACTGGATGCTCCAATCAGCCCGGACGGGCTGTTCGGACCCCAGTTCCACGCCATGGTGGAGTCCATGAAGGCGGCTGCGGAACAGGCGGACGACATCCGCCAGCATGTCAGCTGGCTCCAGCCTGCTGGGCGGCCACAGCGGCACCAACGCCCGCAGCAGCCGCAGCAGCCGCAGCAGCCGCAGCGCCCAACACGGCCACAGCAACAGGCCCAACCGCAGCCGCGGCGTCAGCGCCCGTCGGCGGCGGCAGGGGCTCCGCCCCGCGTCTCCGCTCCCCCGCCACCCCAGAGACGGAGGAGTCTCTCGGCGGTGAATCAACGGGGAGGGAGGCACTCCCGCTCTGTGTCTGCTCCACATGAGCCTCCAAGGAAGCAGAGACGCCTTTGACGTGTTGGGGGGGATTGTGAGATCAATAAAATGGGTTCATTTTCCAACTTTTTGTCTGAGTCATCAGTATCAAGTGGTTCTCACATATCCTCCACTCTGTGTAAACCAGCTGCCTATAACCTGTCGGTTAGTAGCCAGCAGGGTTCGTTGCAAAAACCTGCACTTTTTAATCTATCGGTTAATAAACTGCAGAGTTCGCCAACTAAGCCAGCTGCCACCAATCTGTTGATTAGTAGACAGCAGAGCTCGCTGCAGAAGCCTGCTGGTTTTAACCTATCGGTTAATAAACCACAGAGCTCGCGGCATTCATCTGTCCGCGATACGTCTCATACACACAGTCATAATAAACCCATGAGCGCCGTTATAACGCCTCATGTGGTCAACACTGCATACATCTCCATTCATCCCCTGAGCGTGTACGCGCCTCATGATGAGAGCCAGAGTGAAATGCAGCGTGTGGAGGCTCCCTCACAGCCCTTTCGCTCCAGGCCCACCTTGGGTTGCCTCACAGGCAGCGGCGGGGAGGGCTCTGACGTGGCTCGTCGCCATGACGACCACAACACATCTCGAGCATGTGCGCCCGCTCTCAGAGAATTTCTCAGAGTGGCAGCGCGTGTGTCTGATGGACAGATGGATGAGCAGGCTGATCAGCAGAGGGTACACCCTGCAGTTCGCCTCTCCCCCCCCCACAGTTCAATGGGATACAGGAAACACTCCTGTCATCCCAGGAACAGTGTCTTGCGCTCCAGACAGAGCTGCAGGAACTCCTGTTGAAAGAGGCTATTTCCAGGGTTCCTCAAGGGGAAGAAAATCAGGGGTATTACTCCCGCTATTTTCTTGTCCCAAAAAAGACAGGGGGAATGAGACCCATCCTCGATCTGTCAGTTTTCAACAAGGTCATAATGAAAAGACCTTTTCACATGCTGACGATCAGACAGGTGCTCGAGTGTGTTCACCAGGGGGACTGGTTCACCTCGATAGACCTGAAGGATGCGTACTTCCACGTAGCCATCATCCCAAAACACAGGAAGTACCTGCGTTTCGCTTTCCAGGGAATATCGTACCAGTACAACCGTCTGCCGTTCGGTTATTCCCTGGCTCCTCGCACTCTTTCGAAGTGTGTAGAGACGGCGCTGCAGCCGCTACACAGAGGAGGGATGAGAGTGCTGTTTTACCTGGACGACCTGCTATTGCTGGCCCGCTCCAGAGAGGAAGTTGCTTTACAGACGGTACAGCTCGTATCGCATCTGTCAAAGCTGGGTTTCATCATAAACTGG
>CALSBW010025410.1:10345-26523 GCA_943590975.1 Lindbergichthys nudifrons | reverse complement strand
TGTTTATTTATCTTAGAAAGTAGACATTTTGATTTACTAAAAACCTTTCTAATACAATCCTGTTAATTTATTCCACTGAAGATTCCTTCTAAAAAAGGGGAGGAAATAATCTTTCTTGTTAAAAGAATTCGTTTAATTTAGTAGAAGCGTTAATAGTGAAGTCTTATTTAATTCATTGAATACCTCTGTTAAAGGAGGAAAGAAGCTTTCTTGTTTATAAATAATTAATGTCTTGTTATAAAGAATTCATTTGATTTTAAAAGCATTGATAGTGAAGTCTTGTTTAA
The DNA here is from genome assembly GCA_943590975.1 of Lindbergichthys nudifrons. Classification (NCBI taxonomy): domain Eukaryota; kingdom Metazoa; phylum Chordata; class Actinopteri; order Perciformes; family Nototheniidae; genus Lindbergichthys; species Lindbergichthys nudifrons. Next base: position 26,236 of record CALSBW010025410.1, on the reverse strand, counting down.
TTTAATTGAATACCTCTGTTGGGGAATATACACAAAAAGCCCAGGAAACTTGACAATAACTCTTATTTTAAAGCCAGGTAAATCATCATCCGAATGTGGCTCTAACAGACCAATTCCAATTTTGAACTCTGACGCAAAGATCATTGGCTGGAGAGGTTCCTGCCACAGATGATACACGGAGATCAAAATGGCGTTGTTAAAAATCCTCAGGGATTCCATAAAGTAAGGAGGGTTACGTTTTGTGAAGGAACCCCGGACAAGGCCATTTTGTCACTCAATGCAGAAAAGGCGTTTGACAGAGTCGAATGGCCCTATCTGCTAGAAGTGCTTAAGCACTTTGGTCTTGATGACTACTTTCTTAAATGGATTAAAATTATATATTTTTTATTCGTCCGCAGTAGTATTAACCAATAATTGTATTTCACAACCGTTTATACTCTTTCGCGGCACGAGACAAGGCTCTCATATTTCGCCTCTACTTTTTGTGATAGCTATTGTATGGAGCCGTTGGCAATAGCCATACAATCACACCCTTTGATTTATGGTATTAAGACAGGGCACCTAGAGCATCATATAGCATTGTATGCAGATGATGCCATAGTGTTTTGATCAGGTCTTGCAAAATCCCTCTTAAAAGAAATCAATCAATTTGGTAAAATCTCTGGTTTTAACCAAGCCTGTTTTCATGTTTCAGGCTCGAAAATGACATGCCCAAAACAAATGACTACAACTTAACTTCTAAAAGGGTTATATGAATAATTTCTTTTATCAAAGCAAGGTTACATCTGTGAGTTGGATGTAGAAGTGTCAGAATCAATATAGATGTTTTTTATTTTAAAGAAAATTCAGATTTTACATAGTAAATTATAGTGTCCGTCCAAATATTCTTTTTTACTTATAGTGAAAACTACCCTTGGATGATGGGTTAGTAGACTAAAAGCTTTAGGAATCCAAAGTACAACATGTAATAAGTACCCTGTATCAAGATTGATGCAAAACAAGTTACATTTGACCTTTTTAGAGAGGTTTAGCCAAAACCACTCCACCTCTGAGGTGATTTGGGTGAAAATGGTTTGGACCTATCATGCTATATTTGAATAATATATTCTAGGGCCATACCTATATAAAACATGTCTGTGAAGTTTTTTTTTCAAAATACCAAACAGATCATGCATTTTAGCCATGCCTCATTTCCCTCTATTTGCACTTTTTTAGCCCTGTTTTTGCAAGGGCTGATTCTGTGAGAACAGCACCATCTACAGGCCTGGCATATGTACTACAGCGTCTCCAGCGCTTTCGAACGGCAATGGCCGTGGCTGTCTCCTCCTGATAGGTGGAGAGTTGCCCATATAGGCGGAGCTCCTCGTTTCTGACATCAGAGATATTTCAAATCTGTATCAGATCCGTTGCAGCCCCGTTTTTAGAGATTTGGGTATGGAGGAAAAGAGAGAGAGTGTTGTGTTTTCTGACACTTGGTGAGTTCCCTGGAACATCGGGGACACATATTCATGTATAAAAGACGTACAAAAGTGCATTTTGCATGATAGGTCCCCTTTAAACAACTTGTTGCAACAACCTCCTAAGTCCACAGTAGAGTTACTCAATTTTATAACATAATGGTTGCAAACCATAAAGACAACTCAGAAAGTAAAAGACGTATTAAAGGATATTTCAGAGGATGATTGGGGTACAATTTGTTCAAACGCACACTATTAATAAACATCTGTTTGCTATCCTGGCTCCAAAATGGTGGAATGAGCTCCCCATTGAAATCAGGACAGCAGAAAGCTCACACATCTTCCGGCGCAGACTGAAAACTCATCTCTTTCGACTCCACTTCGAGCGATAGAATTACTAACAAAGCACTTATATACTAATAAAGGACTGGCTTATCTAAAGCTAGTCGAGTAGCACTTGAAATGTTTTGGCTCTATGAAACCTTATATGATTCTGTTTTCTTCAAGTTTGTATCTTCTTGGTCGAATGCACTTATTGTAAGTCGCTTTGGATAAAAGCGTCAGCTAAATGCAATGTAATGTAGTGTTTCCCCTAGGTTTACTGCTTTGAGGGGGTGCTGCCTGAGCGGGGGGGGGGGGGCATTGGGATATATGTTTTTTAAAACCTCTGGAGCAGAGAGAGGGGCTGTGGATTATTTTTATTGATTAATGCATCAGTGTTTCTTAGGGTCAACAACACTAAACTCTCAACTTAAAATGAAAGCGTTTAGTTTATTTAATAAAAGAGCACATGTTCAATGTGAAAAGTGACAGTAGATATAGATTAGTTGCAATTTGGTGCTATATATATATTTTTTAAAACACCTTGAATTTCAGGGGGGGCGCGGGGCTCCGTTGGCGGGGCGCAGCGCCCCTCCAAGACAATGGTAGGGGAAACACTGTAATGTAATGAGTACTTTTAATCTATAAATAAATGTTTAAAAAAATAAGAAATACAGCAACGTTCTAACCCTATATCTAACCATATTGTGCATTAATATTGTATTTTCTAAACAGGTTGTGATCTTTCATGTGGGGATAACAGTGTTAGGAATATATGGTGATGAAGTGCACACTGACCTGAGCTCCAGGGGTCTTTTTGTTCTCCTCCATGCTGCTCTCAGAGCTCCTTCTCCTGCTGTGTCTCTGAAATAATCACAAAACAAGATAAATCAATACAACCGACAGACACAACAAAACAAATCTACAGCTACTTCCTAGGTTAATAGCAGAGGCGAGAAGTAACTAAGTACATTTACTCAAGTACTGTACTTGAGTACTATTTAGAGGTACTTACTTTACTATTGAAAAGGAATCTAACTTCGATAAAACCCACGGTAATATCTAGGTCGTCTCCGATACCGAGCTCCGATGCCGATAAGGCTCCGGAAAACGGCCGTCCTACCTTTAGGACTAAACCCCCAGAATCTAAGTGCAAGATTACCGTAATTTGTTTAGGGGGGCAGCTAACAGTAGGACATGTACCGAATAACATTTATCGAGCTCCAGATGCTCATATTTCAGCATCAATCAAAACCACATCAACCACAGTAACCAATATGAAACTACAGTTTAACCTTAGCAGGGTTTCTATTTAGTACTCCTGAAGCCTTCCGAGTAAATCGCCAGAACGCCGACACCTCCTCATCTCCACCACTCCCATGTTTTATTTTGTGTTGCCATAAGTTAGTCTCTCTGCGTTTGTGCGCTGGGCTAATGCTAATGCTAATAATGCTAATGCGAGGATAATAAAATGGCGGCTCTACAAAACATTTCAGAGTTTTACGGGGCTTGGTTTGCAATTCGCCCAGCCAATCAGAACTGGGGCACTTTTTCCCCCAGGAAAGTACCATCTCTCAGCAGGCACTAAAAATGGGGGTAAAAGTTCCCGAGATGAAGTGCTCTTTTTGGTGTGAACGCGACATAAGGGGTAATAACGGAACTAAATGCGAAAAGTACGGGGAAAAGTACTCCGGTGTGAACGCGGCTAAGGTCAAAGTACAAAAGCAACAGGTTCCCAAGTGAACCCCCTAGAGCCCTAAAAGAGCCCAAGACCCAAAATCAAGCCTCAATAAAGTCCCCCCAATTTCCCCCTTTTCATCCAGCCTTTCATTCAGAATTTCCTAGCAAAATAAAAAAATGATATTAAACTAATCTTTCAACATAGTTTAATACAAAAATAAATATTAGGACAAAGCTCTACAAATAACAACAAACATAATAATAAAACAATTAAAATGTTGTATTCAGCCCTGATTAAAACAGCGAGCCCAAATCCTGGATGGGCGTGCCCGGCCCCATGGGGCCCGCCCATGACGCCGGGTCTGTGCATACAGTATGTGACACTGTGAGTGTTGCACGGCCAGATACGGCTCAAGAAGCCGACTCAAATAAGGAAATATATGATACATTATGATGTGATATGATATGAATGATGATGGGACACATCGACGTCTGCACTCACAGTGCCGCGGACTGTACTTAATGTTACTCTGATCTGGTTACTTATGTTGTGGCAGATATTTAAGTAAGCTTTCTTAACACTAATGTTATAATAGTCAGATTGCTCTGAAGATGGGAGGGGATATTCTATTAATTTTTATGTTCACACAGTTGGTGATTTTTGCCGGCCGTCTTTCCTGCAACGGCAGTTTTTCTGTATTTCCTCTATCCTGTAATATGACTTGATCGCTTTAAACTCCGCACACTGAGCTCTGATTGGTCAGCAGGCGGTGCTTTCACTGAGTTTATCTCTTAGCCTGCAACCTAACCAGCTCCGGACCAGGCTAGCCGCTCAGCATCAGTTACCATGGAGATCTAGCCCGCTAAAAAGAGAACCAGCGTCGTAGGACCGGAAACCCAGAGTTTTCCCTGAAGTTAGCTAGCTAAGCGAAAATTCGGCTTCATCGTACAGGCCTCAGGTGGTTTCCCCTTTTCTATCTTTGAGTGAGAAGGAGGTCACCTAGGTTCAATTCTTACTTAATCTTGGTTAAAATTAAACAAATGAAGACTATAGTAATGATATGCAATTTTAAGAAAAGGGAATATGAACATTTTTATGAAAGCAAAACACATTTCAATGTCATGTTTAGAATTAAGATTTATTTTAACTTCAATTTAAAATGTGCACATTTAATTTATTAACAGAAACAAACGTAACAAAAGTGTCTCTAAGATGTGTTGCTCCTGGATGTTGGACCTAAAATCATCAAGTCTGTACACAGTTCACTCTCATCCTGTGTGCATTGTTGTCCTCAATCGTTGTAACCATTGTCAAGGTGTCAAAAACCACAACGCCTTCCTAGAATTGTGGTTGGAACTTTTATGCTTTGCTTGCACCTTCTAAAATGCATAATGTGCATAGGTCAAGAGTTCAGGATGTTCTGTCTAGTTTCACATGTCTGGTAAGACATTGAGACATACATCCTTTCCATCAAACCAAATTATAGCCAATTTAGCATTTGTTATCAATGGTAAGCTTAATAGAGGTAGGTGAGGTAAAAGTGAGGTCTGTCACGGCCACTTGAACAGCAGGTCTGTCAACACTATTTCCATTTAATGCTACTTTTACTCCACTACAATTCAGAGGTAAATGGTGTACTTTTACTCCACTATGTATTGCAAACCTTTAGTTACTTCACAGATTTGGATCAATGATGTGAAATATAATCAACTCTTAAATCAGACTTTAGTTCCACCTGGAGTAAATTCACAAGCTACCCTGCAGTATACAAAGTCATTAAAACTAGACACACACGGATGGATGTTACCTCTCGCTCTCGTCTTCGTCCTGGTTCTTCAGTCTCTCTTCTCCTTGATAAAACACTGCCGTTAAACACGCTAATTTCCCTTTACTTATGTTTACCGATCAGCAACGTGGTATAAAAAGCTACGAACAAAGAACGGGAGGCAACAAAAACACGATGTAACGGATAAATCACCCTCCAAGGATAAACTAAGTCTTTGTATGTGTTTTAAAAGTCTCTTTAACACATTACATTCGGTATAAAAATCTGCGTCAAGGTCTGTTAGCAACCTCTAGCTTCTGAGGACCGGAAGCTAGAAACACACCGCCGCAATGCATCATGGGAGTTTAGTTTTTCTTTAAAAAATAAATTCACTGCCTCCCTGTGGTGGAAAACGGTATTAAATAAAATATGAATTACAACAGTAATAATAATATATATATACATATGGGACTGGTATGGCGGATTTTAAACGTTGGAAACATGTTTTTGTTTGTGATCATACATATGTTTTCCATTATATAGGTTTTGATATAATGATTGATCATGAAAGTGTTCTCAAAGCTGGTAAAGGTGCAGCTAGTTTTAATGACTTTGTATACTGCAGGGTAGCTTGTGAATTTACTCCAGGTGGAACTGAAGTCTGATTGATTATATTTATGAAAGTATAAGTTCTCAGGTCTTGTACCTTAGTTAAAGTAGAAGTACTCAGATATTGTACTTCAGTAAAAATGTAAAAATGCATCTTTGATTGTAAACGTGGGGGCTCTCCATCTCCAGCTGCCGTGTTTGCTCCCAGCTGGGAAAGCGGAATGGGGTGGTTGTGTTTCAGGTACAGTTTAAGGTTGGTCGTATCGCTAGCTTTTGTTGCTATACCTTTTTAAAAGAAATGCGACATACCGGCGGCTCATTCAAGTCCGTAGGTTCGCCTCGTTCATTTGGCTTAAATCCAAAATATTCGAACACCGAAGATGTAGAATTAGGTTTCGCAACCAATTCCATTTAACTTAAAATTCCCCTCGAGTAAGTCATACGTTGGCTCCTGCTTGTCTCTATATTATTAATTTTGCTGCTACACTGCTGCACATTGGAGTGTCCAGGGGCCTCATTTATAACGCCTTGCGTAGGATTGACGTGAGAAGGTTGCTTACGTAGTACAAAGCAAAAAAATAGGTACAGACATTTTCCGATTCACAAAACATTGCGTACCGGCGAGAGAAGTGCGTACCGGCACTTCCTACGCCTGTTTCCCTTTATAAATCACAATCGACTCGAAATGCGGCGCAGCTTTTGCAGGCTTCACGTAACGCCCATATTTGCCTATAAATAGTCAAAGAAATATGGGCTCAGAACAGTCTCATAATACACACATGCACACAGAAGGATTCACACTTGTATTTCATGATCGGCAAAAGGATTCACACTTGTATTTCCGGATCCACACTTGTGTTTTTCAATGCACACACAAATGTGTGAAAAAAGTTTTACATATGTATTTTTGATCCTCACATATTTGTTTTCCGTTTAAAACCGCTGCACCTACAAACACAAACCGCTTTCTGTGCATGGATCGCTGTGCATTCGTGTGTGGGTTTTTTGAGACTCCCCTGGCGGTCACCATTCGTACTTGTAATTTTTTCTATCTATAGCCAATCAGATATCTCCTCAATTCTAAGCCAATCACATGGGCGCGCCCCCACGAGGGTAGATTTCTTGCGTTCATGACATAGCGCTTCATGTACGCATTTTGTGCTGTCCGGAGCTGACAGGTCCATGGAGCCTGTCTGCAGGCGCTAATCTCAGGACACCTCCACTCTCAGTACATTGCCACTTTCGGAACAGGAAATGCACGCAAATACAAGTCTTTATATTATTAAGGTACAGTGCCACTTTCCGAAACATTAATGAATGCTTGTGTACACAAAAACGGCAGGCAAAACCGTTTTAAATGTGTGTTTCCTGTATGGCGAATACAGCTGCTTTATTTATGTCTGTATGAAGTTGTTGTGAGTGTGGAGGGAGCAGCTACAGGTTAGCTTAGCCTAATCGATCAGTGCACTACGAAGCCAGTGCTAGACAGTGAACTGTCAACGGGGGGAGCCCCGCCGGTCATTATCGGCCGATATTCACTCTTAATAGTTTGATCGGTGCTCTATATAAAGGCCGATCAGGAGAGCTGGACCTGATCGATATGGACATCAACGCGAGTGAAGTTTTAGCGAGCTGCATGATAAACTGAAGGGCTGTCAGGAGAGAGGGAGGGAGGGAGAGAGGAAAAGAGGATCCGTTACTCCCGTGTTATTAGCCATATCCGGTCATAGTCCGGTAATGACCTGCTAACGGAAACTCTGCTACACAATTCTTCTTCTTCTTCTTATTATTATTAAAACATGACCGTTAAGTTTCAAATTTGTCCGGTAAAATAAATTCTGTCCGCGGAAACCCAGCTCCACAGCGCAAAATGCGTATATGAAGTGTCATGAACGCAATAAATCATACCCTCGTGGGGACGCGCTCATGTGATTGGCTTAGAATGAAGGAGACATCTGATTGGCTATAGATAGAAAAAATTACAAGTACGAATCTGGTCACCGTCAGGGGAGTCTCAAAAAACCCACACACGAATGCACAGCGATCCATGCACAGAAAGCAGTTTGTGTTTGCAGGTGCAGCGGTTTTAAACGGAAAACAAATATGTGAGGATCAAAAATACATATGTAAAACTTTTTTCTGTATTTGGATTTTATTTACATGTATATGAAACGGAACACATTTGTGTGTGCATTGAAAAACACAAGTGTGAATCCTTCTGTGTGCATGTGTGTATTATGAGACTGTTCTGAGCCCATAAAGAAACGCCCATTCATTCATTCATTTTGATTGACTGCATGAAGAAGATTGCAGGAAATTACGACCGAACAGCTAAAAAAGACATCTCACATCGTGTCAGATTTTGGTTATTTTGGGGAGGTCGAGATAAATCATATTGTTTGGTGGATGCAGTTTGAACCAGAGTAGCAGCATGGAAGTCGGATCGTCACCAAAATAAATAAATAAGTGGTCCGAAAAAAGTTAATGACAAAAAAAATACACATAACCTTCCTCAGGCAGTGTGTTTGTCCCGGGGACAGGAGACCCCCCCTTGATGAGAAACTGTAAGAGATGATCGGGGAATCCCTCCGGAGTGGAGTCATGACGACTGGATCTGAATTATTTTGTTGTATTTGGTGGTTTGTGTTCCAGCTGTCGATCAGCAACTATATATCCATAATCCACCAGTTAAAGGAAATACAACTAATGTGTTGTGTTATATTAGCTGTACAATTTACCACATATGGTGTTCTTAGTTTCCATACCTCCTGTGTTTTACGAGCGACTTATCAAATAGAGCGACTTCAAAATAGAATTGATTGCCAGCCTCCCTTGTCCCTGGCTGGCTTGCTAGCTCGTTGGTAACGTCACTGATTCCTTCTAATGTGCCTGCATCTGGCGCTGAGTTGCCATATTCCTTTGGTGAGCTCTTTTTGTTCGTGAACCACGTCCTGATATCCATTGTTGCAGATAAATATAAATGATAATAGCCAAACTAACCTAGCAAGAGTAGACTGACAGGCTGCTGTGCCGCATCTCACTCAAAAACCCACACACGACTCAACCCAGCGAAAAAACAGTCTTGCGCGCAGCCTTTCATTCAGAATTTCATTCAGAGTTTCCTAGCAAAATAAAAAAATGATATTAAACTAATCTTTCAACATAGTTTAATACAAAAATAAATATTAGGACAAAGCTCTACAAATAACAACAAACATAATAATAAAACAATTAAAATGTTGTATTCAGCCCTGATTAAAACAGCGGGCCCAGATCCTGGATGGGCGGGCCCAGCCCCATGGGGGGCTAATTTTAATTTTCACGTTCACACAGTCGGTGATTTTTGCCGGCCGTCTTTCCTGCAACGGCAGTTTTTCTGTATTTCCTTTCTCCTGTAATATGACTTGATCGCTTTAAACTCCGCACACTGAGCTCTGATTGGTCAGCAGGCGGTGCTTTCACTGAGTTTATCTCTTAGCCTGCAACCTAACCAGCTCTGGACCAGGCTAGCCGCTCAGCATAAGTTACCATGGAGATCTAGCCCGGTAAGAAGAGAACCAGCGTCGTAGGACCGGAAACCCAGAGTTTTCCCTGAAGTTAGCCCGCTAAGCGAAAATCCGGCTTCGTCGTACAGGCCTCAGGTGGTTTCCGTTTTTCTATCTTTGAGTGAGAAGGAGGTCACCTAGATTCAATTCTTACTTAATATTGGTTAAAATTAAACAAATGAAGACTAAAGTAATGATATGCAATTTTAAGAAAAGGGAATAGGCCTATGAACATTTTTATGAAAGCATAACACATTTCAATGTCATGTTTAGAATTAAGATTTATTTTAACTTCAATTTAAAATGTGCACATTTAATTTATTAACAGAAACAAACGTAACAAAAGTGTCTCTATTGTCTCTAAGATGTTTTGCTCGTGGATGTTGGACGTAAAATCATCAAGTCTGTACACAGTTCGCTCTCATCCTGTGTGCATTGTTGTCCTCAATCGTAGTAACCGTTGTCAAGGTGTCAAAAACCACAACGCCTTCCAAGAATTGTGGTTGGAACTTTTATGCTTTGCTTGCACCTTCTAAAATGCATAATGTGCATAGGTCAAGAGTTCAGGATGTTCTGTCTAGTTTCACATGTCTGGTAAGACATTGAGACATACATCCTTTCCATCGAACCAAATTATAGCCAATTTAGCATTTGTTATCAATGGTAAGCTTAATAGAGGTAGGTGAGGTCAACACTATTTCCATTTAATGCTACTTTTACTCCACTACAATTCAGAGGTAAATGGTGTACTTTTACTCCACTATGTATTGCAAACCTTTAGTTACTTCACAGATTTGGATCAATGATGTGAAATATAATCAACTCTTAAATCAGACTTTAGTTCCACCTGGAGTAAATTCACAAGCTACCCTGCAGTATACAAAGTCATTAAAACTAGACACACACGGATGGATGTTACCTCTCGCTCTCCTCTTCGTCCTGGTTCTTCAGTCTCTCTTCTCCGTGATAAAACACTGCCGTTAAACACACTAATTTTCCTTTACTTATGTTTACCGATCAGCAACGTGGTATAAAAAGCTACGAACAAAGAACGGGAGGCAACAAAAACACGGTTTAACGGATAAATCACCCTCAAAGGATAAACTAAGTCTTTGTATGTGTTTTAAAAGTATCTTTAACACATTACATTCGGTATAAAATCTGCATCAACGTCTGTTAGCAACGTCTAGCTTCTGAGGACCGGAAGCTAGAAACGGGCCGCGGCAATGCATCATGGGAGTTTAGTTTTTCTTTAAAAAATAAATTCACTGCCTCCCTGTGGTGGAAAACGATATTAAATAAAATATGAATTACAACAGTAATAATAATATATATATAAATATGGGACTGGTATGGCGGATTTTAAACGTTGGAAACATGTTTTTGTTTGTGATCATACATTTGTTTTCCATTATATAGGTTTTGACATAATGATTGATCATGAAAGTGTTCTCAAAGCTGGTAAAGGTGCAGCTAGTTTGAATGACTTTCTATACTGTAGGGTAGCTTGTGAATTTACTCCAGGTGGAACTGAAGTCTGATTGATTATATTTCTGAAAGTATAAGTACTCAGGTCTTGTCCCTTAGTTAAAGTACAATTTCTCAGATATTTTACTTCAGTAAACGTAGAAGTACTCAGATCTTGTACTTGAGTAAAAGTAGAAGTACTCAGATCTTGTACTTCAGTAAAAATGTAAAAATGCATCTTTGATTGTAAACTGTCGGGAAGGTGGGGGCTCTCCATCTCCAGCTGCCGTGTTTGCTCCAAGCTGGGAAAACGGAATGGGGTGGTTCTGTTTCAGGTGCAGTTTAAGGTTGGTCGCAGGGCCGGCCCTAGACTTTTGGGGGCCCTAAGTGAGCTTTGGCTTGGGGGCCCCCCTCACTCTAGCACGTTCTCACTTCACACAACACGGAACCAACTTTTGTCTTATGATATTAGCATAAGCACACATATTGTATAAATAAGCATGTAAACACCGTGGACCTAACATCCTCTAGGGGGGTCCTCACCTCCTCTAGGGGGGCCCGGGGGCATGTGACCCCGGGAATATATATTTTTAAATATTGAAGTTAAAAGCATCAATCTGGTGCACTTTGAGAGCAAAATTAAGAGATCTATGGATACATCTCTCAACACCCATATCAAACAGAACTGTAAACAGATTTTTCTTTATGGATATTTTACAAATCACTCCCCTTTTAAACTGTATTCTTATTTTGTCATATAGTATTTCATAACTGTTTTTCATTTATTCTCTCTGGCTGTCCATGTCATAATGTTCACATAAAAACTAGCTGTCAATAGGAATATCATTCAGAATAATTATAATTTCATGCAAAAATCTGTCACAAAAAGAGGTTGCACATTTACATGCAGGTGTTGTTATGGCAACGTCAGTGGCCAAAGAGCCACATTTACTGCTGCAAATACGTTCAATCATGCTGTCGACACGTAAAGCAGTGGCAACTATGCCACCATTTCAGCTGACTTTTTCTCAGAAATATACTGTCACATAACATCCATATATTTCAGTGCTAGGTTGATGCTTAGCTAAGCTAACTATGAAACACTTTAACTGACAGGACTCAGGATCAACTGTGTACTGTAAGGTAGCTTCTAGCTTCATGTCAAACAGTAAGTCAACATTTCCCAGAGAGCTTTCTTTGAAATCACCAGGTAACGCTAAAAAACATTACATTTAGATTGTATGACAAAGTGTTTATTTAATATATCTGGCTAGCTATAGCTACTTGCTAACGGTTTAGCTTACCCCCGCGATTCAAAGTAACGTCAACGTAGCTGTAATTTCTCCTGGCTCAAGTGCTGGCTCTGGGGTTGTTGTGTGAGCCACCACTTGAGAATTGTCGTCTTTTTTAAGAACAAATGTTCTTGTTCACACTCTGCCACTAGATGACCAGGGTCAAGACAAAAGAAATACAATCTCTTTTTCTTGGGTCCTGGAAGAGAAACAGAGTGAGCATGTGTGGCACGCCTGTTACAAGCTTTCCGGAAACCAACACGATGAGGAGAATCGCTCTGAGCCAAAACACCACTGTGCATTAACACCAGCTCATCCGCCATGGTGGCAGCCTGCTGCAAGGAGGTTATTTTTCGTTCATTTAAAACAACAGTATGTTCTGGGACACAGTTTTTAAACTCCTCCAGCACTATGAGATCACAAACTGAAGTTAAGTCGACAGCCTTTGATGCCTTACGCCAGGGGTACTCAAACTTTTTTATTAAAGGTCCAGTTGTGAACTTTATACAAGGTCACTGGTCCGGATCAATGCCCCCCCCCCCCCCCCCCGAGCGGAGAAACGAAAGTGAAATTAAGAAGCAGTTTCTTGGCGCTCTATGCATGGAGTTTCCTGACATGTCGTTGCAGTAAATTAAAGGGTGTTTCATGTTGTCGTTGCTGTGGACCTTCTTAATCTACCTTCTTTGGGGGCCCCCTTCTGGTCCAAGCATTTGCCTGCCTTGCCTGTCGGTAAACGGCGCCCCTGTATACACACATTCAATACATACATACAGTATGTCAAGGTAAACTTGCAGTTAACTTGCGGTCTGCTATGCGTGTCACGCTCGCGCACACAAGTAAATATATATGCACGTTCATTCTCACAACGCGTCAGACACAAGACGCGCGTACATGATGATGTACGTTCATTTATCAGAATCATTTTTTATTTTTTATAATGGGACACAGGGTTCGGTCCGGATACGGACCTTGGTCCGGAGTTTGAGAAGCCCTGCCTTACGCCATCCGTTGAATAGCTTTTTCTTCTCTATTGCAAAGTCTACAAAAGTTTGGCCAGGTGTTTTCTTTAGGCCACAAAAACGCTGTCTATAAGCCTCAGGCACAAGCTCATACACTTTGAGAATAGCGCATTTAACTTTTTCGTACACAATACAATCTTCAACAGGAAGAGAAGAGCAAACCATCTGAGCCTTACCAACTAACTTGCACTGTAACAGTATGGCCCACACATCTTTCGGCCATTGCAAAGCAGCAGCAATGTGCTCAAACACAACAAAGTATGACTCAACTTCAGGCCTAGACTCCACGGGAACGAAAACGGGTTGTATCCGCATATTTCTCTTGCGTATAGCCCTTTAAGCTACACGACGCCGTAACGGAACGGTAGAAACGGACCCTGCAAACGACAACGGGTCCAAAGGTGGATAGATCTGGGAACGGAGCGCTCTGGGGGGGTCCAACGGGGCCGTGTGGCAGCCTATACGGTCATCCGTTTCTGATAATGACGACGCAATAGCCCCGCCTCTCCGCGCCTCTGCTGCTCACCCCCACAAAAGTACACTGCACACTGAATTCAGATTATTTATCTTTATCTCGATATGGACATAAACGCGAGTGAAGTCTAATCTGACAGGACGGAGACACGCAGCTCCTCCCGCTGTGATGCAGCGGGAGCAAAACACACACTTCAAGTCAGATCATCACCCTTAGCTATTTTAATTACCTCTCAAACTACCTAAACTAGTTATAAATATGTTTATTTTGACTGTCGAGTCATCATTACTGGATCAGCTGCTGCATGAGACAGACACTGACGCTGTCAGAAGAGAGAAAAAAGAGACAGCCTCCGTGTATTTTATTATTATATATCATTATATCGTCGTTATTCATTTGTTTTAAAGCTCAATAAATAACAAAGAAGAGCTTTGATCGGCACTTTTATAATTTTGTCCGGAAGATTTAAACTTTAACACACGTTGACCGGCGAAAAACTCTGCCCGGTTCCCTCGGCCCCCACCGCGGAGAATAAACAGAAGTGCAGCCATGACAACCATTCTTCTTCGCTGCTTTTGTGGAGGAAGTTGCTGCTTTTGTGGAGGAAGTTACAGCGCCAAGTACAGGCTCGGCATATGTACTGCAGCTTTTCCAACGGTTGGATGTAAACGGAGCTGTCTCGTGTAGCAAGACACAATCCGGTGTATATTGCGTGTGGACGGAAGCTTTTTGGCGTTTGCGTTAATCCTATGCGTTTTGCCGTATGCGTTCCTGTGGAGCCTGGGCCTCAGACTCACGAAATACTGGAACCAGCGGAATATTGTTACCAACATCAAAAGGAGCATCAGAACCCGACAACGGTTGTGTACCCGAAGAGGATCCCACTGAACCCGTCTGCAGCTCTAGCTGACGCATCCTGAAAGCTGTGTCTGCATCTAACTTTCTGATCTCCAACTCCCTCCTGAGCTGAAAATCTCGCTTACGCTCCTCCTTCTCCCACTGGAGACGAGCCATACGTACTTTTATTCTGGCATCTAATTTAGTCTAATCAAACTGAGGCATGGTGAAAAGTGTTGCCTGCACCGTAGCACTCTGAACACCAGGAGTAACACCAACGTGGCCTCCACTAGGAGATACTGCTGCTACAGCCCCGGCCACCGTGCCAGGAGATTCCACTAAAGTAGGCAGACTCAAAACCCCCTGTTCAACTAGTCCAGTTAGCAAAGTAGCCTTGAGTTCACTTTTAACAAGAGCAGTGGAGACAGAAACGTGATAGTGGTCAGCAACTAAACGCAAGTCAACCTTCCTACACTGGTCTAGCTGACACACTGTGGGACTGGCCACAAACTGCTCCAAAACAAAAGCCATATTTAGCAACGGCTACTTACAAACATTTTTTTTTTTTTAAAAACACAACAACCTATCACTACCGCTTCCCAAACACTGACGCCAGTCTTCAAAATAACAAGCTTCCCCAGATCCTGCCTACCAAAACTTACCTAACTATCTTCTGGAGCGTGCCGGGCTCGAGGCGACTTTAAAGGCAAACATCAGCGGCCGAAACCCTGAAGCGCCTGGGACTAAATCCCCACCCAGGATTACCCCGAAAATAAAAAAGGCAAAATAAAAAATGAGTGCCTGAAGGAAAGACTTATTCAGCCCAGCTAGACACTCCCCTATCTAAACTGAGGAAGCTGTTAAACAGTAAGATACTTCACAGCCAATGCTACATCTATATACACTACTGCTCACCACTAAAGACAATATCAACACTAGACCACAAACAAATACTCACTCTTTGTCTCAAAGATCGGACGAGCCCCCATTTGTTACGTTCCCTCCAAATCTAGGGGTACGAAGGGGAGTAACAAAACATGAAATAACCGGGAGAGAGAAAAAAGGAGAGGAAACTGAGCTATAAAGCCACAAGATGGTCTTTAATTAATAACAAAGTAAAGAGGCTCACCAGCCAACAAACTTAAGGTAAACTAGAACAACTCTAGTAAAAGAAAGGGAATAAATTAACACATTACACAATGATACACTGGAGCACATCTCCAAACAGTTCACAAAAACACAGGTCTCACACAGAGACAGAGACACTACACATGCTGCACACATGCAGCCCAGAGGAGAAGGAGAAGAGCGACTGCAGCCTTCCTCAGGTCCTATATGGAGGCCCTGATTGGGGATTGGGAGCACCTGGGGAGAGGCTGCACCTGGGGAGAGGCTGCACCTGGGGAGAGGCTGCACCTGGGGA
>CALSBW010025410.1:0-10335 GCA_943590975.1 Lindbergichthys nudifrons | reverse complement strand
CTGCACCTGGGGAGAGGCTGCACCTGGGGAGAGGCTGCACCTGGGGACAACCAGAGGGAGAGAGAGAGACACACACACAAACACTACGGCACGTAACAGTTAGTTAGCTGAGTTTCTTCCTGTTAAGTGGGTATAATGTGCTGAAAAACACAAATATGCAGGGATGTGACTCTGTTTCTAAGGCCTTTTTTAGTTTGGTACATTCTGATAATTTAAACAAAAGAGAAGAGAATCAAACTGAAAACATCAGGAATATTATTTGGATAAATTCATCATTGGTTTTTTTGCCAAAACATCGCAATCAAAGTTTAAGTCACAACATTTCATTGACCAAACAGATTATTCAAGAAACTACCCGATGCAGCTTAACGAGGCTAGCAGTTTAACCCTGGACATATAATATGTTATAAAAGGAATAACAAGACTATTAGAAAACCATGGTTGAAACACAGCATAGTCGAACAATGATTTGAATTACATCGGGAGAAACAGCATCGCTGTGGCCTTGTTTTGGCATAGTGTGAACGCTGGTTAGAAAATAAAAAACTGTTAGTCAGATTTAGGAAAATACATGATGGGTTAGGGAGAAAACAGCATCTCTTCACACCAGTACGGTTTCTCTCCAGTGTGAACACGTTGATGTGTTTTGAGAGCACCTGATCTCGTGAACGTTTGCCCACACTCTTCACAGCTGTAAGGTTTCTCTCCTGTGTGAATACGTAGATGTGTTTTGAGATGACCTGATCCAGTGAATGTTTTCCCACACTCTTCACAGCTGTACCGTTTTTCTCCTGTGTGAATACGTTTATGTGTTAGGAGATTACCTGATCCAACAAATGTTTTCCCACACTCTTCACAGCTGTATGGTTTTTCTCCTGAGTGAATACGGCAATGTCTTTTGAAAACACCTGATGTAGTGAACGTTTTCCCACACTCTTCACAGCTGTACGGTTTCTCTCCTGTGTGAATACGGCAATGTATTTTGAGATCAACTGATGTAGTGAACGTTTGGCCACACTCTTCACAGCTGTACGGTTTTTCTCCAGTGTGAATACGTTGATGTATTTTAAGAGCACCTGATCGAGTGAATGTTTTCCCACACTCTTCACAGCTGTATGGTTTTTCTCCTGTGTGAATACGGCAATGTTTTTTTAGATCACCTAATCTAGTGAACGTTTGGCCACACTCTTCACAGCTGTACGGTTTTTCTCTAGTGTGAATATGCAGGTGGCGCTTTAAATTTCCAGATTTTGTAAAGGATTTGTCACATTGCCGACAGCTGTGACGTCTCTCTCTTCCTTTGGGTTTCTTTCCTGTGTGAATACGTTGATGGTTTATAAGAGAAACTGATCTCACGAACGTTTGGCCACACTCTTCACAGCTGTACGGTTTTTCTCCAGTGTGAATACGCAGGTGGCGCTTTAAATTTCCAGATCTTGTAAAGGATTCATCACATTGCTGACAGCTGTGATGTCTCTCTCTTCCTTTCGGTTTCTAAAACAGACGGACAGAGAAAGAGAGAAAGTCAATCTAAAAAGCATAAACACATATAGAGTTAACACAATAAAAACTCACAAAATACTACTTGTACTAACTGTTTGTGTTTATTATATTTGATACAGTAATACGGCAACATTCAAACCACAGTATATACCAGAGGTGGGGGACTCGAGTCACATGACTTGACTCGAGTCAGATTCAAGTCGCATATTTTTGGACTTGACTAACATTGATAAAAGACTCAACTTAACTTTGACTTGGTATTCATGACTTGAGACTTGACTTAGGCTTGAGACAGATGACTCGAAAGGACTTTGTATTGTACGGAGCCCCTGAAGGGCAATCAAAAAAAGATACTGTATCTCGTTCACACGAGAACGTTACCGGAGCGCCAAGTAGGAAGTGGAGCACACAGGAGACAACCGTTTAATTGCAGACTGTAATGTTTATGTTGGGAAATGGCAGTGCATACATTATTTGAGATATATTTCGAACTCAGACTCTCAAGTTATTTTGACCTGTAATAAACTACTACTGTGTTTGATGAAAAATCAAATCATGGTTTGCTATATATGAATGATATGTTATAGGAGCAAATAATTCAGGGAAGAAAGGCTACTAAGTATTTCCATTCAACTTTATTTTTAGAAATGTACAACATGTGTAAATATACATATATACACTGTATATCATCCATTCCTCCCCATATAGGCGTTTTCAGCATCTTGACTATCGCAGCTTTGTAAGCTGGTGCTGGGGATTTTTAGGACGAGGCAGTAGAGTGGTCATCCCGTCATGTGTTGTCCGCCGGATACGCTAGGAGTTTCCTGATCTGGCTGGACAAAATCAAATGCAAATCACAAAATATTAGAGAAACTTAGTTGTTTTAGGTTCGTTAGCTTGCCAGCTAGATTAATATGCTAACCTACGTTTGCTAGTTGTTCAGTGTATTATGCCAACCTACTATGAACAACAGCTAGTGGTTCATATTAGGCTAGCAAGAACATGTTTACAATTGCAATATTATACGGGTAGTCTGCTACGTTCGGTCATTCATTGTAGCTGGGATAAAAACAATGTTTTCCCTAGCATGTCTAGCTCTTGGTAGCCTTCTTGTTTAGCTCGGTAGCATACACGCTAGGAACGCCAACTATAATGTAATTAAGTTTCGCGACTGACCGTACGGTAAATCACCTGAACGCAGACATTCTCCTGCTATGAGATACATGTAAGGCCATCTGCTAACATTGGAGTTGATATATGGAAACGCTAGCAACTTAGTTAGCCCAGTTAGCACTGTGTCAATGGCTTAGCAGCCCGAAAAACGTTTACCCATTTAAACAGTCGTGGTAGATATACCTTGTTTGTTTTAAACACATCATAAATACACAAACAACAATGAATACTTACAGGTTGTGTACCCGAATCTCCCGCTGGTCCAAACAAAGTAGGAACAGCATCGTCCTTCAGTGTCCTACGCTGTGCATATTCGGCATGAATCGCTGCAAGGTTTGCGAAGCTTTGGTCCGTGAAATGCCGCGCACACAGTACAATACCGGCTCGAACATCTGAAGGAACAGTGTTAAAAAGGAATTTCAACCACTGACTTCGTGGTTCTGCCCTCGGTAAGGCATACATTGAAGATTTCCCCTCACAAGACAGGAAACAGATCCTCGTTGGCATGACTGGATACAGTTTTGAACTGAACCTGAGCTTCCAACAGTATATATGTTCGGCTGGCAGAGGGTGCGGCCATAGCTCTGGGCGTGGCTACTGCGTATCCCCGTGTAGAGATACCCAGAAAGAAAACATTGGAAAATGAGAAATCTCCAACGAGGCGTTTTGGGGAGGTCTTTTCTGTGTTAGAGTTTTAGGAGTGAGTAATTGATTGTTTGTTGTGTAGTGTTGAGATTGTCTTTAGTTGTGAGTAGTAGTGTATAGAAGTGTAGTATTGGCAGAGGTCTCTTACTGTTGAACAGCTTCCTCAGTTTGGATAGGAGAGTGTCTAGCTGGGCTGAATCAGTCCTTCCTTCAGGCACTCTATTATTTTGCGTTTCAGGGTTTCGGCCGCTGATGTGTGCCTTCAAGGTTGCCTCGAGGCCGGCACGCTCCAGAAGATAGTTAGGTACGTTTGTGGTAGGCAGGATCTGGGGAAGCTTGTTATTTGAAAGACTAGAGTCAATGCTTGTGTAGCATCATATATATTTGCCTGTTGCTGAGTGAGGTGGTCTAATTGTAGCTGGTGAGTAGTTGCAAGTAAGCTATATGTGGTTAGCTGTAGGTCTATGGTGGTAGACTAGTGCAGTAGTGTGAGCGTTGAAAATGAATTTGTGTGTAGTGTGTTTAGTATGGCCTCCCTTGTGTTGAGTGAGTCCTCTCATACTGGTTCTAAATTAGATGCCAGGTTGAAAGTGAGGTTAGCTCGTCTACGGTGGGAGAAGGAGGAGCGTGAGCGAGATTTTCAGCTCAGGGAGCTGGAGATTACAAAAAGTTGGATGCAGACACAGCTTACAGGATGCGTCAGGTAGAGCTGCAGACAGTTTCAGTTGGTACCTCTTCGGGTACACAACCATTGTCAGGTTCTGCTGCTGCTTTTGATGTTGGTGGCAACATTCAGCTGGTCCCTTTTTTCGTGAGTCAGAAGTGGATATCTTCTTTGGTGCATTTGAGCGCATTGCTGCTGTTCTGCGCTGGCCAGAAGATGTGTGGGCCATACTTTTACAGTGCAAGCTAGTCGGCAAGGCTCAGGAGGCCTGCTCTTCTCTTTCTGTCGAGGATGGTTTGGTGTATGACAAAGTTAAAAAGGTACTGTTCTCAGGGCGTATGAGCTACAGGCAGCGTTTTCGCAGCCTGAAGAAAACTCCTGGCCAGACGTATGTGGACTTTGCGAGGGAGAAGAAAATCCTCTTCGACAGGTGGTGTAGAGCTTGTAAAGCTGGTGATATTACCTCAATGTTTTGAGCTAATGATGTTGGAGGAGTTTAAAAACTGTGTACCCGAGCGTACTGTAGACTAGAGCTGTGCAATTAATCGTTTTTTAAATCGCAATTACGATTTTGGCGTGTCACAATTACAAAAACATAATCGAAAAAAACGATTATTTTGCTTTGCTAGGTTGTGACAGTGCAACATATTTGATCTAATTTATTTTATAGTCTAATTTATTTATCATATTTATATATGTTTAGTAGCTTGTTGAAGTGCGCTCCAAAATATTTGTTGATCTTTTTTTATTGGTATTTATTATTTTGATATTATTTATTTAAATGTAAATATAAATGTATAATTTATTTTATTTATTGGTTTTTCAGTTGAATTATACGTTCAGGGTAATCAACAGTTAACAGACACTGTTCAAATTATTATTTTAATTGGTTTTAAAGTTCAATAAATTGACGTTTTCATCGTGATATCAATTATTGACCAAAATAATCGTGATAATGATTTTTGCCATAATCGCACAGCCCTACTGTATACTATTTGAATGAGCAAAAAGTATCTACCCTTCAGCAGGCTGCCACTCTGGCAGATGAGTTTGCACTTGTACACAAAAGCGTTTTTTCTCAGCGTGATCCCCCTCAGCGAGATTCTTACCATAGAGCTCGTGACACATACGTCCCCCGTGCCAGTGTCAGGTCCCAAGCTAGAAAAGCCTTGTTTTTTTTGTCATAAGCCTGGTCATTTGAGCAGCAAGCAGCAGGTGGCAGCTTCCAAGCAGTCTATAGTTAAACCAAAAGAGCGCCACCCAGTTGCAATGCGATAGAGTGGTGGTTTGCCATTAAGTTCTGCGTCCGTCTGTGGGAGTGCCGTGGATGTGGGTGTTCCCATCTCTGAAGCTGTGGGTGTGGACCTGGCTCGGAGCGGTGTGGATGTGTGTTCTCCATGTGTCGCTCCCATGTTGGCTGCTTGTGAGCTGTACAAGGTGTGTGTTTTGGTGACTGCCTTGGGTGTTTTCGGTTCAAACTGTAGTTTTATGTGGGGGGGTGTTACGTGCCGTGTTGTGTTTGTGTGTCTCCCTCCCCCTCTCTCCCTGATTGTTAAAACCTCACTTTGTGGCTTCAGCAATCAGTTTCCTCTCTTTTTTCTCTCTCCCGGTTATTTCATATTTTGCCACTTCCCTTTGTACCCCTAGTCCAGGAGATTTCACTAGGTGGACAACATTGCCTCTGTCCTTAGTGGGAAGAATTAATATAATTAAGATGAGTATATTGCCAAAATGTCTATATATTTTTCAATCAATCCCGCTAGCACGTCTTCCTCCTTTGTTCTCTAAAATAAGAAAGCTACTCTCTAAATGTATTTGGAATAACAGGAAGCCGAGACTCTCAGTTACTACTGGGCGGCACAATTGAGGGCTAAAATGTTTTGGTTTTCAAGAGGAGTTGATTTGCCGTGGTTATGATTTGAGTTTGATGCTGGATAGCTTTCTATTCTCTGCTCCTTCTGAAAATCTAAAGAAAAAAACAATGAATCCGTTTGTGAAAAATAAAATGTTTGTCTGGCATGAAGCACATAAATATAGAGGGGACTCCTCAATAGCCGCTTTCACACCGCAGGACTTTTCCCCGTACTTTTCCCGTTTAGTTCCGTTAGTACCGCTTATGTCGCGTTCACACCGCAAAGACTATTTAATGCCGCAAACTTTTACCCCTATTTTTAGAGCCTGCTAGAGAGGTGGTACTAACCTGGGGAGAATAAAGTACCAATTTCTATTGGCTGAGCGAATTGCAAACCAGGCCCCGTATAATGCTGAAAACTTTTTTGAAGCCGCCATCTTGTATTTGCTGCCAGTAGCATTATTAGCATTAGCCCCGCGCACCAACGGAGAGAGACTAACTTATGGCAACACAAAAAAAACATGGGAGTGGTGGAGATGAGGAGGTGTCGGCGTTCTGGCGATTTACTCGGAAGGCTTCAGTAGAAGCTGCTGGGAGTCCCAGCCGTAATCTTCCATCGGGGTAAAGTACTGAGGTGTGAATGCGATTGGTACTTAATGCCCTGCGGTTATAAGTGCTGTGGCAATAAGTACGGCAAAGTACGCGGTGTGAACGCGGCTAATGTTGACTTGTTTCTCACCTATTTGGGGCAATGAACTCTTCAGCCCGGGTAAAAATGACATGGGCTTCCAAACAGGGTTAAGTAAGGGTATTGTAAGGCTACTAGATTTATATGAGGACAGCAACCTAATGTCGTTTGACGAGCTGAAAACAAAGCATGACGTGCAAGTTTTATATTGGCAAACTTAAACAACTTGTTGCAACAACCTCCTATGTCCACACTAGAGATACTGTCTATAAAAAACTGTATCAGCAAAGGGCTGGTTACTCAATTTTATAACATAATGGTTGCAAACCATAAAGACAACCCAGAGGATGATTGGGGTCAACTTTGGTCAAAGGCACAAACACGTAAGGGATAATGTGCAGCTACGCGGTCATTATGGGGAAAAGAACACCGACAGGCTGATCAGGAGCCCGACGCGAAGCAGAGGGATCTAGATCTGCATGAAGGTGTTCTTTTCCCCATAATGACCAAGTCGCTGCACATTATCCCGCTTATTACATGGCCACATTCTCAAAAAAGTAACGATATGACTCCCAATATTAATTGAAATGCTTTTATGGATTTAGAAAATGATTTTATTGATTTAAAAAATAGTTGTATGTATTGATTTAAATTGACATGCATCCGCTAACAAAAATAGTCCGTTGTTACTGTTTGAACTAACGTAGCAACGGCAGGAAGTGCTTCGATAGCGTTTTTGAGGAGCTTTTTGATTACAGATTTGAAAACATCGTTGCTTGCTTTAAAAGTAGCACAATTCATTATGTCAAACCTTGGAAAGTATCTAGATGTCCCTGCCCTAATGCCAAAGGAACTGGCAACTGAATATGTGTCGCCGTTTGATGTCTATGTCTGGACCGCTGCGTAAAAAGGAGGGTTTCTGCCCGTTACTTCTCCGCTGTTTCCTTGTCGCTCTTGTCTTGTCAGTTAGAAAAGCAAACTGCATGCAGTTTGCTTTTCGGCCAAAACTGTATACAGTTAAATCGAACTGACTTCTTTGTGCAGATGTGAGCGTCCTTAACAACGGTCAATAAGTCCTTGACAGGGGTCTGTCTGTTCTGGATTAACAACGTGTCACGTGTTCTGAATTGACCAATCAGAATCGAGTATTCAACTAAACCATGTAATAAAAACTATTAATACACGTCTTCAATGAATACAATATAATTGGATAATGAGAACGTACATCACCCTTGTGATGTTTAACAAGTTTAACCCTAACATTCCTGATCTATGTTATAAATGCAAGATCCATCAAGGTACCCTGTATCATTGCTTGAGGGATTGTGTAGAGGTTCAAAGATTGTGGACTTCGGTGACAAGATGCATTTCCCAAATAACCTCGTTGCGAACCCCTTTAAGGCCTAAACTTTTTAGTTTAAGCATTTATCCAGAAGACTGTTCACTATCGGTTAGGGAAAGAAAAATGGTTAACCTATGCCTTCTACAAGCCAGGCGCTCAATTGCTTTGTGTTGGAAAAATGTTGGTTGCCCCTCCCTGGGCCACAGGTTAAACAATTTAACTTTGAGTCTGGCTCTTCAGAAACTCGCATATATACTAAAGAAGAAAGCTTCTGAATTTTACACCATTTGGTAATTGTTTTTGGAATTTATAAAAAGTGGGGACATTGCAGAAGTGATGGAAGGTTAAAGTGAAATGACTAAACTATTGTGAGGAAATTTTGAATGTGGTTAATCTATTTGGAGAATTGTAAGCTGTACTCTGCTCTGTTTGTGGGTGTGCTTTTATTGAATTCGCAAATGTAATTATATTCTTGGTCTGTACTTTAACCTGATGATTCTGGTATCTGCACACTTTTTTATTTGTTTAGCATTATTTTGTAATCTGCCATATGTATAATGTTGGGAAATGTTCGGATGTGTTTTTGTAATGTGATACATGTAAAAAATCAATACAATTTAAATACAGCAACATTATAATCACAGTCAATATGGCAACGTTCTAACCACAGTAAGTAGTAATGTTCTAATCTTTATCGAACCATATTGTGCATTAAAATTGTATTTTCTAAACAGGTTGTGATCTTTCATTTGGGGATAACCGTGTTAGGAATATATGGTGATGAAGTGCACACTGACCTGAGCTGCAGGGGTCTTTTTGTTCTCCTCCATGCTGCTCTCAGTGCTCCTTCTCCGGCTGTCTCTGAAATAATCACAAAACAAGATAACTCAATACAACCGACAGACACCAAAATATAGGTTAATAGCAGAGGCGAGAAGTAACTAAGTACATTTACTCAATTACTGTACTCAAGTACTATTTAGAGGTACTTGTACTTTACTATTGAAAAGGAATCTAACTTCGATACAACCAACGTTGATATCTAGGTCGTCTCCGATTCCGAGCTCCGATGCTGATAAGTCTCCGGAAAACGGCCGTCCTACCTTTTGGACTAAACCCCCCAGAATATAAATGAAAGATCACCATAATCTGTTTAGGGGGGCGGCTGACAGCGTGGCCTCTAACACCAGGTGCCCGTCGTATCAATTATTTCAGGCACTAAAGTGTTGGATGTCTGACCGCCAGGATAGCAAAACGGAGTGTGTAGTGCAGTAGGTGTTGGTGGGCTGGTAGAACCCCAGAGCAGTATCTAAACTGCTCCTGGAGGAGAAACCCTGTGTGGTTGGGAGACTCCCTGGTAATTAGGGCAGCTTCAGGACCCACACTCTATAACCCCTTCTTTTAACCAGTTATGTCAATTAAAACAATGCAAATGTAAAATCAAACACTGATATCACAGCAGTGATGTTACCACATCAGCAGAGCACATGTCATATTTCAGCATCAATCAAAACCACATCAACCACAGTAACCAAAATGAAACTACAGCTTAACCTTAGCAGGGTTTCTATTTCCCTTAAACAATTTCAAGTCCAAATGATCAACTACTGTCAGCCTTTTCCAAGGAAGGGTGTTCTTACCTTACTCTAAGACCACCAGAGAGACCAGGAATTGGGTCGAAATGTACAAACCGGTTTTATTAGGTTTTTAACAAATATAGAGGATTTACAAGATCCAAAAAATAACAAAAGTTTTACAAGGTCAAAGTACAAAAGCAACAGGTTCCCAAGTGAACCCCCTAGAGCCCTAAAAGAGCCCAAGACCCAAAATCAAGCCTCAAAAAAGTCCCCCCAAGCTCCCCCTTTTCTCTTCACTCATCTTTTATAGTCTCTTCCCTCCTCCCTCTCTGCATCAGAGGCCTGTACGACGAAGCCGGTTCAACATAACCTGGATATGTTTGAGTTAGCCGGTTGGCCCAATCCAAAACATACGCGCTCTCGCTAAGCGGTCCTACGACGCTGGTTATCAAGTGGATCGCTCAAGCCAGCCGTGTCCTATCTAGTTAGGTGCGCGTTCACATAAGAGGGGTGGTATCTGGAGCATTCGACCAATCACAAACATGGACAAGCGTACTGACAGCGCAGCGTCATACTTCTTGAATGAAAAGTCAACTATAATATTAGACAAATATGAAGACGTTAAACTTTAAACATCCATGACTTAAACACTTTATCCAGGATAAAAGCCACATAGCTGCACCTGCAAGGTGAATACAGCTGGTAACAGAAAAAGTGTTTGAATGCGTACATTAGCAGGTTTATGATATCACTGCCCCGTCCAAGACACGATCTGACTTTAATTACATTTGACTCGAGTGTTTCGTCAACTTAATGTGTTGCTTAAAATAATACTTCTGCATAAAGTATGTGACACTGTGAGTGTTGCACGGCCAGATACGGCTCAAGAAG
>CALSBW010025409.1:3415-15429 GCA_943590975.1 Lindbergichthys nudifrons | reverse complement strand
TGTGTGTGTGTGTGTGTGTGTGTGTGTGTGTGTGTGTGTGTGTGTCTTTCTCTCTCTCCCTCTATATTGTCTCCAGGTGCAGCTTCTCCTCCAGGTGCTCCTAATCACCAATCAGGGCCTCCATAAAGGACTTGAGAA
Organism: Lindbergichthys nudifrons; assembly: GCA_943590975.1. Classification (NCBI taxonomy): domain Eukaryota; kingdom Metazoa; phylum Chordata; class Actinopteri; order Perciformes; family Nototheniidae; genus Lindbergichthys; species Lindbergichthys nudifrons. The sequence continues at coordinate 15,291 of CALSBW010025409.1, read as the reverse complement.
AAGCTGCAGTCGGTCTCTCCTTCTCCTCGGGCTGCAGCATGGTGTCTATGTCTCTGTGTGCGACCTGTATATATGTGTATCTTAGTTTGCTTTGCAAGTTGCCTGGTGAGCCCTTTTTCTTTTGGTCCATTAAAACCTCACTTTGTGGCTTCCGTATACAGTTTCCTCTCCTTTTTCTCTCGCCCGGTCATTTTATATGTTGTTACTTCCCTCTGGTTCCCCTAGCCCAGTAGGGAACGTAACAATGTGACATATAAACAACCCTTAAAGCAGACTTTGGTTACACCTGAGTAAAATTCAGGGAAGGTGATTGTCAAGTGCCAACAATCAGGAGAGATATTTGGTAGTGGGTGCTTGAGAAGACTAAACATTTATCTGCAGATCCCTATAAAGTGTATTCATTACTCGTTATTCTCTACTAATAGTTCATTAAAGACTGTATATAATGGCTATTTTGCATATCCCTTTCAAGATTTATTGACATATCATATACACAACTATGGTGTAGGTATGCAATGAATGAAAAACTTGGGTCGCAGTTTCCTCAACAGTGCATTACAAGACATCTATCAATATGTGTGTATACCTCCACCATTACATTGTCATATTCTGCACATTTCGTATACTATCTACATACATAAGAGTATAACTAATATGTATAATATCAGTTAAAATAAGTGCTTCAACACAGTTAACATTGCAAGAAAGCAATATATTAGACGTTAAGTACTTTGTCAGGCTTAATATTTATCTGTAGATACCCCCAAAGCTTTTTTCTTATTTAAAAGAAGACTTTAACCTAAAGTATTCTTTAATGTTTAAATAAAGGTGAATTAGTTTGTCTGTTTTGCACATCCTCCTATTAATATCTTTGTACATCTGGCACTAAACTGTTTTATTGTAGAGATCACTACAGTATCTTCTTGATATTTTCTATTCTATATTTCTATCATTGATCTTCTACTTTCCCCCTATGAAAGTATGTACTCTTAATATTTAATAATTCAATAACGTGCTTTAACCACTTTAGGCGGTGCACACAAGGTACACACAGCATACAAATAATAACTTTGTATTATTAGTGTAGGACACTTATGTATGTATAACATCTGAAGATGTGTAGTTTTATTCATGTTTTTACATAATTGTACAGGATATTGCTATATTATTTCACATGTTTTACTTCGACACATTAATATCTGATTTGTAAAACATCACAGACAGAAAGGTATATCCGTCATTTAATGGTAAGCTATTGAAATTCTGATTCCATAGATGTGTCTCCCATCACCCAAATCCCCTGACTATTCTCTCAACTCAGTATTTACATTCTTATATTCAAAGAAAATCAGTAATATCTTTAAAAACTACAAGTCCTTTTCTATCAGCTGTGCACCGTTATGGTGTAAATATAACCTATCTACCAATTGGATCAAATATAAAAGTCAGCCGAATGACTATTGATACTGCAAGGAGACGTATTGTGTGAAGAGAAATTGAAGATTGCTGATAAATTTATGATCCACTTCACGTGTTCAGTTTCGGTGGCAGTTCTTCCAGTTTGTCCAGAAGTCTTCTCATCAGGGCTCTATAAATAAAGAACTACGGCAGATATGTAATATTTAATGCAGCCGAACTGTGTATTACAATGCTGTTATGTGATGACCTCTAAAGAGAAAAGCAAGCACACTCGGAATGAAGTATTATTTTCTTATTTTTAAATGTTTTTCGGATTTCATAATCGCATTAACACCATATTCCAACGTGCATTGCAGCTAAACAATCCAATCACCGAGCTTCTAGCTGAGGATCTTGGGTAATCAGTTCAGTGGGTGTGTGGTGTGTATCGCAATGATGCTCGAAATGTCCCTTATAGGCCTACGTCTGTTTCCGGTGACTTTATTTTGAGTTTTAGTTTCTGAGGAACGGCTAAAAAGCCAGAGATTATAGAATTAAACGAATAAATAAAAACAAGGATAATTGTGTGTTATTGAGTAAATAACAGTGTGTTATTTAGAAAAGAATAACAAATTAGAAGGAATTTGTTTGTTTTTGTATATACAGATTTCAGTATTCTGAGGCTCTGAGCCCCATATATTTTCCTCACAGATGGCAAAAAAAGTCAGACATTATACGATTTAAAATAAAAACAATAATCGTGGCTTGGTATTGAGTAAGAACATGTTTTTATGAACCACACAGCTTCCAGTCTACCAAGACCCGACCGGACAAAACGTGGCGTATCATGTGCACGCAAAACTCGGCCTCAGAACTCAATGGGAATGGTTAGCGTATCATACAGATGGAGCGTCTTATTTCAGACAGTTTGAAACGCGAGGGTCGTGATTGGTCCGTGATTGGTCCGTGATCGGCCCGTGATCGGCCCGTGATGAAGAGCCGGCCCCCAGTCAGAGTTGATACCGCCCCCGTGATAGATACATTTAATTATTGTGAAGCCAGCTGCAATGGATCATTGATCCACCAGGAGGTGCAGTGGGGTTCCACACTGGGGCTCATGTGAAATCAACTTCGATACATTACGCTGGATGTACAGTATGTCTGGTACTAATGTATAGCGGATCTTTGTTAAGATCCATATGTCACGGATAGGATCAAAGTCTGTGCTAAATAAGACATGTAATCATTTACAAAACATCACCATGTTGTTATTTAACAAAATAATGTTGTTTAGTCGAAAAAAACGAACGAGAGGAAATGCAGCCGGCTCTCCCGATTTTTAATCCTAATTTAATCATCATCTTCACCACGATCATTTATGTTTATGTTCGCCGAATTGACATGAAATCACTGACAAATATGAATATTCTGTATTCAACTTCATTAAAACGATCAGGATGGGTGTTATGTTTCCCCACAATGACCAAGTCGCTGCAAATGATCCCGCTTATTACATGGCCACAAAGTAACGACATGACTCCCAATATTGATTGAAATGCTTTTATGGATTTAGAAAATGTTTTTATTGATTTAAAAAATAGTTTTATGTATTGATTTAAATTGACATGCATCCGCTAAGAGAAATAGTCACTAGACAGACACAGTGGCTTTAGGCAAAGCAGAAAAAGAACACTCAAACCGAGAGATGTTATTATTACAACGTGACTTCACTATTATTTAACAACTGTTTTTATTGGGTTCTTTTATTTGGGGTTAAGTATAGGTGAATTGCACTAATGTGGGAAGATCGTGATGTCTCCTCCGATCTGCTTTATGATATTCTTTCTCCCGCTGTGTAGATTGGGGGACCGCCGTCCCTCTGTCTTCAATGTTCGGCATCGGGTGAATCAGAGGATTTTGACATTCTGTATTCCTTGCTTACTTCCTTAAACCTTTTCTCCTCCTTATCTCTTTCATGACTTTTTATTTATTGCTTTATAACAGCTGTAATAGTTCGTTTAGAACAGGCACCTCACTCGCAATCTGCTCCTCCAGCAGCGCCGCCCACCTCCCTCCGGCTGAAATTATGAATGTACAGTAAGGCATAGTAATCATAGATAACACGGCAGGGTCCGTTACAGTTTGTTTTCATCTGATTTCAAATATTTCAAATGTCTGACTGAAGTTAATAAATACATTCTCAGTGTTCAAGTCAATCACTGACGATGCTTACGATATCATAAAAATCTAAGTGTTAATGATTGTCCCCCAAATAAAAGAACCCAATTAAAATAGTTGTTAAATAATAGTGAAGTCACGTTGTAATAACAATAACTCATCTCTCTCGGTTTTTTTAGTTATCTTTGTGTGCTTTGCCAAAAGCCACTGTGTCAAATGTCCTAGTTGGGTTGCCGTACGGTGTTGTGCTTTTAAAGCCTACTAACTAAAGTATACTAACTGTGTGATTTATATTGCTTTTCAAATGCATATAAGCCCCCCATTTACACTGCACTTCCCGTCAAGAATATGAATAGCACTTGGTTAGATCACTTTACAGATCAGGTTGGACCAGCTTTTCAATGTTCGACATCGCTCATGTGAAATCAACTTCGATACAGTAAACTGGATGTTGTGGTGCCGAGAGACGGGAGTCGGAGGCGGGGTATCAAAAGTACAAGCTAAACTTTTATTTAGCATCTGAACACACATGTAAACAACTTCATACCCGGGAAGTGAAGACCGGCGGAAACAGCTGGTCTGGTTCACTAAAATGTCCGTGCGGAACAATACAATTTATGTTTATGTTCGCCGAATTGACATGAAATCACTGACACATATGAATATACTGTATTCAACTTCATTAACATGTTATTAACGTGCCTAAACTCAGTAATTCACTAAACATATTTATATTGCAATGGAGCCTTGTCAGGCAGATCAAGATCCGCGTAGCGGAGGGATCTTGGTCCCTGGGTGTTATTTTTCCCCATAAAGTCGCTGCAAATTATCCCGCTTATTACATGGCCACATTCTCAACAAAGTAACGACATGACTCCCAATATTAATATCCCAAAATGCTTTTATGGATTTAGAAAATGTTTTTATTGATTTAAAAAAATAGTTGTATGTATTGATTTAAATTGACATGCATCCGCCAAGAAAAATAGTCCGTTGTTACCGTTTTTTAAACAGTCAGAATGAAACGGCAGCTCTCAGCGGTGTGTTTACACACCTAATGGCCCATCACCCACAGCTCTCTCCCCCCCCCCCTGATCTTTCTTTTCCAACAGTTAAGTTAACTGTAGGTTACTCTGAGTGACAAGCTTACAGTTAGTGAAGTAACACTAACTGGCTGTTTCATTCTAACATAACGCTCCAAATATGACTGTTTCCACTCGGACTTCAATACAGCAACACCATTGTTTGGTTTCCATGGTAGCGTGTCTCTTTAGCGTGCACTCCTTTCCTGTAAATTACTAAATTAGTTTTTAACTGAAATGATCAAATAAAGTCAAAATGTCACAGTGTTTACAAACATTGACCATACAGTTTACCAGCCCCCACTGTTGAATAGGCTATACTCTTTGTTTAAAACTAATTGGCCATCGGAATGTGTGTGTCCCAACCCCCCCCCCCCCCCCTGTGATATCTCTTCTCCAGCAGTCTGTAGGTTTGTGTTCGCATATTTATGCTGTCGCAGTTACAGTTTGTTTTCATCTGATTTCAAATAAACAAAGTCTTGGCTTTCAGAATATTAAACTTGTTTCGGCAAATTTAGATGATAAATACAACTATGGCATAACAACAGCCGGTGTTTATTTGATTCGTTATTCATTTGTTTAAGCTCAATAAGGAAGATTTAAACTTTCACACACAGCTTTTTCCAGCGGCATCCATAAATCTCTTAATTTTGACCTCAAAGTGCACCAGATTGATGCATTTAACTTCAATATAAAGAAAAACATCTTCTGTTGTAACAACAATAACATTATAAATAGTAACATAGCTGATTCACCATCCCCCACCCCCCTACTGTATGTTGATTTTGTTTGCCTACATGTAAATGGGTGGCATTTAGTACCCCCCTCTGAGTGAATACCTGTTGAACCTGTCCGGGGCTAAGCCCATAGGACGATGCTCTGATGTCAACCCCCCCCCGTTGACAATTCACGAGCGTCTCGCACCTTCTAACAGAGTCCCCTCACATATCAAATCCCAATTTAACCCCTGGCCTCTGGAGCAGAAATGAAAGAGTTTTAAAAATGTTTACGTTTTGGTAAGTTTTTAGGGAAATGTTGTAATATTGCAACGTTGGCCTTAGGTGGGAGCAGAATTTCTGTGTTTCTACTCACATTGTCTGAATAAATATATTGAACAACTAAGGGTTAATTTGCAGGATTGATTGCTTACTTAGCCCTATATCAGTATATAGCATGAATAATAATCACACATCACTCATATTTGTTATGAATAATCATTTATCATTTATTAAATAGTAAGTCGCTTTGGATAAAAGCGTCAGCTAAATGCAATTTATGAAAACCTCACTCAGGATTTTTTTAACAAGTGTTTTTATTGCTCTTGGGGCATTAAAAACAAGATTTTAACTTTAGTTTTTTATATAATATCTGCATTTTCTCTTGTGAAAAACTAAGTCTTACTTTGGCCATAGCGCCATCTCCTGGTTAAATCCTGAAATTGAAAATCTGGCAACGCCCTCTTGGAAAATAGTGGGAGGGCTTAACATTCCTAGATACTGGTCTTTGGCAGGTAAGTGGCTGGTAACTGGCTGGTAACTGGCTGGAAGCAGTATGCTGGAGTCTGAAATAGAAGGCTCCATCTGTATGCACGCAAAATCGGACTTCTGCGTTTATCTATTGCACGCATTTCCAATGTGTAAAGTCATTTGTACGCAGACTGAAGAGAGTGGGTTGGAGCTAACACAAGTTAAGTGTTCCATCCCAACATTAACAAGGATCAACATTAAACAAGTGACAGATCAACAGAGTTGAAGTAGCAAAAGAAACATGTGATTTGAAATTGAACACTGAAACACTCACATATGGTCTCAGCCACACCACTCGCTTCAGCTCAGAAGGGGTCAGTACCCCAGGCCCGATGGACCTCACGTCAGGGGGGAACATGCCGTCGATGTACCGTACCTGTTTAATCATACACTGCTGTTTCAGCTGCTCAAAGTCTTGGTCCAGAAACTTCTGAGGGTGAGTGACAATCCCATTATCATCTTTCAGGTGACGGGCGTTGATGATGTTCACACACACACCTGGCGAAGGCATTGCTGCAGTGTTTGAACTCTGTTCAGAAAAGGGAGAATTTCAAGGTTATCAGTACTACAGGAAGTGTTAACATATCGACCATCATCCTGAACCTTTTAAATGACCCTGTTCCCACTATAACCATGGGCATTTGGATGATACAAACATCAGATTTAAATAATAACGAACATAATATATGGAGAAATACAACAAATAATTTGCATGCAAATGTTCAATTTAATCCACAGGTGTTTGGACTTCACTTGCATTTGGCCTTAAATGTACAGTTATTAGGGTTCTAAGCATCACTTTTGTCATTGAATGGCCAGCAGTTGGCTGCCACCCAAGCCCCTCAGAGTCTCTTGCTGAGGTCCCCCCCTTGTAAAGTTTCCATCTTTGAAATGGAAATTGTTTTTATCCCCTGGTCCTTTTTTCTTTTTGTTCACTGGTTGTGGGATGGGCTATAACAACAACACAACAGTTCTTACCGACCACGTTTAAAAAGTTTATATTGAAAGGGTTAGGATAACGCTACTTTGCTTAGGGTTAGTCAAGAGGTTGCAGTCAACTGTATCCTTTAAAGTACATGTATCCAATATCTTCATTGCTTTTTAACCTACAATTCTAAAGGTAAGCTCTCGCGTCGGGACGTTAAAAAATGTAGTTGCTATTATTCTCTGTATAGTTCAATTCTACATGGCGGGTAAACAAATAAGTAAATATTGTATGTATTTTACTTAAGTAAAAGATCGGAGTACTTCTACCAGCACTGCTTTTGCCTTCATTACTTCTGCTTATAGTACAGTAGCTTGTTTTTACATCTTCTCACTTTGGTTATCATGGAGACGTTAGCGACACATAACCACACAAAGAGACTCAGAGCAGATAATAGGTTGGCATGCAATCTAATGAGTATCTTTAGGAAAATCAGTTATAGTAAAACCCATTGTCTTTAGTCACACTACTACGCAGGCTTTTAGGGGTTATAGACAGGGCTGCACATAACTGTTACGCAGGTGCACATGCACATGCACATGCACTCTGGAAATGTGGACAAGACAAACTATAAAGGATTGTAATTTGATTTTCAGTTGTTTTTAACTGGACTTTTATTCGTCTTTAACATTTTCTTATTGCAACTTTTGTGTGTTACCTGCCGTTATCTATTTGATATGTTGTGTTTTGTTGTTTATTGATTAGCTGTTACCTTAATGACGTTTCATTCTATCATATAAAGAATAATAGAGAGTGAAAAACTACATTTACAATAAAATACATAAGTCACTGAGGTAAATAAGCCATTGTACCGAGACAGAAAGAGTGCATGCACCTTATACCTTTGTAGTATCTTTAATGTAAAAACATTGAATACACAGTAGAATCTGGCCAGAAAACGTTGATAATACCATGAGTTGCTAAACTGTTTGAGAAAATGAAAACCGTTTCCTTAATTGTTACCTGACATGTTAACTACAAAAAAAGATCTAAAGCTTACCTTACCAGCCAGGAAGGGAAGTGTTGGGTCTGGGTGGAGGAGCAAGTATGAGAAAAGACGCCCCAGTCTTTGTATTTAACCTGTAAACGCCTCATGCTGCTTTTTTCAGGATGGAATGTTCCCTTACATAACTTCACCTGTGGTAACACGGGATTTCCCTGCACCAAAATAAACAGGTAGATACACATAGGGAGAGATAATTCTCTATATAATTACATGAGAGCAGTGTGACTGAAAAACCCTTCATTATATTTTTTCATCTTCCAATTCATGCTGTCTTGGCTTGTTGTTTTGGCCTGTTTTCTTCAAGCAGTTATTTATCATTACATCAAACCATCACATTACGACCTTTTTCTGTGCATGTAGAGACAGAAAACTCATTCCCCAGCAGTGACGTGCGGTGAGGTTCATGGCTGGTGAGGCAGTGACAGGTTTACAAATATTATATTTTGACCTTAACCCTTCTATTGTCTTCGTTTTCCCCCCCTTACTTTGCTGATCGCGGTCAAATTTGACCGGTCCTGTTTTAACTGCTATTGGGCACATAAGAGCGGTAAATGTGCAAATTGTTCTGTGTGTGTGTTTGTGTGTGCCAGATGTGATTCACATGGGGGGATTGGGCACATAAGGGGGGGGGGAGGGGGGGGACGACACATTTTGTGTGTGTGTGAGTGAGTGAGTGAGTTTTACCTGATCCGGATGGTTACTAATTCCTTTTCTTTATGGCGGGGAACACCATGGGTGTTACAAAGTTGACTAAATCATCCAAAATTCAATGAAAGTGGTGATCAGCAATTGCTCAAATGTCTACTATGAAGGATATCATAAAGCCTTAATGCAATCGAATGTAAAACAAAAAAGTTATGATTGATGAAAGTAGTAAATCGGTCAGATTTGACCCGAAGACAACAGGAGGGTTAAAGGTAGGGTAGGTAAGAATGGAGAAACCAGCTCGAGTGCGCTAGAATTTGAAAGTACGCAGCCGAAAAAAAATCTGCCCCTTCCTTCAGACTTCCTTACAGAGCCGCTCCTCCAACACACACGAACGTGCACATGACCAATGAGGGCACGAGATAAGTTTGTGTACGAGATGGAAGGCTGACAGGCAGGTAGGCCATCCAGTTATTTTAGCCGGACCGGCTAAAATGATTGGTCGTGCTTTTTACAGCGCCACGGCTTCCACAGATGATTTTTTTTAATGTATTTATTGTCAAAGCTTTAAATATATTCATTGCAATCGGGATGTTAAGAGCATTACATGGAATACAACAAAAAGTGTTTCTGAAGTGAATTACCTACCCCACCTTTAATCAAAATATTCTACGGAGCCCCCCTGGTGACATTGGTGAGAAAAATATTAATGCGTGGCCACGCATTAATTATTGAGCTCTGTAATGAGGAAACTGAGGTGGCTGTCCATGTTGATCTTGCATTGAATGAAGGTAATTATACTTTATATGCCTATATAAACATTTCTATGCTGGACTCATGCTGTGAAATCTATGCTTGCAACAGCTTAATGTGATTTAAGAAGCACCATTGGTGGTAGAGTACGCTCGTGAACTGCCTCGCTGCGGGGAACCCGTGGCGCGCATAATTGTGTGGCGTAGTGGGTTGTCTGCAGAGATGGGGTCGTTACTAAAAAAAAGTAATATATTACATATTACATATTACTTTAAAAAAAAGTAATATATTACACTACTTCGTTACTCTCTACATAAAGTAACTAGTTACTTTACTCGTTACTTTACTCGTTACTTTACTCGCAGGGCCGGCCCGCCCCTCCCTACAGGCAGATCACGCAGACTGCTAAAGTTTCAAATGTTCTCTTTAGTTCAGTTTCCATTGTCGCATAAAACTAATCCAGATAGCTCTGACCATGGCTGTCCTCTGTCTCCTGCTATCTGTATTTTGCGCAGTATATCTCTGAACGATGCGATGGTGATTCCACTGTGCAAATGGGCAACATTACCTCTACTATGAAGGATGCTACAAGCCTGTCCATCTCTGCTTTGGTTACCGGTCCTCCAAATTCTAATTTGTGCTGCTTCCGAGTCGACGGCGGCGCACTCACAACATCCTCACTCTGGGTTCGGGGGTCCTTAGCTATTAGCTTCACCTTAGCATGTGTTCTTTGCAGGTGTTTTGTTGAGGTTTGACGTGGTGTTTACAGCAGTGGATAACAGCTTCTAGCCTGGACACAGTTTGCACCTCACCGTCACATTCCTGTCTATTCTTCGGACGAACTCAAAATAATGGGCATACCTCCACCCCTCGAAAGTTATCGCTGACTCTGCCATGTTTATGCAGCACTGCATGTGGAGATGTGGACGTGCAAGTCGCGCAGATTACGTACATATAAACCTGCGGCGGAAACCCCTCTTGTCTGTCAGTGTGATTATGACTGATTTTATAAAAGTAACGAAGTAACGCGTGTCGGGGCAATGTTAGTAACTGTAGTGTGATTACTAAATTATAAAAGTAACGCGTTACACTACTCCGTTACCGACAAAAGTAATATTATTACAGTAACGCGTTACTTTGTAACGCGTTACACCCAACTCTGGTTGTCTGTAGGTGTTCGGATCAGGGGGTCACAGGTTCAAACCCCACTGCAGTCAGCATGTCGTTGTGTCCCTGGGCAAGACACTTCACCCCAAATTGCTCCTGTGGGGATTGTCCACAGTATTGAGTTTGTAAGTCGCTTTGGATAAAAGCGTCTAACAAGTAACATGTAACGTAATGTGCCGCATTTGCACAAAGAAGTGCGCAAGATGAGGCCCCACGCACTCTGCGTGATCTGCGTGTAGGGAGGGGAAGCCCTGATTACATGTTGCTGACGCTTTTATCCGAAGTGACTTAAAATAACATACTGTAATGATGAAACGGATAGGCTAAGTCAGCCCTTACTGTATAGAGGCTGTGAATGCTCAAACAATCATTCTAAATATAAGTGAGACCCGTAGTGACTAAGTTGCAACCATGGGCGGCGCCAGGATTTTTTTGCTGCAGTAGCTTAGCAGTTGCTATATGACAGCACGGCGTTGCTAGTTAATTTTCAAAATAAATAAACAAACAATACCAGTGGGCCAAGCACGAGTCTGTTCATATTGTAGCGTTCACCGCTATTCAAGATCACAGATCACGAGCCTTCAATCGAAAACGTTCTCTTTATTTTATGGTATTGACGGCCACAGCCACGCCTTACAGAGCCAATCAATAGTATAACACTCATTATGACTTTTCCCCACACTCGAACACAACTCCTACCGTCTCGTACTCCCTACACACACCGGAAAACGCACACACACACCTGGAAGGGGCGGTCTCTCCCTAACTCCCGCCAACAACATTGCCTAAATAACTTTACAAATGTACTAAACTGTGCACATCTGATAACTGAAATAACTATTAACTTGGACACGCTACAATATTATCCTTAATATTTACATTAAAACATTCTTTTGACACTTATAACATTACTTTGCAAGGTAAGCACAACCAAAATAAGTTTGTAAAAGCAGAATTTGAACACTGTTTCTGTGCTCCTACAATATTTGTGTATAATACCATTACACCCTAAGCGTACACAATAGCGATCGTTCACTGTTTCAACTGGCATGCTGTGGCATTTAACCTCATCACCACACCACACCACACCACACACACACACACACACACACACACACACACACACACACACACAC
>CALSBW010025408.1:27282-38956 GCA_943590975.1 Lindbergichthys nudifrons | reverse complement strand
ATGACCTCCCTGCCCATCTTGCCATGAAGTGGTGGTATAAACATTACTAAATTTGTCAAGTCCGGACCAGTTTTTCGTTTTTGATTGTAAACTCTCCAATTTTCCTTGGTTGATACTATCAAAGGACTTGCAAGGCTTTCCACATTGTAATACACATTCATAAGACATGCTTTGTCTTGTTGATGCTGTAGAACTATGGAGCAGTGCACACGTAAAAAATACAAAACTCAGTTAAAATATGTGGATAATAATAATAAACTTTATTTATAAAGCACCTGTCATACAAAAAATGCAGGGAGGAAAATGCTGTTTGCCGTAGCTCTGTCAGTGATCCTGATTTAGCCAGCTAATTTTCTACACATAAACAGAACTTTTATAACTATATCAAAATATATTTTACATCTTTTTGATGTACTGTACTTTAAGAGTGTAACAATCAAATTAACATCATGAAACATAAAAAAAAAGATGATGTTTATGCCCACCCTACTATATACATGTGCTATATAAAAAGGAAATTAAGCTTTGTTGGTAGCAAAACACCTAGGTGGTGGCTGAAAGCCCCCCCCTCCGCTACGCGCCGTTCGTTAGATGAGGCTGATCTCTATTTAATAAAGAAAGGAAATGAAAACACCGGAATCAAAAGTTATAACAATTATCTGAGTTTACTGGTAGGAAACAAAACACGTTTACAGGTTTTACAGAGTACTCCGGACTTCAGGTTTCTACTGCTGTGCGATACAGGTATCGGGGTCAGCCAGTCACCAAACAAAAAGCATTTTACATACAAAAACAATAGAATTCATATCCATATTTTGGGGCGGAGATGTGTTGACTTCTTCCTTCCCATTTTACTCCGAAGCGAATCAGAGAGTCCGTGGGGAGGAGCTGTGTGAGCTGCTCAGTTCCCCAGGTGTTTTTACTGGTTGGATCCACCTCTGGCCCGGTTTAATACAGCGAATCAGAGTTCTGGGAAAAAGTATGTTTTCTTCTTGGATTTGAAAGTTCACAAGGGCAGAGTAACTTTTATCTCTACACTGATATTCACTCCCTTATTTTCCCAACAGGTTTTCACATAAACTATTCTTTCTCAGACAATTAAACGCTGTGCACAGATATAATGAGCCCAGAAAGAACCTTGAAAAGAATATGTTTGTGTGCTCTTAGTAGAATGAGGTGTATGTGTGTGTAACAGGACCTCTGGGTCAGTGAGTTGCAAGTGAGAACACAATATCTATATATGTGATTACTTAAAACAGTTCAAACAATACATGTTTACTAAAATACAATTCAAAATAATACATGTTTACTTCAATACAGTTTAGAACCATATCTGTTTACTTCAGCTTAAAGGGTGCACATTGCTGAGCCTTAGCTCTATGGGTAAGCTAGCTAACCTTCTGCACGTAAACAGAACTTTTATAACTATATCAAATATGTGTTTTAAATATTTTTGATCGGACCAACTTTAAGAGTGTGACAAAATGATTAAAAACATGAAAAGATACATGAGTGAAAGTTTATGCTCACCCAACTTTACTCCTTTGAATCCTTTCAATGGAATTATAGTCTTGTTCTTGGGAGGTGAGAAACTGTTGAGCTAAGTTAGCCTTAGCTCTGAGAGTGATCCAGATTTAGCTAGCTAACCTTCTACACATAAACATTTTCATTTGTACGGTGTAACGGTAAGCTGTGACATTTATAGAGTTGTTGCGGAATGTTCGCTCTAAGCGGCAGTTGGTAATTCGAATTTCAAAACCGATTTTCTAACTTGCGACGTGAAAACAGTTTTTAACCCTTTGGAGTCCTGGGCTAATTTGGCCGTTTTCGCATACTTTTGATTTGTCTTACTAAACCCCATTAAGAAATGTTTGGCATCTTTTTTTTAAGGTTATACTTATATCACCTATATAAACTGATAGTTATTTTTCTCATTTTGAGATACTATATGAACATTTTGGACCCAAAATCACAAAAGTTTTTAAAGACGGATTTTGAAAATGATATTATTTTTTATATAGGTAACACAAACATGCACAACGAAACAATTTGAAAGCTGGAAATATATACATGGGATGTCACTATGATAATGTGAAAGTTTGATTGAGGTAGCATGAACCTATATACACATTTTATGAACAAATAACAGGTGGTTAAGGTACACAGATATAGCTAAGCATGCTTCTCTCAAGCCAGTATTGCCTTACCGGTCATGTGATGCATAGGCAAGTCCTGATTGATTTAAATCTCATGCTACGAAAAGACGGACGGACACACGGGGACACACACGTGTCACTTATAGAAGCGGCTGCACCGCTTAACCTCTTAAGCACGGCGGTCCCCCCATTGGACCCCTCCCACCGTTTTTTTCCCGAGATAATGTCTCAGGGCTTCTTAACATTTATGAAACTATTAATGTGTAGCACCAGATTAACGGGAAGGATCTCAGTTAACTTAAGATATGAACCATTTTTACCAAAACAAAACACAAGTCTCATAAGAAGCGTCAAAATGACCCCTGAGCGAAAAAATTCTAACGCACTGTGGCACACAATTCAAGATAAAGATACCCTTATTACTTATCGTAGCTGCACATACAATATAGCCGATTAAAGCTGAGACTCCACAGATTATTTAGGTATAGTATCATCACTGAGTGATCCGAACTTGCGACAGGGGAAGCAAACACAGACATCACAACACGTACCTTTACGGAGCATTTACGGCAGATCGTCTCACCGTAGCTGTCAATTAGGTCAAAAGACGTGTTCAATGGCATTAAAACGAAAAAAAAAAATGCTACAACTGTTGATCCATACGTTGATAATGTACCTGTGCCTTTGACATTTTTTTTTATAATCCATATTTCCATTTTTTATGTAAAAATCGGAGCGTAAAAGTTAGCTGCTAATTGTAGCCACCAGAGTGTATGCAGCTTCCGGTTTTGGTAATGCGTCACAATCACTCCTTATTTGTTAGCTTTCATTAGAGCCCACGACAATTTAGAAAATTCGACATTTGGGGAAAAATTGGCGGCCATCTTGGATTTGAAGGTAATAAATGGGTCAAATCATCAAAACGATATCAAATATGAATTCCTTGACCCAAAAAGTACCAGAAACCATGTATTGAACAACATTGTAGGCAAAATAATTGAAAACCTAATTTTCGCATTTTTGCGAGGGGCATGGAGTCTCATTTTCTTTAAAACCCTTCATAGATGACAGATCCACTGAGAAACGAACCTCCGCTCTCCGCGATCACGGAATTGCTTAAATGTAGCATGATAAGAGACCTTTAACTGACACTTTAAATGTTTTTACCTTAATCGATTTACAATAACTAATTCAATCTAGAAGACACAGACTCAATACAGAAAAAATCCTGCAAGTACATTTGCTTCAAGTAAGCCAAACCATATGAAGTACTTTACTAGATTTCTTTGTGTGTGTGCAGTCGAAACAGGAAATGCACACAAACCTATATAACACACTTTTGGGCAAAACCCAAAAAGCAGAATATGGCCTCTTCAAATTGAAAGTTAAGCAGTAAGCACTTACAATTTAGGCAGCTAGTTAAGGGGCAGGTATGTGAAAATCAGAATCAGATGCAGGGTCCGCTCTAGAACAAATCGAATGGGGGGGAAATCATTTACCACGGGGGGGGGGGGGGCACACACTGCCATCCACAACCAACACACAAACATCAACGCAACTTCAATTTCAAAACATGCTGTTAAGTCTCTTGTTTTCACACACATTGCAGGGGTGTAGTGCTATTTTTTCGCGCACCTATGACTTGTGCATACATGCAGGGTTGTGGCACGACCACCCAAACAGAAACATATGGACATACAGATGGAGCGTCTTATTTCAGACAGTTTGAAACGCGAGGGTCGTGATTGGTCCGTGATTGGTCCGTGATCGGCCCCTGATGAAGAGCCGGCCCCCAGTCAGAGTTGATACCGCCCCCGTGATAGATACATTTAATTATTGTGAAGCCAGCTGCAATGGATCATTGATCCACCAGGGGGTGCTAATGTTGTTTAGTCGAAAAAAACGAACGAGAGGAAATGCAGCCGGCTCTCCCGATTTTTAATCCTAATTTAATCATCATCTTCACCACGATCATTTATGTTCGCCGAATTGACATGAAAGTAAGTATAGGTGAATTGCACTAATGTGGGAAGATCGTGATGTCTCCTCCGATCTGCTTTATGATATTCTTTCTCCCGCTGTGTAGATTGGGGGACCGCCGTCCCTCTGTCTTCAATGTTCGGCATCGGGTGAAACCATAGACTGTATATATAAATGGACGTAGGGTCCGTGACGTCACCCATAGGATTCTGCAGAGTTGCCGAGAAGCCCTTAGTAGGCGGAGTCGGCCACTAACGGCTCGACAGTGGCGTCAGAGTCTAACTCCCGCCTGCTCCAAATAAGGGCAAAGAGGCGGAGCCGAGGCGGGACCTGCTGCCTCCAGCTGGGAGGTAACAGAGCTAGCTCAAGCTAAGAAGCTAAGCTAACATGCTACCCATCTGCACACTGCCGTCACATTTTACGTTTCTAAGGTAAGCGGACATGAAACTATTCAGCAAAACTATAAATAATAATCTAAGTTATTGAGTTTTTAGCATAATACTTCAGAATCTTAAAATCCCTTAACGTTTGTATGCAATGTGCTAAATGCAACACTGGAATGAAGCAAATTAATATGTTTGCATGACATTAGTTATTTATATTTTGCTATCACTTAATTATACGTTTAATACATTTAAGTCAAGCTAAGGTACATGTGATGATAGCTAGTTAGTGCTCTTACCTGTGAGGCCTCCTCCAAACAGCATTATAACCAGACTGTATCATTAAAACTACAAGTACCAGTTCTAGATCCTTGACTTTAGACAAACGATTCAAAAGACAAAATGTATTTAAAGACCCATCTTTATTTGAAGGTGCCTCTTAACCTGAGATATTAGTTATACAGTAATAGTATTGACAATCTAAAAAAACTGAGCAACTCAACAGTCAACTTTATATTTCTTATTGTCTAAAGCATTTATTATTTTCATTTTTCCCCTCTCATATTCAGTGTGGAGTGTGGACGGATTGAGACAGCGTGGTGTCCAGAGAGCTGCAGAGACTTCAGGGAGAAACCTCCGTGTGATGGACGTCCAGTCTGTTGGTTTGGCCGGAGAGGACTGAGGGTCTTTCCTCTGTGAGGAGGACCAGGCCTGATGGAGGAGCCCATGCATAGCTGATACCACCTGATCAGGCCTTGTCTGTCACTTTATTTGACTAAATGTGTTTACTTATACATTTAATAGGTTTACACCTTCTGTCCATATGTGCTTTTATTTAAAACATGTTTGATTAACTTTTGGTTCACATTTCAATAAATTGTATTTGTATTTGCACTCCTTTTGTCCATTATTCTTACTGACAATGTTAGATTACACATTCACATCCGACTGAAGATTGGCCCCATTTATTTGTGACGTTGCAAACTCTGCGGTACAAGGTACATGTTGTGAAGCTCATGAAGTGAGGCAAATAGAAATAATCAGCTGATGGAGTGTAGATGTGGAAATAGGTGCATCCGATCAGCTGACTTTGTTTTCACAATAAAAGTAGTTTCTTAGTGAATGTCCTGTACTGGTCTTAACATCTCATAACATCAGCTTTTAATTTTCCTCTTGGATGTTCTTCTTGACCCTCGGAGAAAGAGGAGATGCTGAGTCGTGCCTTTCAGGCATGTCCTTTCCTAACAAAAATTACAGGAAACATAAAACATATTATTGCAGAACAAGTGTGTTATTTATGAAAGAGGTGTGTTTGTGTTTAGGGGCTGTAGATATAATTATTTTGTAATTGTAATGTTTTATTTTATTTCAACAGTGAGCTACAAAGACAATCAGATTATGAATGAACAGTATGACATTCATCAACATTGAAATATATTTTATTATCAAAATAATATTTAACTGTTATCAAAACTTAGTGCAACTGTAGAAGCTTGCTCTGTTGTCTCACTGAAAGAATCACTTTGACCACGTTTTTTACAGACAATATTGAGAGATAAATAGCAGTTCTCACTATGCGTTAAATAGCTTTGCCTTCAATACCTTAAATTAGAAAGCTGACAAGTCATATTGCTTGTTAACATCTAAATGTAACCCTTTGCATGGAAGAAACCCTCAACTTCACTGATGTGTAGGTGATCTAGTATTTAGTATTGTTTAATGGAATGTATATCAGTGTATTAAA
Source organism: Lindbergichthys nudifrons (assembly GCA_943590975.1). Lineage (NCBI taxonomy): Eukaryota > Metazoa > Chordata > Actinopteri > Perciformes > Nototheniidae > Lindbergichthys > Lindbergichthys nudifrons. Next base: position 32,693 of record CALSBW010025408.1, on the reverse strand, counting down.
GTCAATACTTCATTTACTTAAACCAATATCTTTCTTGGTTCTTTGTACAGTATGAAAAAAGAGTATTTGTACCTGTGCTGAAGTTCACTGCTGTGAGGAGTCCAGTTCTGTCTCTCACTCTCTGGTCCAGCCTGTCTGCATCACCTGGAGACTTTAAACAAACAGATATATATGTAAATAACCATGTGTACAAACAATATAACTGTTCTGTTGAACATGTTGGATTGTGTATTGTCCGAGTCAGGGTCCTTTTTATTTTACCGTAACTTTGGAAGTTGTGTTACCAATGCTTACTATTTATTTGATATCAATTTGGTAATGCAATTAATAAAAACAACAAGATTTGGGTTCGTTCTTCAGATGACTGTGATGTTAACGTGTAAGCTCAATAATGAACTCCAGCTCAACCAACCATATTGTAATATCTAAGTAATCATCTTGAAATATGACATTAATAATTGTAATATACACACATCTTATTGTGAGGTTGATTTCACATACACTACTTCGACGTTAGCTTGTCTACATACATTGAGCATAGCCAATTTAAATTAACCTTAGCAATGCATACAGTTCCTACCTACATAATAAAATATCTCTCTAAGTTACAAGGATGACCTTATTTTATCAACCTCAAACAGAAGCCGTTTGTTCTACAGTATTATCCCACTTAACGCTTAACACTTGTCTATTTCGTTTTAACCTGTATATATACAGTCTATGGTTTTAAGTTAACTTGGAGGATACGATTAGCATCGTTAGCACCGATGTAGCTACCACTCGCGTACACGCTAACCCAAGCCTTAACATTCATTACGTAGCTGATTAAAATCATAAACACATAAATAAAGTACTCGAATTTCACTTACCGCAAAACGGCATTCATGCACCGTCTGTTTTAAGCGCAGACCGAGTCACAACAGTCCGATATATAAGCATGAAGAACAAACAAACACGGCCGGGGTCAAGTTGTGTTCCCTGGATGAACTGAGCAGGCAGAGTCCCTGTAGCTTCACGGAGACGGAGCAGCTAGCAGAGAGACAAGAAGCTAACAGCAGCAGTCACTTGACAGAGCTGTCACTCAATGTGACCACGCCCTAATTTATGCAAAAACTTTAAGACCTAATATAAATAAAAGGGTCATGTTAGAAAACAATTCACTCACAGATTCATAATCATGAAGGTGGAATCTAACTATATCTATAATAATATTTATTGGATCCATGGGTAGAAACATGTTTTTTTAGGCTGTGAAATTGGGCATTTTAACATGGGGGTCTATGGAAATTGCTCCTTTCTGCAGTCAGCGCCTATCGGCCAATATATGAACTGCAGTTTGTGGCACTTCCGTATTGGCGTCCCGGCTCTTCCCCAGAGTTTGCCGCTTGGGTGAAACAGAGGATTTCGACATTCTGTATTCCTTGCTTACTTCCTTAAACCTTTTCTCCTCCTTATCTCTTTCATGACTTTTTATTTATTGCTTTATAACAGCTGTAATAGTTCGTTTAGAACCTCACTCGCAATCTGCTCCTCCCGCAGCGCCGCCCACCTCCCTCCGGCTGAAATTATGAATGTACAGTAAGGCATAGTAATCATAGATAACACGGCAGGGTCCGTTACAGTTTGTTTTCATCTGATTTCAAATATTTCAAATGTCTGAAGTTAATAAATACATTCTCAGTGTTCAAGTCAATCACTGACGATGCTTACGATATCATAAAAATCTAAGTGTTAATGATTGTCCCCCAAATAAAAGAACCCAATTAAAATGAAATAATTATTGCACTGTATATATATATATGTATATATATATATATATATATATGTGTATATATATGTGTGTATATATATATATATATATGTGCAATAAGCTTCTTAGTGCAATAAGAAGCTACAGGGACGTTAATCTACGTCGGTAATATTAACTTTATTTAATACAACATTAACGGTACAAGATTTAATCATACAGCCCATGTAGTATAATGTTTTACAAGTGATGAATTACAGCAAACATGTGCAATATATCCATTATTACAGCTCCGTGGGCTGGCAGTAAGGCGATATGGGTCTGTTCTTATTGTGCATCCATGGGTAAATATAAACGCATGTAGTGCTGAACACGTAACATGAACGTGCCGGACGGCGCGGTCCCGTGGGTTAGATGCGCGTTCATAATGCAGAGGGAACTCCTTCTGACGTCATAACCGGATATGAAGGATTTTCAGACTAAAAGCTTGGCATTGAGATTTTATGAGAATTTCCGGGTTTTTCACAATAAAACAGCTTTTAAACTGACGGTATGTTTTAGACTAAATAATGCTATTAACATTAAACATTTTAATTTCTAACATTTTGCATTTCAGACTTCTGGAATATATTGCGATATGAACAGGGTTGGGAGGGTTACTTTGTAAATGTAATCAGTTACTGATTACTGAATACATGGCTCTGAAAGTAATCCGAATACAGTTAGTTACGTGTCTTAAAAAAGTAACGTAATCAGATTACTTTTAGATTACTTTTGGATTACTTTCTTTATCCATCACAGATGAGCACCACAACTGGATGTTGTGGTGCCGAGAGACGGGAGTCGGACACGGGGTATCAAAAGTACAAGCTACATTTTTATTTAGCATCTGAACACACATGTAAACAACTTCATACCCGGGAAGTGAAGACTGGAGGAAACAGCTGGTCTGGTTCACTAAAATGTCCGTGCGGAACAATACCCCAACCCATAGATCCGTGGGTGAATAATGTCAATCACCACAATGTACAGTATGTCTGGTACTGATTTATAGCGGATCTTTGTTAAGATCCATATGTCACGGATAGGATCATAGTCTGTGCTAAATAAGACATGTAATCATTTACAAAACATCACCATGTTGTTATTTAACAAAAAAATGTTGTTTAGTCGAAAAAAACGAACGAGAGGAAATGCAGCCGGCTCTCGATTTGTATTCCTAATTTAATCATCATCTTCACCACGATCATTTATGTTGGTGCCGGTGTTTATTTTATTATTATATATAGTCGTTATTCATTTGTTTTAAAGCTCAATAAGGAAGATTTAAACTTTCACACACGTTGAATGGGCATTTACTGTAGTACCTACCCCCCTCTGAGTGAATACCTGTTAACTTCACATCTTGTCACACACTTTTTGGAAGAAAAGACTGACCCAAGATATCTTGGTTTGATTTGGAGAAGGCTTTTAAAGCCTATTGTATACTGAAGTAAAAAGATATGATTCTACACTGTATTGAAGTAAACATGTATTGTTTTGAGTTGTATTTTAGTGAACATGTATTGTTTGAACTGTTTTAGGTAATCACAACGGGTTTTGATAATAGGAATGTTATTCTCACTTTTAAACTCACTGACCCAGAGATCTTGTGTTATACACACACATTTTCCCTTCACCCCAACATACAGATGTTGGTTTTAAGGTCATTATGGACCCCTTACTTTATGGGTGCACTAAAGTTAAAATGTCGGAGGAGGGGTAGTTTATGTGAAAAAACCCCATGAGAAGGGAATGTGGTGAAGATAAGGTAGAGATAAACGTTGACTTTCGCCCTGGGGGAAGTTAGGATCTCACGTTCTGGGCAGAACTCTGATTGAACCCGACCAGATGTGAATCCAACCAGTAAGAACACTTGGGGGAGGTGAGCAGTTTACACAGCTCCTCCCCAGGGGCTCTCTAATTCGCTGTCGAATAAAAGGGGGAGGGAACAAGTCAACACATCTCCGCCCCAAAATTAAGTATGAATACTATTGTTTTTTAAGGAAAAAGGGCTTTTTTGGTTTGGTGAGTTGGTTGGATCCCGATATCTGTGTCCGCATCGCATTACAAACTTGAAGGCACTCTCTTCTTGTATGTGAGTTGGTTGGATCCCGACACGTTTATCCGCATTGCATCACAAACCAGGAAGTCCGGAGTACTCTGTAAAACCTGTATATTTGTTCTATTTTCTACCAGTAAACTCAGATAATTGTTATAACTTTGATTCCGGTGTTTTCAATTCCTTTCTGATTTAATAGAGACCAGCCTCATTCAACGAACGGCGCGGAGAGGGCAGATAAGTGTCCAACTCCAACAATACTAACTCTTCCCGTCAAGAATATGAATAGAACTTAGATAGATCACTTTACATTTGTGTGAATGAATAGCTTAGCTACTTGGCACTAAGAGTATGATATGTCTACCCTTTCTTTTCAGAGTGTAATATCTGCATTTTCTCTTTTGGTTTGAATAGGAGAAGGGCAATGGTTATCGATGGTGCTTTTAAAGCCTATTGTATACTAACTGTGTGATTTATATTGCTTTTCAAATGCATATAAGCCCCCCATTTATAATTTCCCCCACCACGATCATTTATGTTTATGTTCGCCGAATTGACATGAAATCACTGACAAATATGAATATACTGTATTCAACTTCATTAACATGTTATTAACGTGCCTAAACTCAGTAATTCACTAAACATATTTATATTTTAATATAAACAGTTAGTGAAGTAACACTAACTGGCTGTTTCATTCGAACATAACGCTCCAAATATGACTGTTTCCACTCGGGCTTCAATACAGCAACACCATTGTTTGGTTTCCATGGTAGCGTGTCTCTTTAGTAGCGTGCACTCCTTTCCATTAAATTACTAAATTAGTTTTTAACTGAAATGATCAAATAAAGTCAAAATGTCACAGTGTTTACAAACATTGACCATACAGTTCACCAGCCCCCACTATTGAATAGGCTATACTCTTTGTTTAAAACTAATTGGCCATCGGAATGTGTGTGTCCCAACCCCCCCTGTGATATCTCTTCTCCAGCAGTTTGTAGGTTTGTGTTCGCATATTCATGCTGTCGCAGTCACAGTTTGTTTTCATCTGATTTCAAATAAACAAAGTCTTGGCTTTCAGAATATTAAACTTGTTTCGGCAAATTTAGATGATAAATACAACTATGGCATAACAACAGCCGGTGTTTATTTTATTATTATATATAGTCGTTATTCATTTGTTTTAAAGCTCAATAAGGAAGATTTAAACTTTCACACACAGCTTTTTCCAGCGGTATCCATAAATCTCTTAATTTTGACCTCAAAGTGCACCAGATTGATGCATTTAACTTCAATAAAAATAAAAACATCTTCTGTTGTAACAACAATAACATTATAAATAGTAACATAGCTGATTCACCATCCCCCACCCCCCTACTGTATGTTGATTTTGTTGCCTACATGTAAATTTAGTACCCCCTTCTGAGTGAATACCTGTTGTACCTGTCCGGGGCTAAGCCCATAGGACGATGCTCTGATGTCAACCCCCCCCGTTGACAATTCACGAGCGTCTAACTCTCTCCCACCTAAGGCCAACGTTGCAATATTACAACATTTCCCTAA
>CALSBW010025408.1:0-27182 GCA_943590975.1 Lindbergichthys nudifrons | reverse complement strand
GCACCTTCTAACAGAGCCCCCCCACATATCAAATCCCAATTTAACCCCTGGCCTCTGGAGCAGAAATGAAAGAGTTTTAAAAATGTTTACGTTTTGGTACGTTTTTAGGGAAATGTTGTAATATTGCAACGTTGGCCTTAGGTGGGAGCAGAATTTCTGTATTTCTACTCACATTGTCTGAATAAATATATTGAACAACTAAGGGTTAATTTGCAGGATTGATTGCTTACTTAGCCCTATATCAGTATATAGCATGAATAATAACCACACATCACTCATTTGTTATGAATAATCATTTATCATTTATTAAATAGTAAGTCGCTTTGGATAAAAGCGTCAGCTAAATGCAATTTATGAAAGCCTCACTCAGGATTTTTTTAACAAGTGTTTTTATTGCTCTTGGGGCATTAAAAACAAGATTTTAACTTTAGTTTTTTATATAATATCTGCATTTTCTCTTGTGAAAAACTAAGTCTTACTTTGGCCATAGTTATTTAATATATAGCGCCATCTCCTGGTTAAATCCTGAAATTGAAAATATGGCAACGCCCTCTTGGAAAATAGTGGGAGGGCTTAACATTCCTAGATACTGGTCTTTGGCTGGTCTTTGGCAGGTAACTGGCTGGTAACTGGCTGGAAGCTGTATGCTGGAGTCTGAAATAAAAGGCTTCATCTGTAGACCACCATATAAAAAGTGTGCAAATGTATTTAGTATCCTATCCATGTGAACATGTTTTAGGTGGGGGGTGGACCTAATTTTTTTTAAATATTGAAGTTAAATGCATCAATCTGGTGCACTTTGAGAGCAAAATTAAGAGATCTATGGATACATCTGTCAACACCCATATGAAACAGAACTGTAAACAGATTTTCTTTATTTTACAAATCACTCCCCTTTTAAACTGTATTCTTGTTTTACTGTCCTATAGTATTTCATACCTGTTTTTCATTTATTCTCTTATTTTTTAATAACTATAATGATCATATAAAGGTGTTCCTTGGAAATACTTGTTAAAATAAAAATGGTGACCAAACCGTTGAGACCCACTGAGTTAACTATCTAAACACTGACAGAGTCCCAGGGGCGGACTGGCCATCTGTAGAATCTGGAGAACCACATAACGGCCCTTTTAAAAACAATTGTTTAATGTCATCATTTAAGTTGCGCTGACGGCCGACAGAGGGCGACAGCGGCCGCTAATGCAATTGTGTGGTTCTTATCTGTCAAATAATCACACACGAAGAAGAAAAAAGACCGTCAGAGAGCTGAACATATGGTGATGGTGTATCATACTAAGAGAAGGGATTAGCCGGCAGACAGGGAGAATGAAAAAACATGGATAAAAATCAAAGAAAACAAAAAGAAAAGGGTGGGGCCGTGAAGGCAAGAAAAAAAAAGGTGAAGCATCTAAATGTCGCAAATTGACAGACCTTTTTGACAGCAGCGCTGATAGTGCTAGTAGCACTACCAGCAGCTTAGAAGTGCAAGATGATGAAGAGAATGATGAGGGCGCAAGTCTGAGTTCAGATATACAGCCAGCCTGCGTTCATGATGAGGGACAGAGAGTTGAGCTGGTGGAAGAACCAGCTCAACTGGCACATACAAGTGCAGGGCAAGAGCAAGAGGTGGTAAGTACTATAGAGAAGACAAGTATATTCAACTTAGTTTTTCCAGTTAGTGTGTGTTGCTCATGCAAGCAATACAATAAATAAAACAATGGCAATGTTACATGAGGGTAGGTGTAATATCTAATATAAAAAAAAATGATAAATCAAACAAAAGTGTATTACTTGTCAACATGTATTAAGTATTAATTCAAGTAGTATAGTATTATAACACTTTTGACAGTTCACTAGTGCACCCCCCCGTTGACATTTCATGGGGGCCGGACTGAGTCAGATTCCAGGGCCAATTTTTAGTCCCAGTCCGCCCCTGCAGAGTCCTGACCTTACCTTATTTATCTGAGCCTCTCAGTCTGAGAGGAGAGGACTCTCCTCCACACTTGTTGTAGAAACAGCTCTTTATATCCGTTAGCATAGCTAGCTAACCAGATGCTAACAACAACAAAATGCGCTCGTGCCACACATACAGAGCCGAGCTTGAATGAAACACAGAGACCCAGAAGTACTTGCACTGTACTGTATCGTATTATTTTCGATGGCTTTACTGTATAATCAGTATAACAGATGAACAGATCGCCACTGGGCTTACAACTAAACAGTCAGCCACGTAATGACAACAAAACAAAGGTCGGGGGTCATTGGTCAAGCAACACACCAATCAACGAGCAGCAGTGAGCACACTTCAGGCTGTGTTTTTTATTTGTATTCTTTATTTCTGATTTATTTCACTCAAAAAACATTTAGTGGAAACGTTTTCACTTATGCAACACAGTCTCACTCCCTGATAGTCCAATAGCGACGCTTGGTCAGGGTCCTTTGGCGTGCAGTTGTGACACACCGAGTCTCCTTCAGCTTCATTAACGGATGCAAAGAGCTTTCAACTGATTGCAATGTATTCCCATCGGCGGCGGTATTTGACGCTCAGCGAAGCACCGCATCGGTCCATGTCGGCGGCAGTTAAAGGCAATGTGATTCCCATCCATTCCCATTGGATAACGGATAATTTTACACCCGGAAGTAAGTATTCTCCTTACTGTCGATTGATTTTACAGTGATATCTGCACTACTCATCAACTCAAAAACACCAGATTATCCTTGTTAATTACACAACATTGATTGGTTTAAATTGTGTACAATGCTTTTGTGTTTTTCCCCTTCGATTCGGAGAAACAAATATTTAGATATAGTTTAGGATGGCCGAAGACCCTACACTACCCATAATCCTCAGATATCGTTTAGGACTACACCAGCCGCTTTGCTTGACAAACCCCGTGATTAGTCCTCAAGCTCTGTGATTGGATGTTGGAGTGACAGTGCGCAAAGTTTACGCCGAGCGTCAAACAGCACTTTGAAATGGAATTAAACCACGGCACACTATCCAAAACTGGACTTGAACGTGTCCACCCCCCCCCCCCAGAATTACACATGCTGGCTATATGTGTGTTTCGCAACATGTTCTATGGCGCGTCTCTACTGGGAATTGTAGTTTTCAATCATCTTTTATTGATCCCAAGTTGGGAAATGTTTTCTTACAGCAGCATGTAATTCTACTCAAGGTTCAAGGCTTTTATTGGTCATGCGTACATAGCTACAGTGTAGTTATGACGATGAAAATCTTCGGTCACAGGCTCCTCCAACAGTGCAACACAATAAAACAGAAAAACAGAAAAAATTGTGCAAGTAAATACAAAAAGAAAAATAGTGCAATAAGAGTCTATATACAAGTGATTGGAATATGATATATTAGATACATAATGTCTAAGTAGCAGCCAGATGAATGTTATGGATGTTGTTTCAAAGTTCAGGTGTTTAATAGTCTTCTGGCCTGTGGGATGAAGCTGTCCCTGAGTCTGGTGGTTTTAGTCCGGATGCTGCGGTACCGCCTGCCAGACGGCAGCAGGCAGAACAGTTTGTGGCTGGGGTGGTGGGGGTCTTTTGTAATCCTGAGGGCTTTCTTTAAGGTTAACCTGGTATTTTTACTCCACTACATTTATTTTAGTTACTTTACAGATTTGGATTAATGATGTGGAATATAAACAACCCTTAAATCAGACTTTAGTTACACCTGAGTAAAATTCAGGGAAGGTGATTGTCAAGTGCCAACAATCAGGCGAGATATTTGATCGTGGGTGCTTGAAAAGACTAAACATTTATCTGCAGATCCCTATAAAGCATATTCATTACTCGTTATTCTCTAATCGTTCATTAAAAACTGTATATAATGGCTATTTTGCACATCCCTTCCTTTCAAGATTTCCAAAGGTTTATTGACATATCATACACACAACTACGGTGTAGTTATGGAATGAATGAAAAACTTGGGTCACCGGTTCTTCAAAAGTGCATGACAAGACATCTATCAATATGTGTGTATACCTCCACCATTAAACTGTCATATTCTGCACATTTCTTATACTATCTACATACATCTTATAAGAGTATAATTAATATGTATAATATCGGTTAAAATAAGTGTTTCAACATAGTTAACATTGCAAGTTGATTGACAAGTCCCAAAACCAACCATGCAATATATTATTAATATCTCTGTACATCCGGCACTAAACTGTTTTATTCTAGATATCATATACAGTATCTTCTTGATATTTTCCATTCTATATTTCTATCATTGACCTTCTACTTTCCCCCTAATTTGTATGTACTCTTAATATTTAAATGTTTTCATCAAATATAACACATTCAACAAAACATGCAGCAGACCTTAGGCAAGGCAAGGCAAGTTTATTTATATAGCACCTTTCAACACAAGGCAATTCAAAGTGTTTTCAAAAATGAAAAACATTAAGAAAAAGGCATTTAAAAACAGTCATTAAAAAGCAACACAATCTACCTGCATTGCAATGACTCTAAACGTGTAATAATGTGCTTTAGCCAGTAGGTGGTTCGGGTTAAAAAGCTTTCAAGTTTACAGTGTTAACACAATAGGTTATAATGCTGTTTCTGGTTTAGTTTACGACGGATATATTTTATTATCCACAGACGACCACACATATATTGTTTTGATATTTGTAACACAAAAGCGATTGGAAAAACCCACAGCAACACAGAAAAGATGGTCTTAACATGAACTAGCGGTCTAGTTAATAAAAAATAATAATATCAAACAAAATATTACTATTAACTTTATTGTGAAATTAAAACAGAACGGTAAAAGAATAGTTTTCGATCTATTCTGAGGCCCAATCTCTGTAGATAAATAAAGAACTAAACCAGATGTGTAATATTTAATGCAGCCGAACCATTTATTACAATGCATTCATGTGATGATTTTCAAAGAGTAAAGCAAGCACTAGCTGAATGAAGTATGATTTTATCTTTTACAAAACGTTTTTTTTCATATGGAATACAGTCGGAGGTCAACCAATCACAGAGCTTGAGGACTAATCACGGGGTTTGTCGAGCAAAGCGCACGGTGTAGTCTCAAACGATAGCTGAGGATTATGGGTAGTGTAGTGTCTTCGGCCATCCTAAACTCCAATACAACTATTTGTTTCTCAGAGTCGAAGGGGAAAAACACAAAAGCATTGTACACAATTTAAACCAATTACTGTTGTGTAATTAACAAGGATAATCTGGTGTTTTTGAGTTGATGAGTAGTGCAGATATCACTGTAAAATCAATCGACAGTAAGGAGAATACTTATTTACGGGTGTAAAATTCGGCTAAAAACGACAAAGTCGCAGGGCTTGCCTGCCCTGCGTTGGGGGGGCACAGTGACTCGTTTGGGGGGGCATGGCCCGCGAATGACCCCCATGAAGCCGACCCTGATCAGATGTAGTTTATTTTTGGCCCTGCAGGCCTCTGTGTTCCTAAATGCAGCACCTTGTGTGACATGTAGAGGAGAGCGGTGTGAAGGTCTCATTATTACCACAGAATGTGTCTGAGAAATATGGAAGCACACAGGGACATATAGTACTGTGCCAGCTTGGTAACCTGCTAACATGATCTGGCTTCAGTGGGTGTTAAATTATACTGTGTGTGTGTGTGTGTGTGTGTGTGTGTGTGTGTGTGTGTGTGTGTGGGTGTGTGTCTGTGTGTGTGGGTGTGTGTGTGTGTGTGTGTGTGTGTGTGTGTGTGTGTGTATGTGTGTGTGTGTGTGTGTGTGTGTGTGTGTGTGTGTGTAAGAAACTGATTGAGAGAGAGCAGCAGAGACAGATGGAGAGAGTGGTTTGGATATCAGTTTATCTGAGTGAGCCAACTGACTGTCATGATACCTTCTCATATTCCATACAGAGACTGTTACTATCACACACACTCGGTAGCAACGAGTCATATGATCTCCTTGGCTGCTGCTCAGATGGTTCAGTCAGTTATCTTGTTATTGGCCCGCAGCCGTGCCTCTGTATCATATGTTTATTGCACACAAATAAATCATTGTAATGTCATTTATATTGAATAGTCCTGTTTATAAACTGTTTACTGTAACTCAGGAACTAAATCCAGCTTGTTTTTTATGAGCTGAAATGAATCTTTCAGCACTGGGATACAGATGTTTTTTTCTCAATTTCACGGCATTATATCATTTCCCTATATATTACTGTTAATGTTAATGAGCCACATCTGATTTATGCAGCATTCAATTGTTTAAAATGATGATCAAATTATATTGTTTACCATATTACAATTTTGGACCATAACTTAACGCATCTTAAAGGGCCCATGTCATGGCCATTTCCACTGATCATAATTACATTGTTGAGGTATACTAAAATAGATTTATACTGTGCAATTTTCCAAACTCACATTGGTTTCGCATACAGCATCTCTGTCAAGCATGTGTATTCAGCAGTATTCACTCTCTCCACTAAACGACTCGTTGGAGCTCTTGCCCCCCCCTCCCTGTGAGCCTAGTGTGCTCCGATTGGTCAGCTCGGCCACTCTGGTCTGATTAGTCAACCACCAGAGAGGCTCCGCCCATGTCTAACAGTGCTTTTTTCGGCTGCTCTCAGCGGAACATCAGTCTTATCATGGCGTCGGTAAAGCCGTATATTTTATACGCTAACTAACCGAACTGTACCTACAACTGTTGTTATAGAAGAGTGTGACGGCCCCAGGGCCTTTATCTTACGATGGGGTGGAGCTGAAGAGTCTAATCAGCGCGATCACGGACACCTGGCCGGAGCCGAGGTGCTAGCCAGCTGCCCGGAGTCACACGGGCCCCTCTCTCTCTCGGCTCAGCGATCATCTCCCCTCGACCACCTATCTCTGCATTTACCACAATAAATGTGCCGTGGTTTTGTAAACTCGTGTATGTCTCCTTGTCTTTCCGTTGTGGCCTACGAGCCGTTCATAACAAAGAGTAAGTTATTTGTACCTGTAATAAACTACTACTGTTTGATGAGAAATCAAATCATGGTTTGCTATATATGAATGATATGTTATAGGAGCAAATCATTCAGGGAAGAAAGGATAGGCCTACTAAGTATTTCCATTAAACTTTATTTTTAGAAATGTACAAAATGAACGTAAATATACAAATATACACGGTATATCGTCAATTACTCCCCGTTGTCGGCATCTTGCCTATAGCAGCCGGGAGGCCTCAGTGTGGTAGTCCCGTCCCCGTCATGTATTGTCCGGCAGGATCTGGCTAGACGAAATCAAATGCAAATCACAAAATATTAGAGAAACTTAGTTGTTTTAGATTCGTTAGTAGTAGTTGTGGTAGGAGTGTGGATCTATGTAATCAATCTAATGAACAGCTTGCCAGCTAATATGCTAACCTAGCTTTGTTTACCTTGGTAGCTAACGTTAGCTCGGAGGAACGGCAACTATAATGTAGAGTAATAAAACTACTATGAACAAAAGCTAGTGGTTCATATTAGGCTTGCAATAACGTGTTTATAATTGCAATCTGATACGGGTAGTCTGCTACGTTCGGTCATACATTGTAACGGTCATGAATACTTTGATTTTGCGCTAGCATGTATAGCTAGCCTCGTTAGCTATACATGCAGTATGTACATGTACTGTCACAATGCACGGCAAATCACCCGGAGTATACTGTATGAGCTGGGCTTGTTTAGTGTAATAAAACCACTATGAACAAAAGCTAGTGATTCATATTAGGCTAGCAAGAACGTGTTTTCCAGAGCAAACCCATATAGCTCCGTTGGTTAGCTCGGTAGCATACACCCTACGCCAGCTATAATGTAATTACGTTTCGCGACTGACCGTACGGCAAATCACCCGGAGTATACTGTCTATGAGTATTTCGTGTGTGAATGCAGACATTCTCCTGCTATGAGATACATGTACTGTATGCAAGGCCATCTGCTGATATTAGAATTGATATATGGAAATGTTAGCACAGTTAGCACTGTGTCAATAGCTTAGCAGTCCAACACAGTTCATTCATTTAAACAGTCTTGTTTGATAAATACACAAATAACAATGCAAACTTACAGGTTGTGTACCCGAATCTTCCCCTGCTCCAAACGGTCCAAACAAGCTGTGCATATCCGGCCTCAAACTGGGCAATGTTTTGGAAGCTTTCGTCTGTGAAATGCCGGTTCTTCGAACCTCTGAAGGAACAGTGTTAAAAAGACATTTCAACCACTGACTTCGTCGTGGTTCTTCCGTCGGTAGGACAAACAGCTCAGATTTCTCCTCACATTTCAGGAAACAGGTCCTTGGCAGTGGCATGACTGGATTGATTGTGAACTGAACCAGAGCTTCCAACAGTAAATGTTAGGCTGGCAGAGGGTGAGGCCATAGCTCTTCGGGATTGGTCCATTTCGTTCCGGGTACCGCATGACATCATGCGGTACCCGGAAGAATCAAATGGGCAGTGACGTATCTCCAACGAGGCGTTTTGGGGAGGTATTTTCTGTGTTCGAGTTTTACTCGCTACAGGGTGTACTTTGAGGGTTTTGACTCTGCACACCGTTTACATGCATAAAAACCTTCATAACACACAAGGGGACGGGTAATAACCGGAAAAGCATGACATGGGAGCTTTAAACATAATTTTCCCGATTCATTCACATCACAACATTTATTTTAATCACTGTTTGGTTTGGACATATTTGGTTTCTATTTCTGAACCATGTTATGGTCATTTAGACATGCTATGCACTGAAATGTAAGAAAACAGTTTGGTATATGAAAACAGTTTATCAATTGTTTTGACTATCATTAAATATGGCAGAGATTCCATTTGGAGATGCCACTAGATGTTTCCAGTTGGTTTCAAACTTGATCTACCTTAAAGGGGACCTATTATGCAAAATGCACTTTTTGACTTTTATACATAAATATGTGTCCCCGGTGTGTAAGGAGACTCACAAAGTTTCAGAAAATACAACCTTTTCCTCCTTAACCACATCTCTAAAAAAATAAAAATAAACAGGGGTGCAAACGAGCAGATCCAGGATTCGGCTCCTATGACGTCATTGGCGAAATGTGGCACACGTGACACGTCCCAACCTATCGTCTCCGTATACAGTCGTCTAGCTGAATTCCCTCTCGCAGCTGTATGTCTGTGTATTCAGCAGGATGTCTGCAGGAGGCACTTAGAGTAAAGTTGTTATATATAATACATATAATGGCACTGTTCTAGCAGTAAACACTTAAGAAAGAACATGTCAAGCTATGTGCTGTATCAGAAACAATGCGCGGCGTGTTTTGGGAGTAATATGGTCTGTGTTTACATTATCAAGCATCGCGAGCTAACGCTGTACTGCAGAGAATATGTGTAACGTAATGTCCTTGTGGTAAACCCTGCGAGAGAGAAAGGTTTGAGCTCCATACTGTTTCAGAAATAATGCTTGAAGTGGTTGGGAACATAATATGGCATTTAATCACGGGAGCGTTTAGCTGAGTTTCTCCCGGTAGAAAACTCTCTTAGCAGGGGAAAGCTGCGTGACGCTACAAAGGGGCGTGGCTAGCAGCAGCTGTTCCATTTAAAGCTACAGTCACAGAATCAGCCTTTTTGGAACAGGGCTGGAATTGAGGGGTATGAGGCATGGCTACAATGGGTGATCTGTTTGGTATTTTAAGCAAAAAACTTCACAGAAATGTTTTGTATAGGTACGGCCCTACAATATATTTTTCAAATATAGCATAATAGGTCCACTTTAATTTTGTCTGCATGAATGTATTCATTCTCCTCATAGGGCTACATTACGTGTTATACTTACCAATATAAAGCTTATATGGTTATGATATATAACCTTGTTAAATTAGTTGGCATAAGTAACCTCTTTGAAATAAGCCACCGTCATTTGGGGGTCATGTGATCCAGTCCCCCTTCACATGACAAGTGCAGTAAGTATTTATATTCTATGAGAATCAAGGGCAGATTTTATGATGATGTCAGAAGGGATTACCTTTAGCATAATTAACTCTAAACTAAACCGTTTTTTTTTTGTATTCTAGTGTGTCACAGTAGATATGCAGTTGCATGTTGGTTAGTAATTAGCTTCATCGTTAGGAAAAATATCTTATCCATCCCTGACTTCCATATTTATTGCTTTAACCCTTGTGTTGTGTTTGAAAGCTGTTACCGTTCATGGTGTTCGCGGGTCAATTTTGACCCATGATTTATCTCAGTCCAAAACACTCAAAAATAATGACTGACTATCATCCAATATTGTTTTAACTACATCATAACCAGAGATGGGGTCGTTACTAAAAAAAAGTAATATATTACATATTACATATTACTTTTAAAAAAAGTAATATATTACACTACTTCGTTACTCTCTACATAAAGTAACTCGTTACTTTACTCGCAGGGCCGGCCCGCCCCTCCCTACAGGCAGATCACGCAGACTGCTAAAGTTTCAAATGTTCTCTTTAGTTCAGTTTCCATTGTCGCATAAGACTGATCCAGATAGCTCTGACTATGGCTGTCCTCTGTCTCCTGCTATCTGTATTTTGCGCAGTATATCTTTGAATGATGCGATGGTGATTCCACTGTGCAAATGGGCAACATTACCTCTACTATGAAGGATGCTACAAGCCTGTCCATCTCTGCTTTGGTTACCGGTCCTCCAAATTCTAATTTGTGCCGCTTCGGAGTCGGCGGCGGCGCACTCACAACATCCTCACTCTGGGTTCGGGGGTCCTTAGCTATTAGCTTCACCTTAGCATGTGTTCTTTGCAGGTGTTTGTTGAGGTTTGACGTGGTGTTTGCAGCAGTGGATAACAGCTTCTGGCCTGGACACAGTTTGCACCTCACCGTCACATTCCTGTCTATTCTTCGGACGAACTCAAAATAATGGGCATACCTCCACCCCTCGAAAGTTATCGCTGACTCTGCCATGTTTATGCAGCACTGCACGTGGACGCGCAAATCGCGCAGATTACGTACATATAAACCTGCGGCGGAAACCCCTCTTGTCTGTCAGTGTGATTATGACTGATTTTATCAAAGTAACGAAGTAACGCGTGTCGGGGCAATGTTAGTAACTGTAGTGTGATTACTGAATTATAAAAGTAACGCGTTACACTACTCTGTGACCGACAAAAGTAATATTACAGTAACGCGTTACACCCAACTCTGATCATAACTAACTTATTATGCATTCATAACCGTACAAATCAGGTTTTATTTATAGAGCACATTTTAAAACGACAATCCTGTTGTAATTGTATTTTATGGCCCCAAAAAACATTACACCACATATTTAAGTAAAACATGTGATTACATTCACTCATATTTCCTATAGTGAAGACAGTGGATCATAACGTTATCTGACTATAGACTAATAGAATACAATTTCCCCCCAAAATGTTTTAAATTATTGTTACAGTAGGTGAAGGGGGTGGGGGAGCGGTGTCTAAAGTCAAAGATGAATCTTGATTGGGCCAAATTTGACTCCGAGACAGCCACAACAATTCTGCTGGGTCTTCCCAGACCCGAACACCAAATTATACACTTTTTTTTTTTATAGAGACCTTCAGATTTGGCTAAAATTGTCAAAATCAGTGTTTTAGTGTTTATATAGCTGTTGTGGAGGATATCATGAAGCCTTGTTCCGATAAAAAAAAACTAGAGCGTAGTTATTGTATAATTTTAACTTGAAACGAGTCACGGGAGACCCGAACACAACATAAGGGTTAAGTTGCTTTAACTCTCAATTGAAGCTATGAGTTCCTAATGATTGACACACCAGCCTGTAAAACATTGGCACATTAAAGATACCACCAGCAGCTGGCTAACTTAGCTTAGCATACTGGAAACAGGGTGAAGCAGCTAGCTTGACTCTGAAGAAATAGTCTGATAACACCCAGTAATGTGATTTTACATGTTATAAGGAGAGTAGCGAGTGACGCAATTTATAGTTTTAATTTGTACGTCACCAGGTGTAGGACTCAAAGGACTCGGGTTAATCGAGAGGAGAGACTCGTCACGACCAGCTCATTACTAGGATCCGGGTTAATGATCCGGATGAATCAGGACT
This sequence comes from Lindbergichthys nudifrons, assembly GCA_943590975.1. Classification (NCBI taxonomy): domain Eukaryota; kingdom Metazoa; phylum Chordata; class Actinopteri; order Perciformes; family Nototheniidae; genus Lindbergichthys; species Lindbergichthys nudifrons. The sequence goes on along the minus strand of CALSBW010025408.1, from coordinate 15,129 downwards.
GACCCATCTCTAATCTAAGGACGAGGGTCACATTACAACATTGAGGATAAAGCTGCCACCACCAACATTAATTTCTAATAATAAAACTATAAACAAATCCAAGGTTGATTTTTAGAGGTAGGTATTTTTAGATTTTCCAGGTTTCAACAGGTCATAGAAACTTGACTCCATCGTTAATAATCGGAGTGTAGCTGGATACTGCTGAAGATCTAAAGCATGTCAGGTGGGCGTGAGGTCGGCTGATCCTCCCGCCTGCTGCTGCAAATCTTCTGTGGAACGCCGCGATGACAGACGGCAGCATGTGTTAAGCAACACACGGTCAGAGTAGAAATATACGAGCTGCGTTCATTGAAATCTGCAGGAAAAGGTTACTTATGTTGTGCATGAAAGTGCACAATCTGAACCCAATTTCACCTTTGCTGTCAGAAAGCTGTCGTGCAAACTGAGTTTATTGCACAATGTAATGCAGCTGGCAGTATTAAGATAGCTGTGATTTTGCGTGGTGGTTTAGGTGTTTCTTCAGACATTTTCACAAAGTTACAAAATAATAGACATACATCAGTACATTTCTGGAACAATAGAGTGGTGCAGTGATGACATATGTATTTGTGTAGGCCGACCAATAAATTAGCATCACAAGGGCTCCCTCTACAACAAGCAATGTGATTTTCCGATTGGACATCAGCAGCACATGGTTGAAGCTTGACTTCTTTGCTAGAAATAAGAAGCTTAACATATAGCTATATACAAAATTCCTCACGGTCACATGGCGTCACGTCACCAAAGCTAAGCTAAAGGTGGCTAATGTTCGGCAGGAGGAGGTTTAGCAGTGAGGACTCATTCCTGCACCACTCTATTGGTTGTGTTGAGCTGGTTGGTCGGGAGTAAAGTAGCTTGGCACAAACATACAACGCAAAAATATACAATAAATACTTATTTATTGTGTATTGCTTGCTCTACTTCCACAAGCTTGTTCATCAGTCGGCTCATTATGAGTGTGGGGAAAACAAAACTCACATGTATACTATTATACACTCATGTAAAAGAATGCAGACAGAGAATACATTAAATAATAATAATAATAATAATACTAGTAAATACATGTTTGCAGGTTAAAAAACATGAACATCTAAAAAACATACAACATATTTTAATTATAAAAACACAATATTTTATAACACATTAAAAGCAGTTTTGAAAAGGTGAGTTTTACAGTTGTGATTGGAACATGGAGAGATTGGTGCATATACAATTAACACGCTTTACAAATAGGCCTTGGGTTTAGCTCTGTTGTTCTCGACCAAAGACTTGCTGTTTTCACTTTATATTTTATAGAGGCCTAAAGATATTCAATGCTCTACTTTGCAGGAAAGGAAAATGTCAGGAAGAAGTTCTAAATAAATGTTGGAAGGTTGGAAAGATTTTCTCCCCTCAAACCCATAGTTAGTAAAGATTAAATGTTTGATCCTAACACAGCTTCTGCAGATGTTATTCCCATAAAATGATTTGACCTCTTTTCTGCAACCGTAAAACACACAACATGTTATTGTAGGGGAAGTGAGGCTGTTTCATGGGGACTGAGCTGCTGAGAGGTGAGCAGTCTGGTTTTAACTCTAACAGTGGGGATTCTTATATGACTGTTTTGGGGATTTTCCATAAACAAATATTTAAGAGGTTTATGTTGTTGAGCACTGACAGCCTGTTTGCACCAAACAGCAGTGTGCAATAAGTCTCTTTGCACAGAAGTTTCCTAAATATAGATTTTAAACAAGTGCTAAAAAAATATTATTAGATAACACAGATTATTATATATATATATATATAAGTAAAAGTGTCCTGAAATACTGTAATTCTCATGCATAGAAGCTTTTTAGTTGAAAATCTTTATGTTTATTTACGAGATTTAGTATTTCAACTGAGGATGAATGCCAGCTCAAAATGGCAGTAAAGCAGATTTAACCGTGTAATTCTGAGAGATTAACGTCAAACTTGATTTTTACTGTTCAATGGTTTCCAAACTATAGTGCCAGGAAGGGATGTGGAAAGGGTAGGACCCAACTGCAGACTACAAAAGAGGTAACAGGTCTATAAACAAAAACGAGCTTTATTTACAAAGCTGATGACAAAAAACATGGCATGAAAAAACATAGATAGCACAAGGTAGCGAATACAAACAAAACTGACCGTGACTGACATGGAGGGAGACAGGAAAAACCAACAATGAACCGACAAGGCACACAGGGGAACACAAGACTAAATACAGAGAGGGGTAATCACAAGACAAGACACAGCTGGGGTAAGGGAGGCAGAAACACAAGGGCAACACAATCAGACACACCAGGGAAACTAACGACAGGAAGGCACACACAGGAAGAAGGAACAGAGAAGACACAAGGGCCCGTTCTCATTTCATCAAATGTCCCTCCTCGACTCCTCGGTCCTCCGGTAGTGACCCGGAAATGAATTTTAGCACGCCATGTTGAAGGACATCTCATTTCTCGAAATGCACATCGAGGACCGAGCATCGAGCGTCGAGGAGGCTCTCTGGAGGAGCTATAACCGAGGATACACTGATGGGTCCTCCACGGTCCTCCACATTTCCGGCAACAGAGATGTTTTAAAGAGTCGTGACGCACGGCCGGACTGATCTCAGCCAATGACAGCTCTGCATGCATCCCCTGGATATTATTTTATTAACTGCTTTCATCGCGACGCGATGTTTACAGTGAGAATTGCTGTGAGGTCCGTGCAGAAAGCAGAGCAGTGTGTATAATATATATCACTCAGTATAACAGGCCGACTCTCTTTATTTGCTTTAGTTTAGTAGATATCTACAAACAAAGTCGATATTTTTCTAAAACCATTTAGTGCTTCACATAATAAAATACACAACGGCTGTAGCCTGATTATGCTTTAGGAACTGTAGGTGCGTGTGTGTGGTGTAGGTGTGTGTGGTACAGTGTGTGCGTAGATGCAGCAGACAAACAAATCTCAGTTGGTTTGGTGTCCTCTGCTTACTTGTAATACTTGTAAATAAAACTTTTGGCCCGTCATTTATTTCCCTCATTGTAGCGACCAGAGAGGGGGGGGGATATATCCAGTCTCTGATAGTGTTACGTTATTATGAGAGTGCTCTGTTTGATTCTGAAATTGTATATATTTATATAAATATATACATATGTGTGTGTGTGTATGTGTGTGTGTCTGTGTGTATATCCGCATCTGTAGCCTGTTGTCTCATTATACCGCACTGTGAATGTGAAAGTAAATATATAAGTGGTCATGAACACATCTGTCCATCAGACAGAGGGCTGCTGTGCCTCCTGTCATCATTAATGGACGTCTCTTTAAAATGACCGCTCAGAGGAGAGGAGTTCTCATTTCTCTAACCGCCTGCTGCTTCCCCTCCTTTGGGTCCTTCTCAGGTCGATTAAATGGATTCCTTGCGTCCCTCACTTGCGTCGTTTCCCTGCGACTAGTCCCTCCCACCAGGGAAGCATGGAGAGACGCAAGGAAACCACGAGAAGCAGGGAAATGAGTTTTAAGAGCAATGGGACGTCCTTTCCTCCGGAGCGTCACGTGAAGCGACGTCCGTTTGTGATGACGCTGCACAGCTGATCGTCTGACAGCAGCTCTGTCCCCGTTATTTTCACAAACACCCCCGCCTCTGTTAGTACACATTTACTGACACAAACATTTGTATCATCTGTTGTAGACCCAAATACATTAAATAAAATAAGAACTCATTCTCAAAAAAGATAAACGCCATTCTTAAAATGTATAAACGAACAATAGTTGGATTAATATTGATTAGAGTGCACAATAGAAATAAAATAATTCAGAGAAGAAAAAGAGATATGTTATCTATCAAAACCCAGTTAGATTAACATTCATTGGATTGCACACTTTGTTTGTGTGGATATGTAGCAAATGAACATGTTAAATAGCACTTACTGAATGGAAATGACAATAAATGAAAATGTAAAACGAAAAAGCGATCATGAAAATGTTTCCAATAAATGAATAAAATGATTTTTGACCACTTTGTTGTTCAGATATCACATATTTGTAACTGAATGATGCATTCATTGAAACAAAACACAGTATAAACTGAGGAGTGAGTCCCGTGAGTTTCATGTGTTTTCTTCACTCCGCTGGGAAACTCTGCTCTCATGTCAAGAAGCATCAGATCAGTGCATGCGCTGCATCGTCCAATCAGTGAGCGATACACAGTAAGGGGGCGGGGAGAGTGTCTGAGGATTTCACCGGAGGATGGTCTGGTGGTTCCTCGGTTATCGTTCCTCCATTATCGCTCCTCGCTCCTCGATCCTCGGTCCTCCGGCAGAAATAAGAGCCATGGGACGCTACTCAAGATGGCGCAGACAAATCAACTTCCGGTGAGACCGAGACCGAGGACCGAGGAAATGAAAATAGTCGACCTGAGAAGGACCCTTTCTCCTCGGCTCCCCTCCTCGGCTCCTCCGCTCGCATCTCCTGTGGGCGGGACTAAGTCTCGAGGATAGGAGTCGAGGAGGGGAGTCGAGGAGGGACATTTGATGAAATGAGAACGGGCCAAGGAGGAAAACATTTCAAAACAAAGGTGGAAAATGAAAACATAAATACAAAACCGTAACAAGCTGGCCACTAGACTGTGTTTTTTCAGAAACTGATAAAGAGTAAATTATTAAGCCTATAACTTTGACAACAAATTCCTCTTTTATAAATTAATACAATACAATATATTCTCAGCAAAATATAGAATCCTGATATGGAAATTATAATAAGCTGCTTCACAAGGAATGCATGGCTTTGTATAAGGAAAAGTACATTTTCTTCAACCAATTCAACCACCCACACTTTTCAAATAATCTAAACAACCCTAAAATAATAATATTATGTCTAATTGACACAATAAAGTCAGAAGCTGTTGAAACTGCTAACACAAACAAAGATGTCTATGCAGTTTAAGACTTTTTTTTCACCACAAACATTTGTCATAACTGGAATCTCTTGTCAAGAGGGAAATCACTGACGTGCAGTGCAAGATGGCGGCGGGCAGTTAGAGTGCAGTGGCAGCGGTCTATCTGTGCATGGTTGTTCTGAATCTCGGACCTCTGTTTGGCTACACCACTCATCTTGCCCCCTTGATAAAACAACACGCGGGGGATACCAGCAACATGGCTGAATATCAAGCACTTCGGCCATGGTCGGCATGTAATCTACAGTGCATGCATCTGGCACTCCTGGCATACTCTCTCCAACACAAAAAAAGGACATAAACGAAAAAAGGAGAATATTGGGCTACTGGCTCTGCTGTGTCTCTTGCTCTCGGGAGATAGCCACCCGTGCCCGAGTCCCGGCGTCGTTTCCATCGACCTGACAGCTGGCAGCCCGGCCGGTTTCCGAAGAGGCTGGCTAGCTGAACAGCTAGCACCACCAGCGGGTCTCTGCAGTCTCGCGCTGACGGCTGCCGACCTAGCAGCAGGACCTCTACCCACACCATCGGAGAACTGCGGGTCCGCGCCGGGGGCTAGCGGCCTTGCAGCGGAGATTCACGCATCACCGACTGGCTTCAGACGAGGCAAGCTAGCTGAACAGCTAGCTCTGCCGACGGGTCTCTGTGGTCTCGCGCTGACGGCTACTGGCCTAGCAGCAGGATCCATCTCCACACCGTCGGAGGACTGGGGACCCGCACCGAAGGCTAAAGGCATAGCAGCGGAGATCCACGCATCGCCGGCTGGCTTCAGACGAGGCAAGCTAGCTGAACAGCTAGCTCTGCCGGAGGACTGTGGGTCCGCGCCGATGGCTAGCAGCCTAGCAACAGAGAACCACAAACCAACAGCTAGCCCTGTCTGCTCCACTATCAACAACGGCACCGAGGTAAAGCCTAGAAATCCGGTATTTAAAAAACACTGTTACACAAAAATGTTTCAAACAGTGAATTAACCAAAAACAGTGTGGGATCCTCGGTGCAAGCCGAAGGAACTATTCAGTGGACATTTACATTTCCGCAGCATTTGCAACAAACATGAACAGCTAGAACATCTCCTCCTTGAGTCCAATATTGACTGTTTGGGAATATCTGAATCTTGGCTAAAACATTCGTCACCATCTTCTATTGTATCTATGTCAGGAATGGATATAATGTGTTTAGGAAGGACAGACTGAAGGGAAAAGGAGGGGGTGTGTTGATTTATGTGAGGAATACCATTACATGTAGGGAGATTGCTCTTCCAGCTAATATTGAGTTTGATTGTGTTGGTGTGGAAATCACACTATCTGAGGAAATGTCCCTCACCATGATTTGCCTGTATCGACAACCCACTGCTAAGGTGGATTTCTATGACCAGGTAAAACTCATGCTGAATTCCTGTGACTCCAACAAAGAGCTAATCATTTTAGGAGACTTTAACATAAACTGGAATGACAAACAACCGACTAGAATGACCAAAACCTCTAAGACTATGATGGATTTATTATTTACTAACAAAGCTGACAGAATAGTTAAAACCTACAACTTCCTGACTGGTCTTTCTGACCATAACCTTATTCTTTTTACCAGGAAACTCACAACAAAAAGGTTCATGGCCACACCTAAAACCCCTGCCTTGGGTTCTCGCTTCATCCCCAAAAATGTGCAACAACGTTTTATGGATGCGGTGAAAATGATTGATTGGGGAGACACTCTGTCCTCTGAAGATAGGGACAGGAAGGTACATCATCTTCCCTGGCTGAATCTACAATGCAGGAATCTCATGAAATACACATATCGACGGTCTAATAAAACCAATTACTATGCTAGTGAATCAATCTATCAGCACGAGTGAAGTTCCATCATCCTGGAAGGTGGCCACGGTGACACCGATCTTTAAATCTGGGGATAAGGCAATGATGTCCAATTATAGACCAATCAGCATCCTCCCCTGTGTCTCTAAGATAGCTGAGAAATAGGTGTCAAAACTAATCACCAAACATTTAGACAAAGGTTTCGCTCCACTCCACCCAATGCAGTTTGGTTTTCGTGCTCAGCACTCCACTGAGACAGCTAACTGTGTCTTTGTGGAAAAGGTTAAATGTATGTTGGACACAAGCCCATATGTAGGTGCTGTCTTCCTTGATCTCAGGAAGGCTTTTGACACAGTTGACCACCAAGTGCTCCTTACAAAGCTGACTAATTTCAATTTTTCTGCTCTTTCTATACATTGGTTCAAGTCCTACTTATCGAACAGAAAACAGTGTGTTATATCTCTCACAGGCTCCGCCCTCTACTGGACTCTATGGGTACTACCTTATCATGCAAGCATTCACCTACTGAGATTTCTATAGACGTAGCCGGCCCCGGGGCGGGCCTACCTGAATGCGTGCGCATCTCACTTCCGTATAAAAGGAGGCCTCGCCTCCTGACCACCATCCTTTACTCTTCAGCGAGCGGAGGTGATAGCCTAGCACTGAGTCCGAGACGTACTATTGAGAGAAAGGAAGAAAGAAAACAAGTATTTTTTGAAATCATGCCCTGGATAAATAGCGGGCGTCGATCCCCACCACCTCTGCTTCGAGTGTGGGGGACCAGGATATGGCCGAGGCGGTGCAATTCACGTTCGCCATTCCTTCCGGGTCCTGCGTCCATGGAAGTCCACCGCCCAGGGCCATACTCTCCCTGGATGATGATCATGGCGGCGGGTGTGTGGGCTACTCGCTCATTGCTAGAGATGCCGATGACCGGTGCTCGGTGGCTTCACATGATATAGGGGCGACCCTACTTCATCACAGGCCGCCGCCGCTGCCTGCCGTGTGATGTCCCTGGGATATCACGCCGCATGGCACTTTCCAAAGAGGACCATGTTGATCTCCTGGGAGCCCCCGTGTTTACGGAAGGGCTCTTTGGATCGATCTCCTTGCTCACGGGATAAGGAGTAATCAAAGCGTGGCTGCTTCTTGCCCATCCCCAGAGGAAGAAACACTGTCATACACTCCCCGCCTCTGCTGTAAACCCCAGTATAGGGAGCCAGCAGGTGGGTATGTGCACGTGAGTGGGATAAACCGAGTGCTGTCAAAGCACGGTGCGGGTTCAAGAGACGCTATTGCCGGCGTGCTGTTGTCAGAAAACACACCTTGCCTGGTATAGCTCCGATTAATGCATTTCACCGTTGAATGGGAAATACAGCGTTAATACGTGGGCGCGCGGCCCTCGTAAGAGTGGCCGCGGTGCGTTCAGGGACCTCCGCAGGAGAACGGTGGTTTACGTTTGTAAACTCTAGTTCTGGAGTGGTCTGTGTGTGGGAAAATGCATTCAGTAAACACGGTTGCATTTATCCCAGAGTGAGAGTCATCTCTCTCCACAAATTCCATTTTTCCCCATAATGTCCGTTTCAAAGAGGGCATTGTGACGGCGCGCACGGCCCCCCTCCCCTGAGGGCGGGTCGCGGTGCGTTCAAAGACCTCAGCAGAGAGAAGAGTCACGGCGGCGCGCTCCTCCGCAGGCTTGCAGACGAGAGAGCGCAGCGCGACGGTGAGACGAAGGGAGAGGTGCCGGCACGGAGATCCCGTGCCAGCGGCGCCCTCCACCTCTTCAGCCCACCCCGTGGAACCGGCGTGTCGGCACTCAAGGGGACGGGCTGCCCAGCCCCGGCAGGCTCCGCAGCAGCAGAGAGCGGCCGGGTGGAGTGCTCCGTCTTTACGGAGCTGTCTGGCGGGGGGAGAAAATCTCTCCGCCCGGGACGAGAGGGCGAATTCCGCCTCCTCCCTGTACAATGCACAGATCACTACGTTTTCTAAATAAAAATGAGGTTGATCTGTATCCAAATCTAGGTGTCTTTTGTTTTCACAAATGCTACACTTACACACAATGTTAACCGTACAAATTCCCCATTCGCTGCCCCAGCTGTAGCTCCTGTAAAGGAGCTAGTGGGCATGTGCAGATGAGAGGGATGAACCGCAGGGAGTGCTATCTAAAGGAAAGCGCTATGCGGTTACAGGGACATTATGGCCGGCGTATTGCTGTCAGAGAACACACTACGCCTAGAGCAAAGACTCCAGTTAATGCAGTTTACCGTAGTGGTAAAGGCTGCATTATGGCGGAGCCCGCACTCACACAAGAGCGCGTGGCGGTGCGTTCAGGGACCTTAGTAAAAACACACTACGCCTATAAAAACTCCGGTTAATGCTGTTTACCGTAGTGGTGAGAACAGCATTATGGTGGAGCGCGCGAGAGCGTGAGGCGGTGCGTTCAGGTACCTCAGTAAATAATCGGCCCTTTCTGTGTTGACCCTCCATGGGCAAATCTTCCATTCATGGGGAGTTTTGCGGCGGAACGGATCACAAGAGAGTATCACAGCTTCATAGCTGCGGCCCCACAGCTGAGGGCTTGTCCATAAACACAATGTTATGGGGAATGGAAACTCAGCTGTGTACTAATAAGGTGGTTGGACAGGTCGCTGAAACGGGGCTATTCACTCCAGTTTTTCAGCGTCCCACCTCCTTTTAGGGGCATGCGAGAGGTAAATCTGTCCTCCCAGGATGAGATGGTTTTCCTCTCATAAGAGATTCGGGCTCTGGTGCAGAAGCAGGCTGTGTCTGTTGTGCACCCTCAGCACAGAGAAAAAGGTCTTTATTCCATGTACTTCCTGGTTTTCAGGAAGACAGGGGAATTCAGACCTATTCTAGATCTCCGCGGCCTGAATCGCCACATTTCCTGCAGGAAATTCCGCATGGTAACTATGAAACAGTTACTGGGCTTGTGCAGCCAGGCGATTGGTTCACCACCATCGACCTGAAAGACGCGTACTTTCATGTAGAAATAGCTCCAGAGCACAGAAAGTATCTGCGTTTTGCCTTCCAGGGGATAGCCTACGAGTACAACAGGCTGCTGTTCGGCTATTCCCTATCCCCACGCACATTCAGCAAATGTGTGGCCACAGCGCTTTAACCGCTGCGCGCCCACGGCATGAGAATTTTCTTTTACCTAGACGACCTCATAGTCATGGCTGGGTCCCGGGAACAGGCAATGTTTTGCACAGCATGATTGATCACACACCTAACCAAATTAGGCTTTGCGATCAATTGGAAAAAGAGCACCCCCATACCTCACCAACAGGCGTTGTATTCGGGAGTGGTGCTCGATGCAGACGCGCTACGCGCCACCCTGTCAGAGAGCAGACGTGCGTCCCTTCTCCGGGCGGTGCACAGGCTGCGACAGGGGGCGACAGTGACAGCTTTAACTGTCATGCAGACTCTGGGTCTCATGGCGGCTGCTCACATTGTGGTCCCGCTGGGGTTACTACATATGCGCCGCCTGCAGAGGTGGTTCTCCAGCCTGCGTTTGGATCCCAAGAGGCACAAACCGCGGCTGGTGACCATCCCCCCCCCCCTCAGTGGAGGGCAACCTCCGGTTTTGGGGGTCCCCGGATCACCTCCGGAGGGGGTCTCCACTGGGACGGGTGACCTCCTACATCACAGTGTTCACGGACATCCAGAACAGGATGGGGAGAGACCTGCCTGAAGAGGGCTATAGGTGGGCGCTGAAGCTCTACAGAGTCTCAACACAGCAACCTCCTAGAGCTACGGGCGGTAGTGTTAGTTCTCCGGCATTTCATGCCCCTAATTCAAGGGAGACATGTAATGGTCAGGAGCAACAACAGCACCACAGTGGCTTATATCAACAGGCAGGGCGGAGTCTGCTCCGCCCCCTTGTTGGCCACAGCGGAGAGGCTGTGGTTATGGGCTTCAGAGGTGGTGTTATCTCTGAGAGCCCTCCATATCCCGGGACTGGAGAACAGGGGGGCCGACCTCATGGCGAGGGGCGGCCCCCTGCCAGGCGAATGGACGCTTCACCCGGAGGTGGTGAAGCAGATCTGGGCCCAGTTCGGGAGAGCAGAAGTGGACCTGTTCGCCAGCCGGCGCAACAGCCACTGTGCCCTGTGGTTCTCCATGGCCCTGAGCGACGACCCGCCTTTGGGGGTGGACGCGTTTGCACACGAGCCATGGCCAAGGAAGCTGCTATACGCCTTTCCACCGCTGCGTCTCATTCTCCCTCTCCTGGGGAGAGTGAGGCGAGAACGTCTGGCAGTCATTCTGGTGGCACCGGATCGCGTCGGGGCTCCGTGATACTCAGAAATGACACAGATGAAGGTGGGCCAGCCCTGGGCGATCCCCCAGTTCTGGGGGGCGATGTCTCAAGAGGCAGGTGCAATCGGGGCGTTACCCACTCTGGGCCATCCTCTTCAGGCTTGGCTCCTGAGAGGGACAGGCTGAGACAGGGTGGATTGTCTGACAGCGTTATTCAGTCTATCGAGGCAGCTAGAGCAGAATCCACCACAGCCTGTTACAGGCCAAGGTGGCTGAGATTCCAGCATTGGTGTGAGGAGCGGGGAATAGAGCCCCTATCTTGTGAGTTGGGCTCTATTTTATCCTTCTTACAGTTACTAGTGGACAGAGGGCTTGCTCATTCCACAGTGAAGGTGTATGCAGCAGCCATCTCGTCCTGTCATGAGGGATTCAACGGCAGGTCAGCCTTCTCTCATCCACTGATGTTGCGGTTTTTACAGGGGGTCAGGAGGCTGTGCCCGGTGGTGCACGCCTCCGCCCCACAGTGGGACCTGCCGCTGGTGCTCGAGGCTTTGGTCACGGAGCCTTTTGAGCCTCTTGAGCTCTCCTCCCTGAAAGCACTGTCGTGGAAGACAGCGTTGCTACTTGCCTTAACGTCAGCCAAAAGAGTGTCCGAGTTAACCGCTCTGTCGGTGCACCCGAGCTGTTTACTGATTCGGGGTGACCAGAGTGGGGCGACACTCAGACCGAACCCCTCCTTTGTGCCCAAGAGCCTAAGGAGTGAGTTCAGGTCGAGGGCTATTCAGTTGGGGGGTTTTAGTCTTCCACACCATGGTGGGGCTAGGGAAGCTAAATTACACCTCCTCTGCCCGGTGCGCGCATTAGCATATTATGTAGAGCGCACAGCTACCCTGAGACGCACTGAACAGCTGTTTGTGTGCTTCGGGGGCGGGGTGACTGGAAAAGCTCTGTCCAAGAAACGCCTGGCAGGCTGGCTTTGCGAAGCCATTGCACATGCCTACAAGCAGGCAGGGAGAGCCTGTCCCATGGGGGTCCGTGCGCACTCCACACGAGCTGTGGCTGCATCAACAGCCTTATTCAGCGGTGTGAGTGTGGAGGATATATGCACGGCGGCGTCTTGGTCAACGCCAGGCCCCTTCATAAAGTTTTATCTCTTGGATATGTCTGGCTCTTTCTCAACGTCTGTGCTTGCTGGGGCAACACAGGACTGGTGAGGAGGGGGGGGGCTGTGGGTCAGTGGGCATCTGACCCCCTCCCCGGGCGTAAATGCGTTTACATTTCTCCGGACCCCTGGAGGGTCGCGGGGTAATGTAATGCGCTCCGGGCCCTTACAGGGCAGAAGGGCTCCCCTCGCCTGCCTGGGGGCAGGAGGGGGAGAGCCCTCCATACTATAGTCCCTACACACTCTGCACAAGGTCAGTGGCTGAGTGGGGGGACATACAGTAGGGGGCACTTGCGTTCTCCCCGTGTTCTTTAGGGACTCAGGAGGGAGAGTGCATAGTGAACCCATACAGGGCTGCGGACTTTCCCTGTCTGCCTATGGGCAGACGTAGGGGAGTCCTCAGCACTATTGTTGAGCACACTTTTTTGCGAGGCAAGCGCGTCAGGGTGTGCTCTATCGGCCGCAGCCCGGACTTCTCCACGGTTACAACCGAGGGAGAGGTGAGTGAGGCGCAGTGGCTGCTAAAGCCGGTCAGGGACAGTGAGGTGGAACGGTGTGCTGGACGACAGTGCGTGCATACATCGGGGCTCCGCCCACTGTACCCATAGAGTCCAGTAGAGGGCGGAGCCTGTGAGAGATATAACGTCGGGTTACGTATTGTAACCCTTGTTATATAAACACAGGCGGAGCCCTCTACCTTGGGGGCACTGTCTGTCCTATACCGCTCGCTGAAGAGTGGTGTAGGATGGTGGTCAGGAGGCGAGGCCTCCTTTTATACGGAAGTGAGATGCGCACGCATTCAGGTAGGCCCGCCCCAGGGCCGGCTACGTCTATAGAAATCTCAGTAGGTGAATGCTTGCATGATAAGGTAGTACCCATAGAGTCCAGTAGAGGGCTCCGCCTGTGTTTATATAACAAGGGTTACAATACGTAACCCGACGTTTTGGTCAACGGTGCCAAATCCCCTTACCTTGTCAACCCTGTTGGGGTTCCACAAGGTTCCATTATTGGACCGTTACTGTTTTCACTGTACATAAATGACTTGCCTAATGTATGTCCCGAGTTGAATGTGCAAATGTATGCCGATGATGCGGTCATCTTTGTACATGGGAAGAACACTGAAATGATCTCATGTTGTCTCTCAAAAGCTTTGGACAAGGTTCAACACTGGCTGAACAACATTTGCTTACAGTTAAACGTAAAAAAAACAGTATGCATGATGTTCAGTAAACGACCAGTCAAAATCGAAGGATCCATTACATGTTACTTGATCCAATGTGTTTTTAAACAGAGCAGAAATAGAACTAGTCTCCCAGTTCAAGTATCTTGGAGTCATATTGGATTCAAACTTGACTTTTAAGAAACATATTAAGAAAGTATGAAATACCATTCAATTCAATTTGCAAAATGTTAAACAAATTAGACCTTTCTTAACTGTCAATGCTGCAAAGTCATACCTCCACTGTATGATTCTATCCCACATTGAATACTGTTTTACAAACTGGTCGTTTGCTTGTGCCACAAACCTGAAACCCATAGAACAGCTGTACAAGAGAGCTATCCAGGTGTTTGACAGAAAGCCTTATTCATACCACCACTTGAGAAACACAATTTCTTGAGTTTTGACAATTTTAAGTCTTTTAAAAGTATGTGTTTTATTTATAAATGTTTACATGGACTGGCCCCCCCTCCCTTGGGGGAATTCATCCACAAAAAACACACTGGACGCTGCACTAGGTCAGAAACCAGAGGAGACTGTGAAGTCCACCGTAGACAGACCACTTTTGGACAAAATGTCCTCTCCATTAAAGGCAGCTCATTCTGGAACAGCCTCCCAACTGAGATACGGGATTGTCCCACTCTTAATAGTTTTAAAGGTCAACTAAAAGAATGGTTGAGAAACAAACAGACGTGCAATCACCGCTAAATGCACTTTAACACAGGGGCATCTCTATGTAGCTTTATGTAGCTCTTGTATCTTCTCATGCACTTTATGTGTCGTAGCTGCTATATTGTATTGCCATGTGGTAAATACTTGTATATGCTGCTCTTGCTCTTTTGCACTTTTTGCATGTCATGTATTTTGTTTTTGCTATGTTTGTAAAATGTAATTTTCTTAAATGTTTTATGTGAGGGACTGCGGATGGAAACTAGCTCAAAGCTAAATCTGGCACTGTTACGCTTGACACATTTTTAATGTTTTAAGTGTTCATCACTGTGCATTGTCCCTGCCAAATAAACGATTAAATAAAAAAAGTTTTCATACATTTAATGCATTGCAATGCATTAAATGTGGCAAACAATGAGTTAGCATTCCTGCGGAGGTCAAGTGCAAATTTTAGATATTTTAAACTATCATAAGCCCTGCAGTGGCTATCAGGTTATTGACTCATACACTTTATGAGTCTGCAACAGGTGACCTAACCCTGACCTTTAAACTGCCCCTGAAACCTAAACTCAACGGGCCTTACATCTACATTGTTACTGCTCAGGCTAAGTTTCAAATGCCAAGATGTCCAGTAACACAGTAACTCTACTAGATCCCTACTCAAATGTTTTCCAACAATATTGGGTCAGACTATAGAGAGATGCATTGATGACGTCTTCTGTAGGACGACCCAGGAAGTTAGCTCACTTGCGAAAAAGCAATATGATTTCCCCATTGGATTTCGGTATCGCAAAAAAGAAACCATTTTGGCCAACACGCGTTTATGATACTTAAAGGTGGGGTAGGTAAGTTTGAGAAACCGGCTCGAGATACACTTTTTGTTATATTCCATGGAATGCTCTTAACATCCCGATAGCAATGAATATCTTAACCTCTTAAGCACGGCTGGCCCCCCATTGAACCCCTCACACCGTTTTTTTTTCGAGATAATGTCTCAGGGCTTCTTAACATTTAT
>CALSBW010025406.1:578951-590765 GCA_943590975.1 Lindbergichthys nudifrons | reverse complement strand
GGCAAAGTAAAAAAGAAAAGAGATAACAATTAAGGACAAGTGTGTGCTTTTTCAGCTTTTGACCTCGGTCACAGCCTTCTCTCCATTCTTTACGCAAAAGCCTTCTTCCTGAGTCTCTTCTCTCCTCCATCACAGCATTGTGGCTGTGCATATCACTTTTGCGTTGCTGGCGGAGCCTGCGCTTGTGCTCGGTTGATGACTGTCCTCCTCCTCATTCACTTGTTCACTTTCGCTGGTAATATTCTCCTCTGTACCTCTCACAACATCATTCGGCTTTCTTCTTTCTTTAGCTTGCTTGCAACGTTCGCTAATCGTTCGCGGGTAGTATGGTCGTCATTAGCAACGCCAGAAAAATAAAAGAAAAAAAATGTGTTTCTAAATCTAAAAACAACAATAGCCTATTAGAACTTATTTAAACCACAGTTTCAATGATCTCAAGCTTATTTTCATTTGTTGTATTATTTTGATAGTATAATTTATTTTGTAATTAATGTTATTCAATCAAGCCTCAAACTGATGCCACTTGTCCCTATAGCCTGTTAAATGGAAGTTGTCTGAGGTCCTTACCACCACACTTGCAGTAATAAGTAGTGTACCTTACTGTCCCAAATGTGCTCAATGTAGTGACTGCTTTTCGTCTTTTTGTTTACTTAGTTGTGTTCTCTGTATTTTATATGTCTGTGTTATGTGTAAGAACGTGTAACGTTGCTGCCTTCTTGGCCAGGTCAGCATTGTAAATGAGATTTTGTCTCAATGTTTTCATCTGGTTGAATAAAGGTTAAAGAAAATGTAAAATAATTGTTTTTAATTTAAAAACAAAACAAAAACGTTTATATGTCACATTCCTCCGTGTACCACTAGCGGGAGCTGGCGTACCACCAGTGGTACACGTACCACAGGTTGAGAACCACTGCTCTAGATGATAGGAAAGGAGGTTTCAAACTTCCTTTATAACCTCCTTTAGCTTAGGAACCACTGGACCTCCCTCACCGAAAGGAGAGGAGAAAATGCTGCCCCACAATGCCTTGCGGCCGCGGCATTTGCCGTCACACAACAGTCGGCCGTTCACGGAAACAACCGATTATGACCGAGAAATGATATCATGAAAGTTACGGTGCTTATTAAGCATTTTAAAACGTATGTGGTAAGTTGCCAAAGTGCTTTGTTTTGAACGTTCATCAGTATTATAATCAAAAAGAGAAATATGAACGTTAGTTTTTACTGAAATGATCAAATAAAGTCAACATTTCACAGTCTTTACTGAGCTGTGTGGGGTTTGTTCAACTTTTAAAAGATGTTTGAATGGTGATATACACAGTGATAGATGTTAAGGACTAACGTTTATAATAAATACATTTGTATTTATTATAAGATCTATTCATAAAATCATACGTATTGGGATCATTTGTATTAATGTGGACCGGAGGGAGAGGGTGATGAGCATAAGTTTCACTTTCCTTTTTTATTTCAATTCCAACTTTGGTCATGAAGAATATGTTTCTCTGTTGTCCACGTTCATAAAGCATAAAACAACAGCATCAGAGCACGGTGCAGAGTCTCTAGATGAGTTTACAGTAGTCCCTCGTTCTTATTATACATCCATGTTGTAGTCCGCTGTATAGAAAACTGTAGTTTCCATAGTTTCCCCACAGCAGCAGACGCACATTTATGACCTCCGCTGGCGCATCATAAACACGTCGGATAGTGAAAGTGCAGTCGGATTCTCTAAAGTACCGCAGTCTCTTCTCCTAAATCCTTTTGAATTCTCCTATCCACTATCCCTTAACCCCATGACGTTTCACTCAGAGGTCAAGGAATAGACGATAGGGTTAGACGTTAGGAGCTGATTTTTGGACTATTCGACTGCAACCTAGGAATAGAGACCATCATTTTCACAGCATAATAGATGCTCTTCAGTTGTATATCCTATTCCTACATTATTCCACTTGGAAAAGTGAGTGTTGAGTGTTTGTACAGTGTTATACAAAAATGTTTGAAATGGAAGAAGTTAAACAAGGTGGTTAGTGGGAAGAATGCTACCTTAGTCCCCTGTAAGAGGATGTCGTTGTCTATGACAGTTGCACTACTACATGAAAAGTAAAAATAAAATTGTCATAATACATTTTTCCCCCTGTTCAGAACTAACAGTGAGTCCAGGTCTCTGAGAGAACTTAGCTGAACGACATTGACTACAGCAGGTATTTAGTCATGAAAATAACTGGCTGTATTTGCTATTTAATTTTGCTGCTCTTAAATTCTCCAGTTCAGCTCTCTGTGAACAATCCACATTTAATAACAACATGCCACGTATAGTCCTATGAGGCTCAGCAGAACACTGGTGTCTGATGCATGAACACACAGGTGTATCTGATATTAAAATACACATCACGTTTTGCTGTATCACTTTCTTCTGTTTGTAAAAACAGCAACATGTATTTGTGTTATAGATTGAGTTTGTTTTAAACAAAACACAAGTTGGATTATTGACACTATTTTAAATGATTTAACAGACCTGTTACAACTTCTTCAACAAGAAGAAATATTTAAAACAACAGTTAAGTATAACATCAAAATGCCTACTGAAAAGTAAAACACATTGTGTCACTAAGGCCCGTTCTCATTTCAGCAAATGTCCCTCCTCGACTCCTCGACTCCTCGGTCCTCCGGTAGTGACCCGGAAATGAATTTTAGCGCCCCATGTTGAAGGACATCTCATTTCTCGAAATGCACATCGAGGACCGAGCATCGAGCGTCGAGGAGGCTCTCTGGAGGAGCTCTAACCGAGGATACACTGATGGGTCCTCCACGGTCCTCCACGGCTCCTTCGTGGATGCATTTCCAGCAACAGTGATGTTTCAAAGAGTCGTGACGCACGGCCGGACTGATCTCAGCCAATGACAGCTCTGCATGCATCCCCTGGATATTATTTTATTAACTGCTTTCATTGCGACGCGATGTTTCCAGAGAGAACAGCTGTGAGGTCCGTGCAGAAAGCAGAGCAGTGTGTATAATATATATCACTCAGTGTAACAGGCCTACTCTCTTTATTTGCTTTAGTTTAGTAGATATCTACAAACAAAGTCGATATTTTTCTAAAACCATTTAGTGCTTCACATAATAAAATACACAACGGCTGTAGCCTGATGATATGCTTTAGGAGCTGTAGGTGCGTGTGTGTAGTGTAGGTGTGTGTGGTACAGTGTGTGCGTAGATGCAGCGGACAGACAAGTCTCAGTTGGTTTGGTGTCTCTCTGCTTACTTTTAATACTTGTAAATAAAACTTTTGGCCCGTCATTTATTTCCCTCATTGTAGCGACCAGAGAGGGGGGGGGGATATATCCAGTCTCTGATAGTGTTACGTTATTATGAGAGTGCTCTGTTTGATTCTGAAATTGTATATATTTATATAAATATATACATATATGTGTGTGTGTGTGTGTGTGTGTGTGTGTGTGTGTGTGTGTGTGTGTGTGTGTGTATGTGTGTGTGTCTGTGTGTGTGTCCGCATCTGGAGCCTGTTATTGTCTCATTATACCGCACTGTGAATGAATTAAAAGTAAATATATAAGTGGTCATGAACACATCTGTCCATCAGACAGAGGGCTGCTGTGCCTCCTGTCATCATTAATGGACGTCTCTTTAAAATGACCGCTCAGAGGAGAGGAGTTCTCATTTCTCTAACCGCCTGCTGCTTCCCCTCCTCTCTCCTCGGCTCCCCTCCTCGGCTCCTCCGCTCGCATCTCCTGTGGGCGGGACTAAGTCTTGAGGATAGGAGTCGAGGAGGGGAGTCGAGGAGGGACATTTGATGAAATGAGAACGGGCCCATGTGTGGGTTATATCCAGGGGTGCACATAACTGGTACGCAGGTACACATGCGTGGCAACAATCTGAAATGCGTACCGTCACTTGTGTCACAAAGCGCATTTGCGTACCGACGTACTTGTGAAGCTTTTCCAGAAGGCGGTTAGATCACCGGCCGACAGAGTCGGTCTCCGTGTGCACAGACAGTGCTGCTGTTAACGTCGGTCTGTACAACGGAATTGTGCCAAAACTACGCCAACCGGCTGCGGAGGGAGACTCCCCCCCTTCACTGGAGAACTGCGCTAAAACAGCTGATTACAACGTTCACGCTCTGTGGTCACAAAGTGCTCCACTAGCCCCCCCCCTCCCCCGTCGACTTTCCTGAAGTACTCCACTAGCACCCCCGCCCCCGTTGACGTTCGCGATACAGAGTGCTTCATCAAATAACTTTGAGTGGAGCCAGAAGTTGGAGTACCAAACACTGACTCCGCCTCACTGAGAAAGGTATGTGCACCCCTGGTTATATCTCTCACAGGCTCCGCCCTCTACTGGACTCTATGGGTACTCCCCTCGATCCTATCATGCAAGCATTCATCCACTGAGACTTTCTAGACGTAGCCGGCCCCGGGGCGGGCCTACCTGAATGTGCGCGCATCTCACCGCATAAAAGGAGGCCTCGCCTCCTTACTGTCATCCCTTTCTCTTCAGCAAGGCAGTGCCAGTGACACAACTGAGTGAAGAGAGACGGATACAAATGAAAAAACAATACAAAGAGAATGGACTCACCATTGCTGGAGCAGCGCCCCTGTCCTTCGTGTCTGGGTGCCATGGAAGGCGCCGACCCCCACCGCCTGTGCATTGAGTGCCTGGGGTCCGACCACGCGGCAGCCAACCTGGGCCGCTCACGGTCTGCAGCGCCTGCCGGCTAATTCCTCGCCCCCAGCCGCCATCAGCGGCTGGCACAGTTTGAGGACTGCTACGTCTCACCGGTCTCGCCAATCTCAAAATGGCAAAAGAACAGCGAAAAAACGTTCACACAATTGTCACTTGCACGAAGCAAGGTTAGACAACAAACAAATGACCCTGACCATGAAATACCTTCACGGAGTGCGTCGAGGCGCAAGTGTCATCCAAAGAACAGGAGGGTTTAGGTAGCGCCACACAGCAATCTTTAAAGGTAGTGAGTGAGACATTTCCATTTCAGTAGCACTTACATACACCAAACCTTCCAGTTATATTCCTATCAATAATCTGAAGGTTTTTACAGAAGGGTTTGTTCATATATCATTCATAGCCTGAATTATATAATATTTTATACCTAAAAACATGGCGTCCATTCATCATGTCAGAGTGATGAATGGACGCCGGAGAGGACGCTGGCGTTGACTGTTCGCCGCTTCTCCGCCTCTGTTACCCTCTATCACCCTCAGTTACCATTCGTTCTCGCAAAACTTTCGAATTGGACTACTGCCCTGCATTGCACATCTTTACTGCACTGCACATTGTTTTTCATTTTAACTTATTTTAGACTTCTGCCTCTGTTGCTGGCTGTAGCCGGCTGCCCTCACTCAGCCATCAAAGTGCCGGGTGTCTATTGCTATCTGCTACATTGCCTACTTGTCTGTCTCCGTCCCACGCAACAACCGTGGACTCTCTCTGCCTCCTGCCTTCATCTCTGGGGTGCATCTGTCCCGTCCCGCTGTTCACATCCTCCTGCCATGTCGTGGATCTTCTTCGTCTCCACAACAATTCTCCACCTCTGTGCACCTAGCCCGCTAGCCGCTATCGCTGCTAACACACTGCTAACACACTGCTAACACACTGCTAACACACTGCTAACACACTGCTAACACACTGCTCCCAGCCTTTCCGCCTGTCATCATGCTGAAATACTCCATCGCACAGCTTCTGTCACTCAACATCTCCTCCACCCCGTCTTCCATCTCAGTCATCAGACTTCTTGGACTCCTTCGTCGACCCCGCTACATTCACCGAAGCACCCGCCGCAGTTTTGTTTACTTTCAGCACGGACAATCCATAGCATCCATCTGCTCTACCCAATGCACATCAGAATGCAACTCCTACTGCTCCTCTTACACTCTCCCCCGCTCACCTACAGTCCCAGCTGCATGAAATACCTGGAGCGGATCCCACTCCCCTCCGCCTCCCAACACATATAACAAGCCATTTCTCCCTACCATCAAGCCCCCCTCCTCAACCTCCTGCTAACCTAGACAACCTCATTCCTCTCCAGCCTGCCACCACCCCTCCAACCCCCACTTGACCAATTTTGCCACTTAACAATAAAGCCCACGAAATAATTCTGGACAAATCCATCGACTTCCTTCTGCTCACTGAAACCTGGCAACAACCCAATGACTTCTTCTCCCTCAATCAAACATCCCCCCCTGGTTTTAATTACATCACTAAACCCCGCCCCTCACGCCGTGGTGGTGGGCTGGCTGTCATCTACAACCAGAACATCCGGACTACAGAACTCACCCTCCCCTCAGTATCATCCTTCGAATTCCTCGCCTTCAAAGCCCCTCCCTCACTGACAGTTATCCTCATTTACCGCCCCCCCAAACCACACCCCTCCTTCCTCTCTGATCTCACTGAACTCCTCACCATTGCTTCATCCCTCTCCCCACGTATGTTACTCCTCGGCGACCTCAACATCCACATGGATTCCCCTACCTGCAAACTCGCTTCTGAATTCTCCTCCCTTCTGGACAATTTCTCATTCACCCAACATGTCACCTTCCCCACCCATGATAAAGGACACATCCTAGACCTTGTCTGCTCCACCAACCTCCCAGTACTCGACCTCCACCCCTGCCCCTTTCCCCTCTCTGACCACAAACTCATACAGTTCACCATCGCCTCCCCCGTCCGCCACCCCCCCCCCATCCAGGAACATCACCTTCCGTAATTTACGCTCTGTCGATCCCCAGCACCTCTCCGACCTGCTATCCTCTACTCTCCCCCTGGACTCGAACCTCAGCTCACCCGATGAACAACTCAACCACCTTAATTCCACCCTACTCGCCTCCTTCAACAGCCTGGCGCCCCTCAAAAGGAAAAATGTCACTTTCAAAACCTCCTCACCCTGGTTCACCCCTGCACTCCGTAAATTGAAGCAAACCGGCCGCCAGCTTGAACGCCTAACCATGAAATCATCCCTCACAGTTTACCATGAATCCTACAAACTCCATCTCACTACCTACAGAGACGCCCTCACTGCCGCAACAACTGCTTACCTCTCCACCATCTTTACCGACCCCTCCCGTAACCCCAGGACCCTCTTCTCCACCGTCAACAAGCTCCTCAAACCCCGTGCTGACACCCTCCCTTCCTCCACTTCCACCTTATGCAGTTCATTCCTCCAGTTTTTCTCTGACAAAATCACTGCCATGAATCTCTCCCTATCCACTGCATCTCACACACAAACATCTACCCCAACACCCACCGCCACAATTTCTCCCTCCATCTCCCTGGACCTCCCGATTGTTGACTATTTTCTGATTTATGGAGTGATAAAAAGAGATATCCAAAATCCCTTCTGTAAAAACTTTAGATTCTAATATGACTACAAAATGAAACAAGAATTTTGAACCTGCCTTTATCCAATGTTCAGATTTGTGTTCCTGAAATGTATTAAAATATGCGCATATGTAATGAGATGATGGCTCATTTGCATATTTAAACATGCTATTTCATCAAACTTGTAATACAAAAAACAATTGTCTTAATGTAAGTAATTAACTGGAGACATTTCTAGCTGATATCTTAAAGTTAAAAAAATCGCCTTAAGGGTTGTATATATTTCACATCATTAATCAGAATCTGCAAAGTAATTAAAATAAATGTAATGGAGTAAAAATACCAGGTTAACCTCTGAATTGTAGTGGAGTAGAATTACAAAGTAACAATAAATTGCATGTTGTACATCAGCCGCGGCGCCACGATTTCAATTGTGGGTGGGCCAATGTAATTTCGGCTGGGCCTGTTCTAATAGATGTTTCTCGTTAACAAAAATGTATTAAAATAAATGCCTGCATATCATTGTAGGCAACTGTGTAATGCATATTTCCTATAGTAAAGACACTTTTTCAAAACCCTTCTCTTTTAAACATTTTCACTTATGAGAAGCTTAAATATTATTTAAATGAGTATTTAATTAAGCGGCATGCCGCAATGAGTGAAAATAAATGTTATACTGCATGTTATTTAGTTTTGGTTCACAATACATTGATACGTTTAGAAACAAAGACCATACAACGGCAGAATATGGAATAATGAGCGAACACCTGATGTGTGTCTGTGTGGTTAGACCGCAGCGTGCTGTCCTTTAGCGGATGTAGCGAAGTGAGCGGCCGTGCGTAAAAGGCACTGGTTCTCTGACGCGGCACTTTTCAGAGGCTGCAGATTTATCATTAGGCTACTTCCTTCTGATACTGCAGAGCTTTCATGAGCTGATGGTACGTTTCATACTAAAGCATCTGGGCAGCAGATACTGTTGCTTCACACTCATAAGCTTTGCTGATTTGGGCTGGAGAATGCCGCGTCTGGGTGCGCTCTGGTAGTTGCAAATGGCACCACATTTTAGCTCTACGTTTCTTAATAATTTCCCTAGATATTTAGTCTCAATATGAAATGAGGAATCTCTTGCTTTGCACACGTGACAATTATGTCACGTAAAACTTTACGTGTTCCCGATTTATCTCAATGATCTCTCCCTGTCGGCCCTCTGGGTTGAGTAGCTGATGGAGGATGGTTCCATGGTCAGACTTCTCGCACTGTCTGTAGTTTGTATTTCTCTCCATAGCTATTGCATGAGCTGCATTCGTGTTTACTGAGAGCATAGTCGATATGTTTCCAGTCCCTGTAACCATGGCGACTGAATGTATCTTCTCCGCCGGCCCCGCCTCTCACTAAAATGCCGGCACATTTTACAAAACACACTGTCCTTGCTAATGCTATACTCCAAGAATGTGTTCTTGTCATACCAGTGGGCAGCGGAGCTCCTTTTCTTTTGTCCGAAAAGTGTCTGAGGGTACTCTATGAGATTTGGCTGTGTAGCCGCCGGGTCATCTATGGCTGAGAGGTCCGGCACTGGGATGCTATTTTCTGTTGACCTGCAACGGGTGCTACGTCCCGCAGAGGGACTGAGCTCAGCGGGGTACAACATGAAACACACTCTCGTCTCTCTAAGGCGGCACCTGCTGTGAGGATGACTCTTCTTACTCTTTAAAAGGAAAACCTGAACATCGATTGTTGTGACATCGTTAGTGAGTGCGGTATATTTTTTGTGTCTGTCCAGTCCACTGTCCTTCATCTGCGTGCGCCCGCGAGACGTTCTACGATGTGTTTGCTCCCGCGCTTCCACTATGAGTTCGGTCCAAATTCACATTTTACGTTGCCCGATTACATTAATTCATGTTGCTTTTAAGTTTTTTTAAAGGGAAACACATGTTTGCTCTTATTTTATTATGTAATCGTTAGTTTTGATAATCAAAAATAAAAATGTTGGAAACTATATTTTCCTTTTTGATCAATGAATGGGTGGGCCCAGTGACAGAGTGGGTGGGCCTAGGCCCAGTAGGCCCACCCATAACGCCGCGGCTGTTGTACATGCTGCTGTAACAAAAACATTTCCCAACTTGGGATCAATAAAGTATATCTTAAGATGATCGATGGCTACTGCCAGTTTCCATGCCAAAAAGTGCATGTTTCAGGCTTATCAATTAACAACAGGAGGGGTCACAGACATAAGACCACTGCCACTCCAACATCCAATCACAGAGCTTGAGGACTAATCACGGGGTTTGTCAAGCAAATCGGATGTTGTAGTCCCAAACGATAGCTGAGGATTATGGGTAGTGTAGTGTCTTCGGCCATCCTAAACTCAGAAAAAACTATTTGTTTCGCCGAATCGAAGGTTAAAAACACAAAAGCATTGTACACAATTTAAACCAATCAATATTGAGTAATTAACAAGGATACACTGATATTTTTTAGTGGATGAGTACTGCAGATATCACTGTGAAATCATTTGACAGTGAGGGGAATACTTCCGGTTTTATTATGAAAACTTCGAGACCGGAAATACTGTGTTCACCCCGTGAGGGTTGACGCCAACTTTACATGGACGCTGCCGTCAATAGAAATGAATAGGGGAAAGACGTAGTATATACACGTTCTCCTGGCGAGACCTCAAATCATCTTCGTAATATCTATCAAACTATAGATCCTACAAATCCACTGGACGTGGATTCTAAAAGTACAATATACACTTCTTGCTAGAAATCAAATCAAAAAGCATTTTAATGGCCAACTATTCTACAATTTAGGATTTTCCAGAGAGGGTTATTTGTGAATATACGACCCTCCGGAGCGTTTGCAATCAACGGGAGCATCAGCCCATATGCCGCAAATTGTTGTTTTTTACACGACCACTAGAGGTGCTAAACTTTAAAACGTGACTATAGGTCGTAATAAGCTGCTGAACAATCGACCTATTTGGAGGAGGACAGGCTGACATATTCTCAGTAAACAATATATATATTTAGAGGAGTATCTAAACACTATAAAATATACAGGATAACTGATGATGCTGTCTAATATTCCAGTCTACTAAACATATAAACACAGTTTACTTTATAAAAACAAATGTGAACACTAGATTGAAATTAAAAGTTAAATATATCCTGTGTGATACATAATACAAAACAAACACAGTGTCTGTTACTTTGTGACCAACACATACAAGTGTTTTTTGAGGAATAAGCTGCAGTGTCCATGCAGGAATAAAACTAATATTTGTGACTTGTTGCTAATACTTGTTGTTAAATAAAAACTGAATGAGGGAAACCTGCTTCCAGAAGAGCCTCTCACAACATGTTGTTCTGCTCTCTGTTCCACCCTGCAGCTGAGAGTGACTCCAACACTGCCTGCTCCCTCAATGACAGGCTTTTTGATTGGCAGATGTGAGCAGCGTGGTGGTCCCGGGGGCCGGCCCTGCTGGACTGCTCTGTTGCTGTCTCTGTTGATTAGCCAGGGTCTCACAGTGCTGCTTTGCCAGGCTGCTGACAGACCCCGTGCCCAAACTGAGAACATGATGCTCTGCTTCAGCCCACTGATTGGCTCCAAAGGACAGACTCTGCATCACTTCCTGTACTGTTGATGATGCTTGGTATTGTGTGGTATACCTGTTTGTGACCTTGTGCAGTGAATAAAAACAGTAATGTGGGCTGATGTCTGTTGCTTTAATAAAAAGGTTGTGCTAAGGCTAAATCGACACAGCGAGCATCGAGGTTGTCCCGTCTCACAGCAGGAACTGAGTTTACTGCACTGCTTTTAACAGTCTAAAACACGATAGCATTCAGTTCCTAAAAACACATGAATCCTTGGATCTGCAGTCATGGACTTGCAGAGATCATTTTAAGACACATTTCATGAATAAAAAGCACACTTAATTTAAAATGTTCTATTAAATATATGTTAGAAATACACACCGTTTTTATGGCTGCATTGCATCAGTTCTTTGAGTACTCAGCACACTACTAAAAAAGATACTTTGAACATTCCTTTATAAATGTTTTCTCAAAATCCAGATGATAATCGTTTGGAAAATTAAGGGTTGAATAAAAAAAAAGCTCATCACCCATGATTTGACACAGATATAATGTATGTACAATACAACATACATTAAGTCTGTGACAATGGACACGCAGTGGGTAAAAAAGGAATCAGCTCTACTGTTGTGGTCAGGTGAGACTGATATACTGATAATTACATTTATTTTATTATTAGGGCCCGAGCACGAGAGCGCTAGGACCCAACGGCGTCCTAGCACGAAGTGCGAGGAACCTATTGTTATCCTAGGAATTATTATTATTCCTACCGTTCTTAGAACCCTGTTTTGAGGGCTTTAGGATGCGCCAAAAGGCTTTAGGACGCGCCAAAAGGCTATAGGACACGCCAAAAGGCTTTAGGACGCGCCAAAAGGCT
>CALSBW010025406.1:548193-561120 GCA_943590975.1 Lindbergichthys nudifrons | reverse complement strand
GCTCCTCGGGCCAGATGTTCACCAGATGGGGTTCACTAATATCACCCCTGGGTGCACAGGATCCACTCAAGGTTTCTCAGCCACGGCCCCTCTCTTCTCTCGCTCTTTCTCCGTATTGTAAAGCTTTATATCATGCATCACCTTTTTTTTGTGGTCTTCCTAAAAAAATATCCTTATTTTTAACTTCCCCTCTCCATCTTCACCTCTGCTGTGTTGTTAAAACTGGAGTTAGGACAGAGAGAGCTTTTCACTGCTTGATTGGGTGAAGCCTTCCCCCATTCTTCATTGCTAGACAAGCACCCGTGTTCCACCTGAAACGTCTTTGGATTTACGCTGCGAGCTGCAGCCATCTTTCTTCTCCTAATCACCTCGGGCCGGGCGCTCCGGCCCGCCACGTCCCTGGGCCGATGGATGACCCGCGGGGGAAATGGAATGGAACCCAGCCAAGCCTGACGCTCCTGAAGTACTTTCTCTAAACCACTGAGAGAGGGAGCAGGACAGCAGAGCAACTCAGTGTGTGTGTAACACAACTGGTAATACATTATTCTGATTTGATCAAAACAATGATTTTATCTGGAGTCGATCAACATTCTGGAATAAATTGGATTTGGCTCTCAAACATACAGTATGCTGTCCCTCAGTCCCTTGGTTCAGTTTGAGCAAGACATTTTATAACAATTGGAAAAAACTATTACAAATGTATGCAAAAAGTTACTGCAAACCAGTGTTGTATATTATTTGATTACAAACACTATATTTTTAACGGGTGAGTCTATTTGGAGCTTCATAATAATGTCTCCTCTGCCAAGTGGTCTGGAAGAGGAATTATGTGCCGAACCATTTGGGTTTGCCTCCACAACAGGGCATTACTGTTAATGATTTTTAAGCTTTCTGGATAATTATTCATTATTTGAATGACAGAATGACAGAAAGAGAGAGGGTGCTGCTAACGGCTCAGTAGCATGTGGGTTTGCTGTGATTCAATAGGAGAAGTGGAAATAAATCATTGTAATATATATATATATTATAAAATATATAACTTCTTTTTTTTTTAAAGATGTTAAATTAAGTATGTACATTTTTTTTTTTTTTATTATGAAGAAATGTATGTAATTACATTTCAACAGAACATGTCTGTGCCAGATGAAGTTCTAACCTTGCTGGAATAAGAGATACACTTATAATAATCTAATATCGCTGCTGTGCAAAGCAGCATTTAACTGAGACACTGCAGCCTGCGGCTCATCTCCTGACTCTTTTCCATAACCTTCAGTTTCAGAGTTAAACAAAAACAACTTTAACCATAGAGGTGCAGATTGCAGAACACTAATAGCTCAAATGAGCCAGCAGAAAACACAGCTATTAGTCAACATATTAGGTATTATTGTATATAGTTACACTTTAAATAAGCAGCACTGAGATATGCTTTGTTTCCTGGGTGAGAGACAGTGCTGACTAAAACAGCTTTAGAATGGAATAACAATGATTGGTTTGTCTAAAATATGTCTTTTCTGGTTTGTGTCTAAGAAGTGAACTGATCCGTTACCAAAGCAATCTCTTTGATGAAACATTGTGGGAATAATTGAGGGAGGCGTGTGGCGCAGTGGATTAGTGCGTTGGTGTTCGGATCAGGGGAGCACAGTATTGAGTAGTCGCTTTGGATAAAAGCGTCTAACAAGTAACATGTAATGTAATGTAATTAAAACAAAGTTCAAACAAATTGCAACCAGAACCTTTTTGATATTATGTCCTTGATTCTATCTTTGGTTTAGGGTTGGTGGAGTATGGTAAATCAGCCACAAACTCACATCATTATTATGAAATTGACTCATAACCTACTCAGAGTGTGGAATCCACTTTGAAATGCATACATTTATATACTGGCAGTATGTAGACCATTCCTTTAACTGCCTGACTCCTGAGAGCATGCCCTGATGTCTCCTGTCAGGTGATTGGTGACCGTACTCTCTCTCATGTCTCTTTAATGTGACTGAACTGCTCCCTACATGAGCCACTGAATCTGTAGTTTAATCATTCCTGTGCTGATTTCATAAAGATCCCTCCTGTTCACTGATTCTTATAAGACAGACCTCATTTTTTGGAGATAGGTGCAGAATGCTTGTCACTACATAGGGTATTTTGAAAAAGCATTTATGAAACCTGTTCAGAAGTATTGGAAAACATATATACAGTATATATAAGTCAGTAATAAGTCAATGCATTGATTTGACAGCACTTCTGTGTGATTACATTGCAGACAGACCTTCAGCAGTGTATCACTAACAGTGAATAAGGCTGTACTGTTGGCAGGCGTGGGGAGTAACAGATTACATGTAAGGACATCACATATTCAGGATACAACAAAAGGTAACTGTATTTCATCACAATTACTTACAAAAACAAGTAATCAGATTACATTTACATTGAAAATAAATAGACATTATTAGCAGGATTATAGTGTTACAAAACATTTTGAAATAAAGATCAATATTTTTATAGGTAGACACACTGAAATAATTGTCTATATGGTTTATAATTAGACTACTTTAATTCTTCTTTTTTGTTATACATTTCTTTTTCAATGCAGTAGGTGCACAGCTGATTTATGTTAAAAAGGCGTTTAATGTATTAAGTGTAAACAGCGTTTGTTACTACATTTTTTATATCAAATATCTTGGTTTCTTTTTTTCTAAGGTTACATTTTAAGGTTACCTACACTTAATAACAAATCATCTTATTGTTATTTATTTTCTCTTGTTTTTATTAGCATTTCATTTGATGTTGAGGTAATCTAAAAGAAACAGAAAGTAATCAGGTTTTATTACCTTTATATTTCGATACTCCGATTAGGTTACTGATTACATTTCTTGAAATGTAATTAGTAACGGATTTCATTTTTAAAGTACCCCTCCCAACCCTGACTATTGGAGAGCACACTTGAACACAGTGATTCAGTATTCTGAATGCTTCCTTTTCAGAATATCCCACTAGCACCACTTCTGTTTTGCCCTCTCTCATGCTCTTTGTTGCAGTGTGTTTTGTAGTGCTGTGATTGGCTGTGCCCTCATGCCTGTGGCAGTGTGTTGGGCTGTGTCCAGTGAAGGAGAGCTCTGAGGCGGTGTCACTGCTGTGACATGATGCTGACAGGCGCTAGGCCAGCCAACCCACAGCAAAATCGAATTACCATTAAACCAGGGAGCCACACATTAGCCAGCAACATCATTCCCAGGCCTAATAGCCGAAATTACCCACACACTCACACACATTAAAAAGACACACATTCTTTCTGGCCCGCAGGCTCTCCACAGTGACACATTTTCCTGTCCTTGCCACAAGCACCCTTTTCACACTCTTCTTCTCCTTGCTTTCAGGGGGTGAAAATCGAAATCTTTGGTGCAGGGAGTGCATGTTGTCTCACCGAGAAGGGGTTTTCTTACATGCTCTTTGGCAACACTGCCTGAGTCACACATTGAATTTGATATCGCAGTTGGAAGCGATACACAGTTTGGCCATTATGATGTGTGTCGGCTTTGATCCCACCGTGTTTTGAGCTGTAAGGGAGGTGGGTGAGGACGATGCATTACATGTTCCACTCAGAGGAGACCGCAGAATAAAGGCTGGGATGCGCACACATGCGTTTTGAGTTGCAGCCTAAGTGTTTTAAGCAGCACTGCAGATGGCGGGTAACACAATATCATCATGTTTCCTCTTGCCATGGCGCTGGCAGCTCATGGATAAAACAGGACTTTTAACTTAGCAGCATGCAGACCAGACCACAGTGTTTTCACACAACCCAGATCTCCTCTCTACAGGGACATTAGCATCACAGAACTATCTATGAGTGTTACACAGTTATAATGAATTTGTATGACCTGGCTATACATTCCAATGTTGACCCATCGGAGTTCTTCGGAGTATACTCGTTGATACTATGGGTACTTGTAAATGTCTATAACTATGTAAATGTATCCTGTAAATATAATGTATGATGTCCTTTATTGTTTTATGTTTCATGTGGAACCGCTGCAGGTCTCCCTTGAAAAAGAGATCTTGATCTCAATGGGACCAATCTGGTTAAATAAAGGTTTGAAATGAAATGAAATGCAGTCTGATTAAAAAGTGTGACCTTTCAAAACATTAGCAGTCAGGCCAGAGACTCTGGCATTTGGGTCAATATTGAACTTGTTATCAATAAGTCTGCCAGCTATTTTATTATTTGAATAATTTATCATATAATCTATACAACATTTTTTTTAATTCACAACAAATTCTCAAAGCCAAAGTTGACTTATATTTATTGTAAAAACTGTTTAAAACCCTTTGTTTTTGTACAACCATAATTAAAGAAAAGCCGCATGATGATACATTTCAGAAGCTGGATTAATAACATTTCTCTGTGCTCTTCATTGTGTCAGCTGTGCTAAGGCTTAGCCTGGCAACGAGCTTGATGCTAGGGTTAGCTTGCTAACATGTTACATTTCAGCATGCAGTCAGAAAAGTAGTATGAAATGTTAGCCTTAAGCTATCCGACTAGAACTGAGTGTGAGCAAAGGTTTGTCCTCAGGTGGGAGGATGATTTGAAATTGCAATCTGTCGGGTAAAGATCTCTTATCTATCTCATCTTATCTACTCTCTTTTTGTATACGCATGTAAATTGGTATCTTTGTGTTTATAGTCTTATCTAATTTCTTAGCAATATCAGAGCATGTGTATTTCTTGGAATATGTATTGATTAATTAGAAACATGTATGGGTAAAATAATCCAGTAAAATATTTCATCACAATGATTTAACAGTCCATTGGTAGCACTGCTTGCAATAACCAACAATATTAAACGTTTGTGTAAAAGGTATAGAATCCTCTGGCAGTTAAAGGATAGCTGCCGATTTATCAAGCTGTTAGACAGACACACTGACATACTGCCTGGAAACCGCACTGACTATGAAGGCCATTAATTGTACAAAAATGCAAATTAATCTAATTATGATTTAATTGACAACATGTGTGACACGTGTCAATTAATTGAAAAAATGTATCATCATAATTAAATTATGTAATCTGGTAATAGAATATGTGTCAGCAAAACCCCTTTAAAAATGAAAAAAGCAAAGTTTATTGCAAGAAAGAAAACAACACATTACATGTCACTTGTTAGATGCTTTTATCCAAAGCGACTTACATACTCAATACTGTGGACAATCCCCACAGGAGCAATTTGGGGTGAAGTGTCACAGGGACACAACGACATGCTGACTGCAGTGGGGTTTGAACCTATGACCCCCTGACCCCAACACTAAGGCTCTATCCACTGCGCCACACGCCTCCCACAATCATTACAGACATTATGAACATTTAGCATGTGAGAAAGGACTATTGTTTGGTGAGCAGTGGCGAGCCGTCAGGGCCCTCTAGGCCCTCTGTGAGGGCCTAAGATATTCTAAAAAATAATATTTAAAAAAATTTAATTTTTTTTTTTTTTTTTAAATATATATTTTTTTAATATTATTTTTGTTATATTTTTCATTAATTTTACCGAAAAAAAACTTGATTTAATTGTATTTAAAATAAAATTTCCAAAGAAATAAATCCTTCGAATCTGCCTGTTCAGTCTCTGTTGAATGTGAAGGGTTACATGAAAGAAGCTCGTCTGGCCCTCTCTGCGATTCACAGAGGGCCCGCTATAGTAACTGAACGAGAGAGTAATGTCAAATGACAGTACAATTGACCAATCATATCTTCCCTCTAAATGGGTGGGTTTTATTATCGCGGACTTTATGACAAGTTCCGCCCGCTGTGAAACTTTTCTTGTTTCCATAGCAACAACAACTTCCTATCAACAGCGTGAACTCGCCTTCAAAATAAAAGCATGCCAAATTACACTTAAGACATACAACTGCAACGAAAGTAACAAACACAATGCAATATCATTTTCAATGTCAAAGAACACAAATTGGGTTCACAGGTGTTGTTTTGTGTGGTAGAGGGTCGCTGTCATTGATGCGTTTTGCACCCTGGGCCGTTGTTTTGATATTCCGCTGAAGTATACGCTGTGACGTAATAACTATTTTTTTTTCTTTTTTTCGAGGGAATTGGTGGGGGTCAGAGGGCCTAGGTATAAAGCTCACG
This sequence comes from Lindbergichthys nudifrons, assembly GCA_943590975.1. Lineage (NCBI taxonomy): Eukaryota > Metazoa > Chordata > Actinopteri > Perciformes > Nototheniidae > Lindbergichthys > Lindbergichthys nudifrons. The sequence continues at coordinate 554,994 of CALSBW010025406.1, read as the reverse complement.
GCTCGCCACTGTTGGTGAGTGACTCTGTGAGTTCAAGAGCTGCATCTCTAGTTGTATTGATTTTTTTACGCTTTTAAATCAGCTAATATTTCAATAACTGGGAACATTTTCCAACCTTCTTGTGATTTAAAAATCCTTGAAAACAATTTGGATTATATCGTTCAAATGAATCAAAAATGTTTTCCTGAATAGGTTGAGCTGTAGCAGTATGGAAAATAGAAACCTACACATTCTTCAATATGTTTAACCTGTTAAGCCCGATGCCCCTGCCCGCCGGCCCGCCGGGGCAAAACGAGGGGTTACGTATGGTAATCCTTGTTATATAAACACAGGCGGAGCCCTCTACTGGACTCTATGGGTACTCCCCTTGATCCTATCATGCAAGCATTCATCCACTGAGAGTTTCTTGACGTAGCCGGCCCCGGCCTACCTGAATGCGCGCGCATCTCACCGCATAAAAGGAGGCCTTGCCTCCTGACTGTCATCCTACACTTCTCTTCAGCAAGCAGCATAGGACAGACTATGCTTATATAGAGTAGAGGGCTCCGCCTATGCTTATATAACAAGGGTTACCATACGTAACCCCTCGTTATATCTCTCACAGGCTCCGCCCTCTACTGGACTCTATGGGTACAGTGGGCGGAGCTGTCTCTGACCGGCTTTCTGGTTAGCAGCCGCTGCGCCTCACTCACCTCTCCCTCGGTCGTAACCGTGGAGAAAGTTGGGGCTGCGGCTGACAGAGCACACCCTGACGCGCTTACCCCGCGGAGGTGTGCTCGGAAAAACAGCGCTGTGGGCTCCCACCCTCCGCCCATAGGCGAACGGAGAGAGTCCCCAGCCCCGTATGGGCTCACTATGCACCACCTCTCCCGAGTCCCTAAGGAGCACGGGGAGAGCGCAAGTGCCCCATGTCCCCCACACTCTGACTCGCTTACCTCGCGAAGGTGTACTATGATGTGGAGGACTCCCCGCTCCTGCCCTAAAGCAGGGGGAAAGAGTCCTCCAGCCCCTATGGGCCCAGTGCGCGTCATGTCCCCCGGCACCGGGGGCCCGGGGAAACGTAAGTGCATTATGCCCGGGGAGGGGGTCAGGACCCACAGCCCCCCCTCCCTCCTCACCAGTCCTGTGTTGCCCCAGCAAGCACAGACGATGAAAAGGAGCCAGACATGTCCAAGAGATAAAACTTTATGAAGAGGCCTGGCGTTGACCAAGACGCCGCCGTGCATATGTCCTCCACGTTAAATAAGGCTGTTGACACAGCCACAGCTCGTGTAGAGTGTGCACGGACCCCCGTGGGGAAGGCTTCGGGACGGACCCCGGAGGCAGAGGGCGCAACGGGAGCCACGGCTCTGAACCGGCGCCTCTCTCTCTCTCTCCGCCTTGCCACCACTGGGCGCTCTCTCCCTTGAGGAGGGGCCTGAGAGCAACCTGTAATGTTTAATTATACTGCTACACGCAGTACTCTTATTTTTGGTAACCCCTTATCTGGAAACCGAAAGTAGCGAGCTAAGAGGCTCTGGCTTGACGAGTTAGTAAAATTTGACTGTACGCTAGAGACCGGAGCATGGAGGACCGGAGAATAAAGACACAGCAACTAAGGCTTCCCTTGTAACGTAATATGGATTTATTAAACAGACTGCAAGTCACAACCTTTATATATACAGTCTATGGCAGGGCTTCTCAAACTCCGGACCAAGGTCCGGATCCGGACCGAACTGCAAATCAATCCGGACCGAACCCTGTGTCCCATTATAAAAAAATAAAAAAAAATAATGATTCTGATGTAAATTAAAGTGGACCTATTATGCTATATTGGAAACATATATTGTAGGGTCATACCTATACAAAACATGTCTGTGAAGTTTTTTGCTTAAAATACCAAACAGTTCACCCATTGTAGCCATGCCTCATACTGCTCAAACCCCTCTTTTGCAGCCCTGTTAGAGAAACGCGGATTTTGGGTCCTTAGCTTGAAAAAAAAAATCGAAGATTATTTCTGAAACAGTATGGAGCTCAAATGCTTTTTCTCTTGCGGGTTTATCACAAGGTGAGTTCCTTTTTTTATTTCCTGCTCTACAGTACAGGTTAGCTCTGAGTGTTAGCGAGGCTTGCTAATGTAAACAAAGATGAGATTACGTCCAAAACACGTCAGGCATTGTTTCTGATAGCAATTTTCTGTGGGTCCGCTGCCGATTTGACGTCAGATCGGCAGCAAATCTGTATCCACTCGTTGTACCTCGGTTTTTAAAAGATTTGGGTACGGAGGAAAAGAGAGAGGGTTTTATTTTCTGGCGCTGTGTGAGTTCCCTGACACACCGGGGACACATATTTATGTGTAAAAGACATCACAAAGTGCATTTTGCATGATAGGTCCCCTTTAATGTATATTTTCTTGTGTCTGACGCGTTGTGTGAATGAACGTGCATATATATTTACGTGCGCGAGCGTGACACGGCATTGCAGACCGCAAGTTAACCGCAAGTTTACCTTGACTTTCTAATGCTTCTAATGCCATTTTTGCCGAGGTTCAAGACAAACAGTGCCATTTCTCCCACTAGTTCAAGCCATCATACTGTATGTATGTATTGAATATGTGTGTGCTTGGACCAGAAGGAGGCCCCCAAATAAGGTAGATTAATCCAATCCAATCCAATCCAACTTTATTTATATAGCACTTTAAAACCTCCAGACCAAAGTGCTGTACAGAGAGATATAAAATATAAAATCACACAGCTCAGCTCACAAAACATTAAATAAATAAATACATTTAAAATAAAAGATACAAACACAAAACAAACCAGAATAAACGTAACAATTTCAAAAATAAATAAAAACATAAAAAAAGATTAAGAAGGTCCACAGCAACGACAAGGGTGCCCCATGCATAGCGCGCCGAAACTGCTTCTTAATTTCAGTTTCGTTGCTCCGCTCCGGGGGGGGGGGGGAACTTTACTGGCATTGATCCGGACCATTGACCTTGTATAAAAAAGTTTGAGTACCCCTGGTCTATGGTCACAACACAACCTGGCCGAGAGGGCTTTTAGGGAGGGGCGAAAGCGCACACACGGGCAGGATGTATAACGCAAGACAAATTGAGAGCATCATTGCGAAAGGGAATGCAGCAAAATAATCTTTTTATTTCGATTACGTTGTTTTCGTAATCGCTGCAAGCCAAAATCGTAATCGAGATTAAAATACGATTAATTGCACAGCCCTAATACAGGGTACTTATTATATGTCATAGTTTGGATTCCTAAAGCTTTTAGTCTACTATCCCATCATTCAAGGGTGGTTTTCACTATAAGTCATGTTTTTTTTGGACGGACACTATAATTTACATTTTCTTACTATGTTCAATCTGAATTTACTTTAAAATACAAAGATCTATATTGATTCTGACTTTTCTACATCCAACTCACAGGTTTATCATTACTTTGAGAAAAAAGATGATTAATTTACCCCTTTTAGAAGTGAAGATATAGTCATTTGTTCTGGGAATGTCATTTTCGAGCCTGAGACCTGGAAAACAGGCTCGGGGCTTAACAGGTTAATAAGCCTTCACCCTGTGCCAGATTTAAACATGTAATAATTGTACATAAGCAGCTTTTTCAGAGACCAACCCCAAAGAGAGGAATCAAAGAGGGGACTGGTGGGTGGGTTGCAGTCATCGTTCGTTATCGTCTTGGTTTCCATGGCTACGAAAGTTATTATCCTCCGTCTAACCTCCCTCCATCTCCTCCTCCGCTGCAGATAAAGTCATTGTTCTGAGGTGCAGTGATAATTGTTAGAATAATAACAGTGTAATGAATGGATTCTATGCTCTCTCTGAGACTCTCCTGTCAGAGCGTCATCCTGTTCACCCCCCCACCCCCAACCAGCAGAATATAGGCTAACTTACATCCAGTGTGCGTCTAAGAGGATAAACACATCAAGTCAGTGTGGCTCCACATGGCTGATGCGCATGAATATAACCAAACACAAATGTACTGTGTGGATATTAATGCATTTTAAACTGATCCCAATGTGTGCCCTCATTTTTTTTAATGTAGATGGATTAAGCTTTTCCTCAGTGAGCTGTCACCAGTACGAAACACCTCTTTATCAATTTCAAACACAAATGTATGAAACACAAATGTATCAAACACAAATGTATCAAACACAAATGTATCAAACACAAATGGCATCACTCTTTGCGTCACAGTCAACAAGCATTGTGAAAAATATAAAGGAACTGCAAATGCTAAAGAATATGAGATTCTGTGGATAGTGGGGGCTGCTCTGAGAATGACTGTCCTACATTAGAGGCAAATCCTGACATGTATGTTTTATTATTTATTTTTTGTGTTTTGCCCCACAGTGTGCTGTATACACACACTGCAGGAGGAGGCTCAGATTGTAGGCATTGATAGACACAAGGCCTGTGTTGGCTGTTGCTAGGCTGATGTGCCTTTTTGTATATCTATCTTTCCCTAATCCTGAGCTACCCCAGTGTAAGCCGACATGCGTATCAACTGAAACACACAAATGTCATCTTTAAGCTGTTTGTGTGGGCCCTGATTGTGTTCTAATCTTTATTTTGATGTGTCCGCTCATCCGTCCTCATTATTGTGTGCTTAAAAAGTGCCACACAAAGAGCCAGCCCTTCAATACCGAGTTTCATTTGAAACAATGTTTTGGGATGTGTGCCTCATAGTGCATTTACAGTACTCTGCTTTACTCTCACATGTGTGTCCGTGAAATCCTCTATTTGATCGCAGACAGGCTGGATCTGAGATCCTATCGAAGACAGGAGTATGGTTATTCCAGCAAATCAAAGGCGTGACGTTCTCCAAACTCCAGATTCTGAGCCGCTGCTGGGCCGGGGAGCTGAGCCTCTTATTAGGCTGATCCAAGCCCGGGCCCAGCTGCTGCTCCAGAGCCTGTGGAGGGGTTTGAAAGGGCCCTCTCTGGGGTGGGGGCCCTCTCTGAGGTGGGGGCCTTCTCTGATGTGGGGGCCCTCTCTGATGTGGGACTGAAGCTAGTCTGAGCTGGTGACTGCTCCTTTCATGAAAATCCTTTCACTTAAATTAGGCAAAACTGTCAATTTCAAGCTCTTATACAATGCACCATTTTTGAATTGACTCACTATTTCAATCAGGAAATATGTTTTGTTAAAATTACATTTATTGACACGCGCGCCATTTTTATAGAAATGTTAATGATCCTTGGTGATTAGACCCCGATCTTGGAATCGTATATCTTAAGGGGGAAATGCAGCCGTGAGCATATAGGAAACCCCCCCTGGGGTATAGACACTGGTGATGATGATGAAGATCTGGATTTGATGAGGAGATGGGATGAAGAGGAGGTGTGAGGAGGTCTTTGGATTAGCTCTCCTGGCACTTTAAATGATGACAGGAGGTGATGGGGTGGGGGCGGGCCCCAGCATGAACACCTGAAATCACAGCTGACTGCAGGAGAGAGGAGAACAGTTTTAGAGTTGAATGCAGCACGATGATTGGCTGCTGGAGATTGAGGTGAAATGTAATTGGTTAAAAGTGAATGCCCATAATGAGCTGATAATGCAGCTGAGGAGTGAATTAATGTATACCCAGTCTTCCTGCCTGAACTTGGGCTGAGCTTGATTAAAATCCTAATTTGCAATTAAAAACATTGTCAATTTTAAAAGCAAAAGAGACGATTTTGTTAGAAATTCCTAGTTTTGTCACATTAGTGGTCGTCACACAATGCCGGCTGTACTCAACACATGGTTCCGGTCTGTCTGGTTGAGTATGACATCAAAAGGTCACCAGATCTTTAAAGCCCGTTAATAGTTAGGCGTCAGGACTTCCAGTATTTTAAAGTAGTAGAAAAGTAAACAGGCTACACCTGTTATTTCAGTGTGACAGGTCAAATATCTGCTGCTGCTCAGCTCCTTTCCCCTCTATAGCCTGACACTCTTCCTGCATCACACCTGCTGACTCTGTGGAAACTGTAGATAGATAGAAATGGAATCGTACATGAATTAATGCCTGTCGTTAAAAGGAAGTGTTGAAAGTGACATATGATTAATTTGTCTGGTTTTGATTGATTCAGATTTGATTTAGGTGTTGGCTGTTTGTGATCACTTAGCTGGAAATATATTTCAGGCTTCCTATATCATTAAATCTTATTGGTTCAGTTTGCCCTTGATAGAAGGATAAATGAGATGTTAAATGAAGATGAGTGAAAGGCCAGATCTCTTAACATCCTTCGGTCACATCTGAACTGATTCTCCGCCTCGTCCGAGGATGACAAACAAAGGATGACATTCAGCAGTAAGTGATGGGACGGAGGGGAGCGAGCACAAAGAGGCGAAAGATAATGGATGTGAATTGGATGAAATGGGCTGGGTGGAGAACATTAGCAGTTAGGTCAGAGCTGCTATTGTAGTGTGAGTCACTCCCTCCACTTCTAATCTCTCTAATTAGGCCTCATCGGCAAGAGCCAGAACCCCCCCCCGCCTTCTCCTCCGCCCCCCCCTCACATCCATCCAGATCCTACGAGGACGGATGGAGAATGGACCGCTCGAAGGTGGACGAGTTATGCGGTTGTTCATTAGTATGGAAGCTCAATACTTTCTGAGTAAAGGCTGCACTATAAATCCCAACATATTGAATTTGTAAGGTATCTCTCAAGGACCTGATTACAATGTCCTATGTCTAAACCTCGGCTGGAGTTTTCTCTGAGAGTCTGACAGACAGCTAGACAAACCAACAAACCATAACCAGTTGTTCCTACACACACACACACACACACACACACACACACACACACACACAC
>CALSBW010025406.1:513981-524811 GCA_943590975.1 Lindbergichthys nudifrons | reverse complement strand
ACACACACACACACACACACACACACACACACACACACACACAGAGATATATGTACAATTCTCCCTTATTTATTTTTATTTTACCTTTATTTAACCAGGATAGGTCTCATTGAGATTAAAAATCTATTTTTCAAGAGTGGCCCAAGCACAGTTTCAGATAGTTTTGCAGTTACAGACAATTACAAAAACACACAATCACAACACAGTCATACACCAAGTTTAGCCAAAGCATTTACAGACACAGCGGCCTGCTTCAAGGTCAGTTAAAGTTGCTTTGAGTGTGTTTAATGAGACCAGCTCTCTGAGTTTCAGCTCAGTTTGAAGCAGGTTCCAAGCTTGAGGGGCAGCGTAACTGAACGCCCTTTTCCCCAGTTCAGTACGGACCTTTGGTACATTTAAAAGGAAAAAGTTCTCGGAGCGAAGCCGATAAGATCCTGTGCATTTTCTATTTATGTACATCCTTAGATAAGGGGGAAGAGCACCAAGAATAGCCTTATATATAAGGATGTGCCAATGTTTCAGTCTACGCGTGGTCAGGGAAGACCATCCAACACGAGGGTATAGATTGCAGTGGTGCGTCAAGGATTTGAATGAATCTCAGTGCACCGTGGTAGACGGTGTCCAGCGAGTGGAGGCACTGAGAAGATGCATTCATATAAACCACATCTCCATAATCCAGCACAGACAGAAAGGTCTCTTTTTGGCCTCATAGGAAAAACAAGACTTGTTTCTAAAAAAAAAAAAAAATTGTATTCTTAATTATTTCAAGAGTTCCACAATGTGTGGTTTAAAAGAGAGCGAATTGTCAATTATAATTCCAAGATACTTATACTGCAACACAGATTCAATCTCCGTCCCCTGCAAGGTGGTGATAGAAGGAAGGTTCAAGACCTTGGGTTTTGCTTTAAAGAACATCATTAGCTTTGTCTTGACAGCATTTAAAACAAATGTGTTTCAAATCACACATGTTGGATTGTACAATGTTAAAAGCATTCTGGAGCTGACAAAGAGCCTGCTTCGGGGTGGACGCAGAACAATAAATAACTATCATCAGCATAAAAATGCAAATTTGCATTGAAAACATTAATATATAATAAATAACAATGGTCCTAAAACAGATCCCTGTGGCACACCCTTGGATACCTGAAGAGATGTTGAAGTTAACCTGTTAAGCCTGATAGACCCCGGTACCGGGGCACTGCTGCAACATCTTGCAGGAAACAGTGTCTGAGGGCATGTTCATTTAATAAACTATGAATGTTTTATATCCATGTAACGGGAAGAAACTCACCTAACTGATCATTTTTTTTTTTTCAAAAGAAAACCCACAATGCTAACACTGAGCCTCTGAAAATAACTCACAAAACCTTATTATTTATCTTTTCTCTACATCAATGACATCGTTTCACATCGTGAGGTGACACAGAATCGATGGACACCCACATTATCACTGAATTATACGAAAATGGCGACGTTATAAGCAAAAACGGACATCAAAACAGGTGATGCTAGGTAGCTAAAAATGCTAACATTTTTACCTTCGCTCTGTAGTCTCTCCAAAGTGGTCTTCAATGGCATTAAAATGATAAAAATGCTGCTGAAGTTAATCCATAGGTTAATCCAATGTGTCTGTGTCCCTTTGAAATGATTTCTGATAATCCATAAGCAATCAAACTGCTTTTCCGTTTCCAGATGTCAAAGCTAGAGATAGGTTCGCTCTGATGCAAAACTGCATGCGCGAAGCCCCCACCTTTTCTTTTCACAATGAGTGTGTGTGGGGGACTTCCCCTTTGATTCTATTGGCTCTAACGGTCAGAAAGAGGTGTCAACCATCAAAATCGAGCAAGGGGGGCCAGAGATATGGAAATCCACCCAAATGACCCCAGAAGTGGTTTCTTTTTGCTAAATCTCTCTAAAAAGGTCAAATGTCACTTGTTTTGCATCAATCTTGATACAGGGTACTTATTATATGTTGTACTTTGGATTCCTAAAGCTTTTAGTCTACCTTCTACCTTCTATCATCCAAGGGTAGTTTTCACTATAAGTAAAAAATAACTTTTGGACGGACACTATAATTTACAGTTTTTTACTATGTAAAATCTGAATTTCCTTTAAAATAAAAAACATCTATATTGATTCTGACTTTTCTACATCCAACTCACAGGTTTATCATTACTTTGAGAAAAAAGATTATTAATTTACCCCTTTTAGAAGGGAAGATATGGTCATTTGTTCTGGGAATGTCATTTTCGAGCCTGAGACCTGAAAAACAGACTCAGGGCTTAAGACGTTAAGCCTTCTGCCCGCACACACTGTGATCTGCATGATAGATAGTTCTCGAACCAACAGACAGCCTTACCTGAAAGACCGATACTAACAAGTCTTTGTAACAGTAAGGCATGATCCACTGCATCAAAAGCCTTTGACAAGTCAATAAAACGTGCTGCGCAATGCTCTCTATTGTCTAAGAAGTAAATAAGATCATTTACTACTTTTAAGGCAGCTGTTGTAGTGCTGTGTTTTTTTCTAAAACCAGATTGAAACTCAGATAAAATATTATTTGTTGATAAAAACTCCTTCAGTTGGAAATTGGCCAGAGATTCCAGTACTTTATTCAAAACACATAATTTGGAGATGGGTCTGTATGTTGTTTAGGAGAGTGGGGTCACCCCCTTTTAACAGTGGGAGAACAAAAGCAGATTTCCAAATAAGAGGAATTTCGCTTGACTCCAAGGACAGATTAAAAAGATAAGCCAAGGGCAAAGCTATAAAATCAGCTGCTAACTTTAAAAAGTACGGCTCCAGGTTGTCAGGACCTGCTGATTTTCTTGGTTCCAAACTTTTCAGGGCTGTTACTGGAATCAAATTAAACGGTTCACCCTCCCAGATACCACCGTCAGAGCGATCAGTGGCTCCTTGAGCTATGTTCTGCGAGGTAAACAGCGAACCAGAAGCAATAAAATGTTCATTAAAACAACCAAGCATTTCTGCCTTATCAAAGTTTTGAACAGAGTCCTCCTTCACAATGCAATGTGGAAGCTCTATAACATTTTTGTTTCCAGCTAATGATTTAATAGTTTTCCAGAATTTAAGGGGATTATTTAGGTTGTCTGAAGTTTCAGTTTGGAGATGATCCGCTTTGGCTTTTCTAATTTTTACGGTAAATGCATTTCGCAGCTGCCTGAAGAGCAGCCAATGTGACCCAAGACCTGTACTCCTGGCTTTGACCATGCCAGAAAGATCTGATGTGAACAATGCATTGTCTCTGCCTTTTACTCTGTAGTTTCTTAAGGGGGCATGCCTATCAACTATTTTAATAAAACCATCATAAAATAATGTCCAGGCAGTTTCAACATCTGCAATGAGATTGATTTGGCAGAATCAAATAGAAACAGGTCGTGGAAAAACCCCTGCTCTACAAAATGTTTCATATCACGCTTTATGATGATACGGGGTTTTGTCTGGCGGAGTGGTCACTGATGTCATTTGCAAATACAGAAGCAGGGGTGTATTTATGAGAAGCATTTGTAAGGATTATATCAATTAAGGAGGATTTTCCAGGAGATTTCAGATTGGGTCTAGTGGGACTGCCAACAATCTGAAAGAGATTTAAGGAATTGCAGTATGTTTTAACATCATCAGATGCTGGTAGCAGCCAGTTCCAGTTAAGGTCACCCACAATGACAATTTCAGTATAGTTTAGACTGGACAAAAGCTGCATTAAAGATGGTAAAGCGTCGCTGACAGCTGAAGGTGGTCTGTAGCAACCAACAACAGTAATATGGAGCGCTTTTGATACTTCCAAGTCAAGAGCCAAAAGTTCAAATTGTTTTGTCAGTGATTTAGAGAGAATCATTTGTACATGAAACTTCGATTTAACATAGACTGCAACACCTCCACCCTTTTTAGGTCGATCAGTCCTGTACACATTATAGCTGTCAATGCAAATATCCTTGCTTGAAATTGATTTGGTTAGCCAAGTTTCAGATATCACTATTATATCAGCATTGGTTGAATGTGCCCAAATACGAATCATATCCATTTTAGCAATCAGACCTTGATTTAAAATCTGCAGGGGTGTTAAAATTAACACAAGAATCTGGTCCAGGGTTAGGTTGCATATTTCCTGAAATCAACAATAAGAGTACAATTAGACACCTATAGACAGGCCTAGGTGGACTTTTTGACGGCTCTCTCTTAGTGTTTAAACACAAAATCATGAACGTGGCTGGAAGAAATAATAAAGTTGTCTTGTAGAGCCATGAAGCTAATCAGACGGGCCAAGTCCACAGATCCGCACTTGACAGATGCGGGAGAGAGGATCAGAGGGAGGGGGCTCAACATCGTGCCCAGCGGACTGCAAGAGGAGCACGTTCCCCGGCCTGGTAAAACCGGGGTTGGGAGAAATGGACGGGATATTTCGGTCCCGTGGGGACTTCCCCCAGTGCTGCTCCAAATTAAAAGGGATAGGACAGCCAAAAGCAGTGACATCATTAAAATCCTGCGAGACGTGGAGAACCCGACCAAAACAGCAGACTCTTGAGCTCCACGCCACAAGACAAATTAGTGCAGAACGAAATCAGGGTCAATCCCATATAAATCCGTTCCGAGAATTTTCAACCACCCGATCAGCTGGGGACGATGCGTGTCGTGACGTCACATGTAAACAGGAAGCCCGACCCGATGCATCGCTGGTTTAAAAGTAAAAAAACTGGATCAGTAGGGATCGTAACACAGTCAGAAACAGATCAGTGCACAATTAAAAAAGCCAGGAACTTCCCTTTAGGATGAGAAAAATAATTGGACCCATCAAGATCAACGATGTGTAGTCCGGTTGCCGAGTTGAACAGGCCCCAATAGTCCAAGTAGCTGGTATTTCCGCCGGTAAGTCACACTACTACATTTACGATTAGGATTTGAGATGTAGCAGTTGAAAAATTGAAAGTGTCCGCCAGACAATTTAGATGTAACCACTCAATCATACAAGTCATACAGACATACGGACACAGAACGAGACGTGCTGCCATCTTCGGTGGACCGGGTACAAATGTGCCACTGATGCTAAAGGTAATAGTATAATTGGAGAATTTTGGGGATTGGTACTGATTGTCTCACTTTCATCCCGAATCTCTCCAGGGGCCCTCTGTTTTCTTCTGAATTTTTGAGGTAATGCCATAACACTTAAGAACAACTATAACTAGAGAATGCAATTCCTGAATAAATTGCTAGTGGGAATGCTTTATGCTGAAAAGCTGACGCTGAATTGCTATGCTGAAATGTAATGTGTAAGAAGAAAGTGAAGAATTTAGATTGAAATGATACATGAACACTGGGGGCTTGAATGTGTGATGAGTGAAGAAAAGAAAGTAAAGGCTTAGAAAAGCAGCAGAATATTTGAACTGCAAACTTTTGAACTAACTTGATGGCGAATGATCTGTCGCCATGGCAACGGCATGTTTTGGGCCTTTTGGAGCATTTTCACTGAAGTTATGAGAAAACCGTGTTTCATGGCGAGCATTGTGTTGCCATGCCAATCTCAAAACTCTCACGTAGATGTCGTCACGGCTGGACTGTTAGCACATGTGTGAAGTTTGAGCACTTTTTGAACATTTTCGTAGGAGTTAATGTAAAGCGACATCGTCTTTTATGGCGAGGGATGCGTTTCCATGGAAACGGCATATGATGACATCCCATAATTGACGTAGAGCTGTTGAGGGCAGGACCATTAACCATTATCTGAAGTCTGCTGCTCTGAGCATGTCAGTTGGAGTTATGACATCATCGTGTTCCATGACACAGGTGTTTATATTTGAGCTAACGAGGTGTCCAGAGACCAAAGGTTTCCATTGTTCTGAATGAGAGATAAACCTCTTACATGTGAACGTTTTGTTGAAGAACCGTAACAGATATCGGTGAAATTTCAAAGCGTGAAGCATCTCAAGGACCTTGAGTATCTGAAGTGTGCTTTTTGTGTACTTTCGTGCACAAGGTGTGCGGCTGCTGCTGTGAGGAAATATCAGCCTGAAATTACAATGGGTTTTAATGGAGACATGTTGAACGTTTTTGTCACTTCATGCCCTCAAGAGGCATTTTGCTTAATTATTTTTTGCTTAATTATTTGTCATTTCTCAAGCTACGAGATGTTTTCCTACGTTTATCAAGAAAAATTATGTCTCAAGAATGTACGGTTTGGGAATTATGGCAGTTTAAAAAAAAAAAGATGAAGGCAAATTTCAAACTGTCCTCCACTCTAACTCTGACATCACGCACTCTTCCTTAACGAGCTGCACAATGTTAAAGTTAAAATGTTAAAAATGAGATGAATTATGGGATATATCTTGGGAATTATGAAAGTTATGAATGACAAAAGTAATAGCCATCGATTCCCGACCGAGCTGAACGTTTTGATGTTTGAATGGAGTTTCTGCGATGTGGAATGTGGGAGAAGAAGAGGGCCAAAATAACAGGCAGAATAATAAAGAATTTTGTGCGTAGAAGAACAGATAGTTGGAATGCTGTTAACAGCATTCCCACTAAATTAAAGCAAAACCAGTAATAATTAAAACTGCGGTCGCAGAAGTGCGCGCAGTGATGAGCGGGCCCTCGCGTCCGTGCGCCTGTCGGGGAGGGCAGCTGGTCGTCCCGGCGTCAAGCAGACGCGTGCGAGTCCTCCGAAATGAGCCGTTTGTCATTTCTATAATTTTCGCGTCCCAGACTCCCAGGTCCTCCGGCAGCGACCCGGAAACAGATGTCGGCGCGACGTGTCAAAGGAAAACAAATTTCTCTAAAGGCTCGTCGAGGATCGATTATGGAGGAGTCTGTCTGGAGGAGCCGTAACCGAGGATACACTGATTTAGAGGAGAGGAGTCTCTTTGGAGGAGCTATAACCGAGGGTACACTGATGTAGAGGAGAGGGGAGAGAGGAGCCTCTCTGGAGGAGCTATAACCGAGGGTACACTGATGTATTCTCCGGAGTGGATTTCAGCCAACAGTGATGTTTAAAAGAGGCGTGACACATGGCTGGAGTTATGTCAACGAAGCACAGCTCTGCAAACTGTTCCCGTTGTGATTATAAGTTATTTAAGATGATCAAATGTGCATCAGACTTTCTGCCCTTTACCGTTTGTTTACTCACTAATCACATCTCCCCTGGATGTTAGGCTATTTATTATACATCTGCTTTCATTGTGACGTGATGTTTACAGTGAGAACAGCTGCTGAGGTCAGGGCAGAAAGCAGAACAGTGTGTATAATATATATCGCTCAATAATATATGTAACAGGCCTACATTTCACACTTTATTTGTAGGCTTTAGGAGATATCTACAAAAAAACAGTAGGGTTAGGGTTATGGAGTCTGTTGTAATGAATATGCCGCCAGCAAAGAGTGTTGTTGGACAAACAGTAGGTGAGTGTGTGTGTGTGTGTGTGTGTGTGTGTGTGTGTGTGTGTGTGTGTGTGTGTGTGTGTGTGTGTGTGTGTGTGTGTGTGTGTGTGTGTGTGTGTGTGTGTCTGTGTGTGTGTGTGTGTGTGTGTGTTTGTGTGTCTGTTTGTGTGTGTGTGTGAGAGTTGATGTGCCGGGCAGACAGGCGGGTCTAAGTAGCTTAAGGTAGTATCTGACATATAAATGGTCAAAAATGGTACATTCTCCGTTAGCTTACGAGCTCCATGTTCAAGCGATCGACTATTCCTTCGCAATGTAGCATCACATTGGATAGGGGCTGAACTTGTCCTGGATTGGAATTTTTCCGATCATTCCCCTAGGAGGAGTTTGCAAGAATGTGCTTAAAATGCATGAAAAAACGCACATTTTTCATAATGACCGACTTCCTGGGGGGCGGGGCTAATGGAAGCTATGTACAAATATGTCCGCAATTCCATGAGGAATGGCTGTGCCAAAATTCGTGAAGTTCTGAGAAACTATATGTGACTACCACACAATAGGGGGCGCTAGTGAGCAGTTTTTTTGAAAAATTACGTTTTTTTTTTACATTCTCGAAAAGGTCGTGGGCTCTGACGTGTGTCCCAAGTTTTGCGTCCGAAGCTCATTTTATGCTGTCGCAATAAATAAAAATATATATATAGGCCACGCCCACATTCTGCATTTGTTGCAACACTTTAAATCTCAGTTTGTTGTCACCCCCAGAGTATGTGTAAAATTCGTCCATTCGCTCTTGAGTTATAAATTGATGGTGTTTTTGGCGCCCCCTATAGTCCAAAATGAAAATGCTTTGGTGTGCCTATTCCCCAAGACAGACTGAACCTATCCATCAAAATCTGTGATGTTAGGATACATTGTTGATGAATTATGAGCATTTCTTTCTAAGCCCCGCCTTTTTGCGAGTACATTTTGATTGACAGCGGCAATATTTATCGTTCTAACATGCTCATTTTCTACGGTAATGTGTCTGACCCTCCACCCATGCTGTATACGAAGTTTGGTGTTGAAAAACTGAAAATTGAAATTTAAGTGAATATTTCACTGTTTTGAACATTATGCTAATTTAAATTTAAAGAAATGTAGGCGGAGCTTAGGGTTCCAAGAGGATTATTTGTAGAGCAGGTCCACCCGGATATGTGTGCAAAATGTCAGGTCATTCAGAGTTACGGTGCGACTTTGTACATTTATTCCGAAATGGGATTTTGATAGGTGGCGCTAGTGAGCAGGTTGGAATATTTAACCAATTGACTCCAGAATATTGTAGTTTTCACCAGTCCTGGCGTCCGTGCAAAATTATACAATTTTATAAGCGTCCTAAAGGCCTCAACAACACAAAACGCCAGCAGAAAAATAATAATACCACGAAGAACAATAGGTTCCTCGCACTTCGTGCTAGGACGCCGTTGGGTCCTAGCACTCCGTGCTCGGGCCCTAAATACGCAGGAAAACAATAGGTTTCTCGCACTTTGTGCTAGGACGCCGTTGGGTCCTAGCGCTCCGTGCTCGGGCCCTAATTATAAAAAACGAACTGCCACAAATTATGTTAGAGTGGCCTTTTTGTTCTAAGAGCAGCTAACATTGAGGACGACCCTTCCAGTCTCCTGTACTTTACAGTGTGGTAGGTCTGTTGCAGCAGCTGGGTCGGAGCAGTTGGAGCCTTCTGACTCTGCATACAGCCAATCAAATGCCCTCTTCAGGGATGCAAACTTGTCACCTTTCGGCGAAATTTGCCGTTTTGAATCCAAAATAGATAGTTTGTGTGATTCATGTAGATCTGCAATAAAAATATATTTGGGGTATTATATATTATAATGAAGCGCGAGTTGTATGCTCGAGTCTTCCTGTCTGTCGGCTGAACTCTGCTGCTCTGTGTTGAGGGTCTAACTTCAGCAGCTACATTACCTACGGGTGCGTTCGTTAACAGTAACCCCTGGATTCCACCGGGTCCGTCTGCGGCGCGTTACGGGCGCGTTACGGGCGCGTTACGGGCGCGTTACGGCTGCGCCGCGGTGCTCAAGGTGATCGCGGCCACTCTAGTCAATGGGTGCTATTCCACCACACGCGGCGCGTTACGGCTCAGAAGCGTCCCAGGAGCGGCTCGGCGCAGGGCTCCTCTAAAATTAGGATCGAATCCTATTTTTGTCGCGGCGCAGCCGTAACGTAAGGTCGGGCAGGCAGGAAGTGGAACTTTCAGAGCATATATAGCATATATATATATAGATATATACACACACACAAACTAATTTTGCAGACCCTATCCCTCCGTAGTCTTTCAAGTAGGAGGAGGAATGCCAGCGTTCTCCTCCGGTTACAGGCACTGTGTACATTATATATATAGAATAATTATGATGATGAATGCATTTTTTTACCACTAAAATACAGCAACACATCTTTGATTCATGTCGTTTATAACTGGAATATTACAGTTATTATTAACTTTGTCTGTACAAAGTAGCCTGTCCAGGAAATAGGCCCAAATCAACAAAAACTGCGAGCCGGCAGGCAAGACGCTCCGCTTCTGAAATGCTTCTGAAACGCGCCTGGTAGGGTATGACGCCGGAGGAGGCCGGACCAAAACCGCAACGCGGCGCAGACGGACCCGGTGGAATCTAGGGGTAACTGTGCGATCCGGAGTCACTGTGGCACAGACTGGACCGCTGGTGAACAGCTGTTAGAACGGGCCGTTCAGGTGTTCAGAGCAGAGCTCCCTGTCGGAGCGGCAGAGCGTGATGTGAACTGAAACGTTTTTCTGTCGCAATATTATTTAAGGAATCGTTGAGCTAGCTAACTAGCATACATTGTCACTATCTGCTAACGTTAGCTTTAGCCTTCGTTTTCTAATAGTTTTTTTTCATAGGCTATAAACAGAGGTGGTATAAGTATATATCTTGTACTTGGTTAAAAGTAGAAGTACTCAGATCTTGTATTAGAGTAAAAGCAGAAGTACTCAGATATTGTACTTGAGTAAAAGTCGAAGTACTCAGATCTTTGAGTAAAAGTCGAAGTACTCAGATCTTATACTTGAGTAAAAGTAGAAGTACTCAGATATTGTACTTGAGTGAAAGTAGAAGTACCACAGTGTAGGAGCAATCCTGCAATCAAAATGTTCCTAAAATAAAAGTACAAAAGTATTATCATCAAAATATATTTAAAGTAGCGACAGTAAAAGTAGTCATTGTGCAGATTGGTCCATTTCAGAATAATGTATATGATATGTTTTATAATGATTGATCATGAAAGTGTTCTCAAAGCTGGTAAAGGTGCAGCTAGTCTGAATGACTTTGTATACTGCAGGGTAGCTTGTGGATTTACTCCAGGTGGAACTAAAGTCTGATTTAACACTTGGTTATATTTCACATCATTCATCCACATCTGTGAAGTAACTAAAGG
>CALSBW010025406.1:476888-487728 GCA_943590975.1 Lindbergichthys nudifrons | reverse complement strand
AGGAGGAGATGGAGAGACCAGGAGGGTCAGAGCAGGAGGAAGCCAGGAGGAGATGAAGACATTAGTGAAGAAGAAGAAATGTATGTGAGGAATAAAGATGAAGTGTCAGAAAGAGGGACAGAGGCAGGGGTCAGGAGGCAGATGAAACTCCAGCTGGACCACATGTCCAGTATGTTTTTATTCTTCTTGCATACATATTCCATTACAGCAGTACAATCTAGTGGCTCTTAGTATTGACAAATATGTATTGAAATGTGTTGCTGCTCTCTTAAGAGATTGGTGATGTCATTTGTGTACTTAATTATAACTAAGTACTTTTACTGTACTTACAGTAAACAGAATTCTAGGGTATCATGAGTATTTTCTGCTGTTTTATACTATGTTTTAGTTTGTTTGTCTGAACACCTTGTTTCTCTTGTGCATTAAGAACACTTGTGTTAGGGCATGATTTAACAATAAAAAGGTTATACAGTACTGTCCGCCCTCCCATGCCACCCTGTCATGACCTCTTGCCCCCCCTTTGCCACCCCATGTAAAATGTTCTAGAACCACCACTGTTTGGAATATAAAGGGCAGACAGGGTATTCCTGGGTGTACACAAACTTTTAGCATGAAGTTTACAGTATATGTCAATTATATGTTTTGACTTTTGTTAATATCCAGTTCACAAACCAGTTGAACATTACAGTGAATAAAGCAGAATTGCGGGGACAACATTCCTGCTACAGGAACTCATGATAAACTTGAACACATTCAGAGGACGAAGAAAACTGCTCTCAATCAACCTTGTCACTTCTATACTGCTGCCATCATCACATAAAGGCCCACAGCTGTGTGTGTGTGTTGATTAAATGAATGGCAGCAACCAATGGAGCTGTCCGTGCGAGGTGTGAGGGCCGATGCATTATGGCAGTACTCTCTGTGATTGCGTCAGTGGCTGTGTGTCTAATGCAGGATCAACCTGACTCTCTCTGGAAAAATGCATCGATTTCAAGCCCTCAAAGACATCATAATAATTCACAGCCTCTCAAGTAGTCCTTGAGTAGCATTGCCTTCTATTGAGGACTCAGAGGATAGAATCCATCCAGTTCATACATAAACTGGCTGTGCAGTCATAAAAACAGGGCCGTCATTCTGCAACACTGTTACAACCTCCATCTGAGCAGCAGAGAGAAGAGACACACTGGATTCACTTTATGTTGGCTGTGCTGAAAAATAATCCTGGAGGATCAAGTTAGAAGGCTGTGCTTGTACACATCATGTCCCAATATCTCTTATTTTGACCTTTTTTATGAGTATCAACTTACTGTGTCTTTTCTACTTCCTGTAAACGTGCTGCTGCTGTGACAACAATCGAAATCGAAGGGGAGTGCTAACAAGCAGATCCAGAATTTTCGCTCCTATTACGTCATTGGCGACATCTGGCCGACGTGACACGTCCCAACCTATCGTCTCCGGCACACGTGACACGTCCCAACCTATATTCTCCGGCACACGTGACACGTCTCCGTATACAGTCGCAGCTGTGTGTCTGTGTATTCAGCAGGATGTCTGCTGGAGGCTTAGAGTAAAGTTGTTATATATATAATACATATAATGGCACTGTTCAAGCGGTAAACACTAAAGCCCGCGTCACACTGTCCCGAAATTGACACCAGATGGACACACGATAAAGGAAATGTTCAAATTCGGCTCTGATCGTAACAACATCGGGCCATTCGTGAGGGCATCTTAAGCCATCGTATGACCGCCGGTGGAGTTTCTCAGGCTCCGGCAGCAACTTCGTGAGCAGTGGCAAAATCTTTGGCATGCCAAAAAATTGCCGAAAGACCTTGCGAAGGTTCATTTTCGTGTTGAATTCGTGTGTCCATTTTGCATCGTGAGGTCATCTTGTCAAATCGTGTCATCTTCGTCTTTACTTCGTGTGATCATCGATGCCATCGGGCATTTTTCGCCTCACGAAGACAATACGAAGGAAACAAGAAGCTGCCCGATTGTCTTAGGAAGGCAACACGACTACGTGAAGCCCTCGCAATGCCGTTGTGTAGCCATCGTATTATAGTACAATTTGTGTTCTGTGAAACTGAAAAGGATATTACATTGTTTTTGTTACTTTCGTTGCAGTTGTATGTCTTAAATGTAATTTAGGTTAACTTCCTGTTTTATTTAGATGCTTTTATTTTGAAGGCGAGTTTACGCTGTTGACAGGAAGTTGTTGTTGCTATGGAAACAACATGACGGAGTGTGTGGTTCGGGTGCCATCGTGTGGCCTTCTGTAGGCATCGTACTTGCTTCGGCTGTTGCTTGGCTGTTGACCAAGTTCGGGGCCATCTTCGTGCGAAATTCATAATTCCATATTCGTGTGTCCGCCTGGTGTCAATTTCGGGACAGTGTGACGCCAGCCTTAAGAAAGAACATGTCAAACTATATCAGAAAAAATGTACGGCGTGTTTTGGGAGTAATATGCTGTGTGTTTACATTAGCAAGCATGCTAACACTCAGAGCTAGTAGGCTGTAGGCTACTGGAGAGAATATGTGTAACGTAATGTCCTTGTGGTAAACCCTGCCAGAGAGAAAGGTTTGAGCTCCATACTGTTTCAGAAATAAAGCTTGAAGTGGTTAGGAGCATAACATGGCATTTAATCACCGCAGGGAAAGCTGTGTGACGCTACAAAGGAGCATGGCTAGCAGCAGACGTTCAATTTAAAGCAGAATCAGCCTGTTTGGAACAGGGCTGCAAAAGAGGGGTATGAGCAGTATGAGGCATGGCTACAATGGGTGATCTGTTTGGTATTTTAAGCAAAAGACTTCACAGACATGTTTTGTATAGGTATGGCCCTATAATATATGTTTCCAATATAGCATAATAGGTCCACTTTAAACTAATGGGACGGTATCATTTCTGTAATGTACACCACCTCCTTTTTTGCAATTTTCCGCTCCCATGTTTTTCTTACCATTGCTTTGCTGATGACATCCAGACATATTAGTCAATAACAAGACTTTTCTCAGCACATATCTTAGCCTGCCTCATTGATATCTCTTAACACTGTCACCGCCAAGGGGGTCATTTTTACCCCACTGCGTTTTCAAATACATGTAACTCTGTTAATATAACACCCACACATCTCAAACTTTGTGACTTTTCCTAAAATAGGTATATTAATCATCGATTTAATGAGTCAGTATCATCGGTATCATGAGACTGATACTGACCGGCTGTCAGGAGAGGGAGTGAAAGAGAGGCTCCGTTTATTATCCCTGTGTTATTATCCAGAGTTAATGTAACATTTGAAAAATGTAGTTAATAAACTATTAGTAGTTTGTTTAAATGTATTAATTATGTTGTTTTTTTGTTTGTAAAAGCGCACCATTTATTGATCCATTGTAAAATGAATCTAAACTTTTGATCTGTTATGATTAAAAACTGAAGCAATTAAAAAAATGAACTCCATCAACTTAGTTTTAAATTAGTACTTAGTGTATAAGGAAATGATCAAATTGAACAAATTAAATGTTTCAAAAATGACATCTCTGCGAGTGCTGACACTGTTGTGATAGGGGGATCGAAATGACCCCTCTCGGTGGTTCTATGGGTAATGGGATATTGGCGGTTCTGGATGATGGAACATAACCCTCAACTCTATCTCTGACTTCTGAGAGCTCCTGCTGGCTCCTCTGCTCAGCCCAGCTTTAGTATTCAGCTCCTCCTTCCCTCTCAAAGCAGAGGTGGTTGAGAGAGGATTGATCAATTATATATTTTTAAAGTCTCACTGCAGGCCACACTGGGATAGAAAGGTTATGTAATGTATGTCTAGTTTCCAGGGGCCTACATGGCCTAGATTTGTCAGATATTCAAACTTTCAATTTACAAAAGTACAGCAAAACTGAAACAGAATGAAAAAAATTATGAACAGAGAAGAATTCATTGACCAAAGTTCCCACCATTCAAGGACAATGCAGACTCTACCACATCATAAAATGACTGCAATCTCTTTTATTCAGAGGCACAGGGGGGAAATGCTGCTTTAGCTATTGGAGATTGGGGAATCAATAAAAGGAGCTGTCATTTTAGCGTCGCCTAATGGAACGCCATTAGCTGCTACAATAAAGGCTTTTAGGGCTTTTTTATCAGAAGAATACTTTTCAGATCAAGATTTTCTGCCAGCTCACTCAGTTTCCTCACACACTTAAAAACTCTGTGCTCTTCCGCATAGCGCCAGGCTGTTTTATGTGTGGAAGGACATCCGTTTTGACAATAATGTGCGATAATGTACTCTCCAGTGTGTTGGGCCGCTCCGTGCCTCCAGGCATCTCCAGGACATCCTCTACCAAAGCAGAGCTGACTGACTTCTCAACCTGTGTGAAGAAGTTTGACGCACTGTTTTCCTTGATAGGAGACATGATTCAGAAGGATGGAAATCAAGAGCAAACATATCAGAGTGCTGCGAGGCAGACAGGGAGGCGGGATTGAAATGATAAATAGGACAAAGATCGGGGAAATAGAGCTTTTATAAACAGAGATAAAACAAAGGTGCCGTATTAAGATGTGTGGTAGGATAAATATAAAAGACGCCCGCAGGTGTGACAGAAGGGAACAGTTGACTTGAGACGCTGCTGTGATCAGACGAGTGACAAATAGAATGAGGGAGAATTTTAACTGCTTTTCATCATCCAGAAATTGTGTGTGTTGATGGTGTGGTAAAAAAAACAGTTTGAACAGACTGCAGTAGTTATATTAAAATATTGTAAATTTGAAGATCTAGTTTTCAGATGACAAGTGGGCGGACACCATGTGCTTATAACGGTGATGTTGTTTGATTGAGAAAGCACCAGAACAGCTAGTCAAATGATCTTAAGGTGATGTTGTTTTCACAGATTCTGTATTCAATCAGACATTATCACAACAATTTTAAAGATCTACTGGTGCATTATTACACAAACTGTCTGACGCAGCCCCCCACTAATCCAATGCTGGGAAGTGAGTGTTAGAAGAGGACATTATAATACTAAAGGGTAGAGTCAGACAGACCTCCACCAGGTCCTGCTCTGAACTCTCAACAACAGTTAAACATAAGGTCTGTATCTGCACCGTGATTTGGATCTGCTCCACGTGGGTTTAACATTGAATGGGTTCATCATTGCTCTATACTACATCCTTCCACCAAGTTGCATGACAACTGAGCTAGTAGTTCTTTCATAATCATACTGACAGACTAACAAACAATCTGAAAACATAACCTCCTTGTCGTATTGTATAGCAGCATACTTTGTGTAAGTCTTCAAATGAATCGCAATATGGTTACATACTGTATCTCTCGCAAAGTCAATAATAATCCATCTACACGAGTGACAGCAGTGCTGTTCAAATTATTAGAGTTACACTTGATTTTCACATTGGCTCAAGTTAATAGTAAAAAATCTTTCATTGACACCAGTGTCCTGCATTCAGGTCCCATCTCACACTAGTTTTAGCCCTAGCATTCTAAACTGAAGCACATTTACAACGAACGTGATCTCTCCTAATTTGTTTTAGTTACTGCAGGTATCTGTCTTCAATAGAACAATCGATCAGTTAATGATCCCTTATTCTTAAGAAATATAAAAAGTGGTTATGCATTGGTGTACCAGTTCAAAATGCTGATTACTTTTGTAGTTTAAATTATAGCAGAAAACTACAGATATGATGTGTCGGACATATGTTTGTATAGAACTGCACTATACACATTGTGTCTAATATGTTTAAGGGTAACAGAGTGAAGGCAGTATTAGATTTACCCCAACTGTATTATGCTAAAGCGTAATATATTTGCATGTAAATGTAATTTGGAGAGATATTCAGAGATGATGAGATTCAGCCCCTGTTGGTGACTCCAGCTTTGCTAAGTCACTTCCTCTAAATCCCTCAGTCTGCTGTAAACCTGACACTTTTTGCACTTTTGAATTTTCACTTCAACTGTGCTGAACAACTCCTACTTCAGTCCTCATATGTACATGTTCTAGGTTTAATTGGACCAGTGGCGAGCCGTGACATTTATACCTAGGCCCTCTGACCCCCCCCCCCCCCCCCTTCCCTCGAAAAAAAAGAAGAGTTATTACGTCACAGCGTATACTTCAGCGGAATATTAAAACAACGGCCCGGGGTGCAAAACGCATCAATGACAGCGACCCTCTACCACACAAAACACCATGTATACAGTATAAACACCTATCATGACAGGGCTCCCACAGCCAAGTAACAATTACAAATGAATGAAGTCGGCACGGCGGCCCACATTGAAAATGACTTAGGCCTACCTTTGATGATCAAATCACTGAAACACAAAGTCCATCCTCCTGTCCTTCTGGATGAAGCACTTGATGGCGGGTCATGCAGCTGATCCTTTGCCACTCCAGTTTATCATTGTAACTCAATCTTGAAAATGACTCGGTTAATAATTTCGCAACGATGTCATCACTATCACTGACATGAGCCATCATGAATGAACTTATGCTAATCATAAATCTATCGATCATAAATCTATCGATTAGATTTATGATTCGAAAATAATAAAAGTAGGGTAGACATGTGGATATTATCCGGCTGAACAAAACGTGCATTTATCTAACAGGTTCGTTTTCCACAGACCTTATTTCCAGCTATTTTCCAAAATCCTATGGAGAAATCCCATTGCTTTCTGTCGAGGGAACCCGAGCGCAGCTTACTTCCGGGTTTTAGGACGCGTCACTGCACCACTTTACACACATGCATAAACTTCACAGTGGGTGGAACTTGTCATAAAGTCCGCGAAAATAAAGCCCACCCATTTAGAGGGAAGATATGATTGGTCAATTGTACTGTCATTTGACATTACTCTCTCATTGAGTTACTGTAGCGGGCCCTCTGTGAATTTACAGCTGGACCACCAATCAGCTCCTGTCTTCACAGTAACTCGCAGAGACGGCATTTAACCCTTCACATTCCAACAGAAACTGAACAGGCAGATTCAAAATATTTATTTATTTGGAAATGTTATTTTAAATACAATTAAATGAAGTTATTTTGGTAAAACTAATGACAAATATAACTAAAAAGATATTTAAAAAATAATATTTAAAAAAAATGTTTTTTTTTATATTTTCAAATTATTTTTTAGAATATCTTAGGCCTTATCACAGAGGGCCTAGAGGGCCCTGACGGCTCGCCACTGAATTGGACAAATGACAAGGAATGGTCAATGTCCACCATCATATAGGTCTGCCTGTAGTG
This sequence comes from Lindbergichthys nudifrons, assembly GCA_943590975.1. Taxonomy (NCBI): domain Eukaryota; kingdom Metazoa; phylum Chordata; class Actinopteri; order Perciformes; family Nototheniidae; genus Lindbergichthys; species Lindbergichthys nudifrons. Next base: position 480,479 of record CALSBW010025406.1, on the reverse strand, counting down.
TCATGTAGACCATTTGACATGCTTTTCTTCATGCTAATATGCATTCTCTTTATTCTCACGTTACTATTTTCTCTCTGTGTCCCAGCCAGTATTTCTTCTTTATTTCCTTCCTGTGTGCTAATAAATTCACTGGTGGAACAGGAGGTGAGAACATGGGGAATGAAGACTGGCAGGGGGTGAACACCAATGAGACAATGTGAAAATAAGAAAGAAAGGGTGAAAACATGGAAACAATAAGTGAGGATCTTTTAATTCATTGTGACAAACTTTTAACTCTAAATTATATTTACAGTAACATAAATAGCTTTTTCATTTGAAATATTACAGCCAAACGTTTTCATTACATTAGATTATTTAAATTCTCTTTTCGCTGAAAACAGATCTATTTCACTTAAGACCACCACTTTCACACTCATCTGGCCACCTGTACTTTTCTTTAAAACATTGTTTTCTTAGAATTGGTGTGGTATCCTTGTTTATACATCTTTCAATGACAGAGCACATTATTATTATTGTTATTATGTTATATACAGACACAGGGTGATTTTGATTGGGTGGCTTTTGGGGTTTCATGTATGCTGGGCCATATCTCTTTTAGATACTGACAATATAAACTCAAAAGCATCCCCTCACTAAGACTTTGGACTCAGAGTCCCCACAAGGTATTTCCACCTCTCTGCTGTCTACCTTTTTGGAATGCAGTTTATTTTGTTGGAGCAGTTATGGATGAATGGTTCCTTAGTGGAGTCTCAATTTGAAAATGGACTCTTGTTACTTTGCCACTTGTTTGTTAGAGGAAGGAATGTCACAATATCAGAAATGTCATTACTAAAAGGCTACCAGTGAAAGTCTTGATACCAAATGTGATATAACACAATAAATTAAAACAAAAACATGAACCATATTTATTTCAACTATTTTATTACTGTTGCATATCGTTTTTGGTTAGTAAGTTAAACAGTTTATAATTCACTCACTTTATTTCAATCAGGAGAGACTTCATTTTGTTTAAAGAACATTTATTGACACATGTCATATGCAGTGGCGAGCCGTGAGCTTTATACCTAGGCCCTCTGACCCCCACCAATTCCCTCGAAAAAAAAAAAAAAAAAGAGTTATTACGTCACAGCGTATACTTCAGCGGAATATCAAAACAACGGCCCAGGGTGCAAAACGCATCAATGACAGCGACCCTCTACCACACAAAACAACACCTGTGAACCCAATTTGTGTTCTTTGACATTGAAAATGATATTGCATTGTGTTTGTTACTTTCGTTGCAGTTGTATGTCTTAAGTGTAATTTGGCATGCTTTTATTTTGAAGGCGAGTTCACGCTGTTGACAGGAAGTTGTTGTTGCTATGGAAATAAGAAAAGTTTCACAGCGGGCGGAACTTGTCATAAAGTCCGCGATAATAAAACCCACCCATTTAGAGGGAAGATATGATTGGTCAATTGTACTGTCATTTGACATTACTCTCTCGTTCAGTTACTATAGCAACCCTCTGTGAATCGCAGAGAGGGCCAGACGAGCTTCTTTCATGTAACCCCTCACATTCAACAGAGACTGAACAGGCAGATTCGAAGGATTTATTTATTTGGAAATGTTATTTTAAATACAATTAAATCAAGTTTTTTTTCGGTAAAACTAATGAAAAATATAACAAAAATAATATTAAAAAAATATATATTTTAAAAAAATATATATTTTTAAAATGTTTTTAAATATTATTTTTTTGAATATCTTAGGCCCTCACAGAGGGCCTAGAGGGCCCTGACGGCTCGCCACTGGTCATATGATAAATGTTAAGTCTTTGGGGATTAGACCCCGATCCTGAAATCGTATATCTAAAGGGGGTTAATGCAGCCGTGAGCATATAGGGAACCCCCCGGGGTCTAGACACTGGTGATCATGCTGAAGATCTGGATTTGATGAGGAGATGGGATGAAGAGGAGATGGAATGAGGTCTTTGGATTAGCTCTCCTGGCACTGGATATAATGAAAGGAGGTGGATGGGGAGGAGGCGGGCGGCAGCATGACAACCTGAAATCACAGCTGACTGCAGGAGAGAGGAGAACCATTTTAAAGTTTGGCTGGAGCACAGTGATTGGCTGCTGGAGAATGAGGTGAATGTAATAGGTTATAGACAAAGCCCGTGATGAGCTGATTATATGCAGCTGCGGAGTGAATGTATATACCAGTCTTCCTGAAAGAACTTGCGCTGAGCTTCATATTGCAATTAAAACAAACTTAAATTAAATTAAAATGCCATTCAAACAACTCTTTATTAAAGTTCCTCACAAAAACGGCGTATTAATAGGACAAAACACATCATGATATTTGATATAATTGACTTTCACACTTATTTTTACTGAACAGAGCTAGAAAGCATCATTATAATGTACTGTGCTCTACCACGTTAACCAGGGCCGGACTGGGACAATAAGTCAGGCCGGGAATTATGCACCCAGCCTGGCCACTACCAGTTTCTTTTTGTGCCATTTTGCTGGATTTATTTGTGAATATTTACAGCGTTGCTGCCCATAGTAATAGCCCTATAGTTTACATCTACTACCCAATAATAAACATATGGACTATTTAAAAAAATTTGCAAATGTATTTTGTGAACATATTTTGGGGATGGACCTCAAATCCTCTAGGGGGGTCCGGGGGTCACCCCGGTAACATTTTGTTTTTAATTTTGGAGTTAAATGCACCAATCTGGTGCATTTTGAGGGGGAAATAAGAGACTAGATCTATGGAAACACCCATATGAAACAGAGCTGTATACATTTAAATAATCATAAAATCATAAGAACATGGCCATAACCAATAACATACATATTTTTTTGTAATTATTATTGTAATACTTTCTGCTGACACTAGGTGGGGCTGTGCCAGCAGAGGACTCTCCCTCCACCTTGTTGTTGAAACAGCTCCTTAGAGCAGCTAGCTAACCAGATGCTAACAACAAAAATACAAGTAACCGGTGCGCGCGCTCTCTCTCTCGCTCACTCGCGCCACACATACACACACCCTCCCGAGCTTGAATGACACACATAGACCAATCGAGGGCTTTGATTTATGATCGTATGGAAGTGGCAATGTCGGCAGGCCACATCATGTAGACAGACAGTCACCCTGTGTGAAGGCAAACCCACATTTGCGCAGCGTTGCGTTCACAATACATTAAAGGCCAGCAGGTCACTTAACAGGCCAGGCCATCGGCAAACCTCCCGGTCCTCCCGATGGCCAGTCCGGGCCTGACGTTAACTAGTAAAGACCTCTGTCACCGAGACCTTTTGTCACCTAGAGCAGCGGTCCCCAACCATTTTTGTGCCACGGACCGGTTTCATGTAAGAAAATATTTTCGCGGACCGGCCTTCAAGTTGTAAATATAAATAATACGAAATAAAATAATACAACCTTTGTTCCTGTTTAACTGGTTATTGTGTTAACTGCAGTGGTGTGGTCGTTGGACGCGGGGGGTCGCCGTTCCCCCACTTATTTGGAGCCCCCACTTTTTTGAAGCAGCGCCGTGTTTGTGTGTGTGTGTGTGTGTGTGTGTGTGTGTGTGTGTGTGTGTGTGT
>CALSBW010025406.1:420895-431103 GCA_943590975.1 Lindbergichthys nudifrons | reverse complement strand
ACACACACACACACACACACACACACACACACACACACACACACACACTTTGTATTGTATTATTGTATGAGAGGTTCCAGGTTGAATTGAGGCGAATATTTGTAATGTTCAGGTTGTTGTGTTTAATATTCATGAGAATATTTGTCATTGTTCAAATGATATTAAACAAACATATAAAGCATATTTGTCCACTCATATGTTGATAAGAGTATTAAAAACTTGAAAAATATCCCTCTAAGGTACATTTAGAACAGGTAAAAAATGTGCGATTAATTTGCGATTAATCGCGATTAAATATTTGAATCGACTGACAAACAATTACTTTTGCTGAAATCTGTGCAAATAAACTAAATAATGTCAGGTTTAAAGAAAATGAAGAGTTAACTATTTAAATCGAAAGTGTGGCCTTAATAGTTGAACTGAAATCAGGTAAAACTACGGAGACTACGGTCGGAGAGGGTGAGGTGTAATCACTTTATCTTTACCCTTACCTTTATCCACATACATCCCAGGATAAAACTACACACTACATACCCTGCAGCCAACCTACTTCCCCCTAAGTCATTTGATAGATACAAAGCTGCACTTCCAGCCCTGAAACATTCTGCTTGATGCTTGACTCAGCATTATGTTTCCTGACAGGAACAAGGATTCCTGGATGTGAATCATGGAGAATATGAAGTCAGCCGTGATAACGTGATTTTTGTGGCCGCTTTGTCTGTTTCTGGCAGATGTGTCCCGAACTGGGAAAATCATGATTTCCTATATAACATTCTTAGAACATGCTGACAGTTGTATTAATGTGTGAGAAGTGTTTGGTTTCCCCACCCACACTCACACAAGGACATTCTGAGATAGTCCAATGACTTTATCGAAGCTTTTATGCATTATCCACCAGTGTAGCACCTTAAGTCCCTTCCCTTACAAATCGACCCAGTGAAATGGACTCAGGGAAGGCCTCTCATTGCATTAGTTGCCAGAGCTGCTCTGATGGCACCCAGCCTAAACATTTCTAGGTAATGGGGTTCAAAATGGCAACTTGCAGTTGTCTCCTGGTTGGCCTATTCCTCAAGGCAAATCTGTTTATGAGTAAAATAAATAATCTATTATTCTGACAATACACTCTACCTGTTTTGTTTCAGTTTTTACTGCTTTTTCTCTGTCGCAACACTTCTTTCAGTCAGTGATTTTCTTTACATTCTGCAGAAGTGAACTGATTGTGTACAGCTATACATGTGGATAGAACAGAAACGGCAGCATGGTCTTCACTATTAACACAATATGATGTAGAAACATGAACAAAGAGTCTTCAGGTTTGAGGAAGCTAAACCAAAAGCGGACTTTGGATGATTCAGAAGTCAGAAGCATTTCGCTTCTTAAATAAATAAAGAAGAATATACAAATCTGTATTATGTGGTACATTCTGTTCTCGGCTAGATGTTTTGTCTTGTTCTGTGGTACCTGAGACTACAGAGCATCTCACTGTGCAGGACTGATGATCAGTGATTTGTGTGGGTTCTGGTGTGTTTCACCACCTCTGTGTGTGTGTGTCTGTACTGATTTTGGTTTGGTCTCCTCCCTATGGGGTCCAGCTGCCCTCAGCAGCAGTGAGATGGAGTGTATGGTCACTGAAGTGAGCCGTGTGTCCTCTCTCTCAACACCTAGCTGGTGTCAAGGTGCAGAAGGTGATTTTGGATTATGATGGTTCTGGTTCAGTGTGGATTGAAGTGAGCTGTCGGCCAATATTTTTAGGGAGTAAATCACGTTTTCATTCACAGCACCTTAGTTTAACCTGTTAAGCCCGGGACACCCCGGTAGCAGGAAACAGTGTCTGAGGGCATGTTCATTTAATAAACTATGAATGTTTTATATCCATGTAACGGGAAGAAACTCATCTAACTGATCATTTGTATTTATTTTTCCAAAAAAAAAACACAATGCTAACGCTGAGCCTCTGAATTAGCAACGAGCAAAAAATGCTAACAGATTACTGCACCAAAAATCACTCACAAAACCTTATTATTGATCTTTTCTCCACATCCATGACATCGTTTCACATCGTGAGGTGACACAGAATCGAAGGGTACCCTCATTATCACTCAATTATACGAAATTGCGACGTTATAAACAAAAACAGACATCAAAACATGTGGCGCTAGGTAGCTAAAAATGCTAACATGGTTACCTTGTCTCTGTAGTCTGCTCCAAAGTGGTCTTCAATGGCATTAAAACGATAAAAACGCTGCTGAAGTTAATCCATAGGTTAATCCAATGTGTCTATGTCCCTTTGAAATGATTTCTGATAATGCATGAGCAATAAGACTGCCAATAAGACTGCTTTTCCGTTTCTAGATGTCAGAGCGAGAGATAGCTTCACTCTCATTTAAAACTACATGCGCAAAGCCCCCACCTTTTTGTTTTACAACGTGTGTGTGTGGGGGAATCCCCCTTCGATTCTATTGGCTCTAACGGTCAGAAAGAGGTGTCAACCATCAGCATCGACAAAGGGGGGCCAGAGATATGGAAAAAAAAACATTTCCACCCAAATCACCTCAGAGGTGGAGTTTTTTTGGTTAAACCTCTCTAAAAAGATCAAATGTCACTTGTTTTGCATCAATCTTGATACAGGGTACTTATTATATGTTGTACTTTGGATTCCAAAAGCTTTTAGTCTACCTTACCATCATCCAAGGGTAGTTTTCACTATAAGTAAAAAATAATTTATTTTATACGGACACTATAATTTACAGTTTTTTACTATGTAAAATCTGAATTTTCTTTAACATAAAAAACATCTATATTGTTCTGACTTTTCTACATCCAACTCACAGGTTTATCATTAGTTTGAGAAAAAAGATTATTAATTTACCCCTTTTAGAAGGGAAGATATGGTCATTTGTTCTGGGAATGTCATTTTCGAGCCTGAGACCTGAAAAACAGGCTCAGGGCTTAACAGGTTAAAGAGCTGAACACCAGGTATGACTACTAGTTTTTATAAATAGAATATCTGTACCACGCTTGATCTGTTCTGCAGGCCCGCCTTTAACTTAAGAAATTATTTGTTTATCAGAAGTCGTAAACATACTTTCAGTCATTGATTAAAGAATCAGTTCTCCTTCCTTACACATGTTTTCAATTGGGGAACTCAAAGGGACTTAGGTACAGTAGAAGTAACAATAACAACAATGACTTTGTCACCTTAAAAACTGACACATTCAGAATTTCACTTCAATAAAAATAAGTAAGAATATCGTAGCCCCAAAATAAACTGTATAAATATATTTCAAAAATGGTTTCTCAAATTGTATAATCAAATCAAATAACCTCAAAACCCTAAACCCCTAAAATATCTCCCATTAAAATGTGGTGGTGTATAAATATGAAGTTGCATGTATCAATTAGAGTCTGCTGGATGTGCATTATTATTTAACGTTTTCTGTAAGCTATTAAATTATAATCTTTATAGGGGCACTATTATGCTTTTTGGGTTTTCCTTTCCGGTAGTGCGTTCTATAGGTTTTTGTGCATGTAAATGGGTTAGGTTAATCCCCTGTCCAGAGGGAGTTTAAGTTGTGAAGCACTTTTTTTTTATAAAAGCTTGAATTAATATTAACCTTAAAGGTAGGGTAGGTAAGTTTGAGAAACCGGCTTGAGATACACTTGTTGTTATATTCCATGGAATGCTCTTAACATCCCGATAGCAATGAATATCTGAAGTGCTTTGACAAAAAATCCATAAAAAACATCATCTGTGGAAGCCGTAGTACTGTAAAAAGCACGACCAATCATTTTAGCCGGGTCGGCTAAAATGATTGGATGGCCTACCTGCCTGTCAGCCTTCCATCTGTGCACAAACTTATCTCGTGCCCTCATTGGTCATGTGCGCGTTCGTGTGTGTTGGAGGAGGGGCTCTATAAGGAAGTGGCAGATTTTCTCCGGTTGTGTATTTTCAAATTCTAGCGATCTCGAGCCGGTTTCTCAAACTTACCTACCCTACCTTTAATAAGAGATTTGTTTTTGTGCATATCAGTGGGTTTGCATTGCTGAAACTGTATAGACAGCCTTGTTTTTTACTCAATGATTACATTGTTGTAGGTTGTTCAGTGAGGTCTTGAAAGAGTTTCATCAGCCTGCAGGTGGTTCTGCTCTGTGAGGTTTTGATAATGACAAAAACAACTAGGGTTGCAGAGATGCTAATGGGCCTTATTCCTTTTTCACATTCATGCTTTGTAGTTGTGTATCTTTCCACAGAGATCTTGTGACTCACACTTCAGCACCTTCTAATGCTCTCCCTTTTGTTCTGTCTCCTTCTCTTCTCTTGTTTTCCATGTTCCCTGATGCTGTCGGACACCTTCCCCCATCCAGGTAAGACCCTCTGTGTTATTCATTACCCTATCTGTCCACTTCCTCACTGTGGAAGAATGAATGCAGCTCAGCACATCTCTGTTTGTATTCATTCCACAAAGGCAAACTATCATCTATTAATGTCATCTAGTATTCAGTACTTTTCCATGTATGTTTCAAAATGTAGTGAAATAATGTCTTATGTCTTGTGTGTGACATATTATACATCTTTGGGTTTTGGATACATTTTCAGAAAGAGTCTCTGGCAAAAGTATTCTCTTTGGCTTTTCCTTTTGCGATTGTCTAGTGCCTTTTCAAAAATGTCCCAAATTGGGATCAATAAAGTTCTATTTTATCTTATCTTATCTTTGAGTGACAAAGATTGTGCAGGTGATAATCCATGTAAATATAATGCAATACTGTGTGAAATTAAAATACCAGAGGATAGGTTATACAGATGTAGCACCTAATTTCGGACGTCCCTACCGCAGTGGGGCCGTGATCGGCACAGAGTCGATCCTCGCTGAAAGGAAAACCCCCCGCATGACTTGATACGCCCCCTTGATAAATTATAATGAAACCAGCTGCAATGGATCATGGATCCACCAGGGGGAGCAGTCATTAAAAAGCTGCCACACTGGAACTCATGTGAAATAAACAGCTGATAGATATATCTGATATAGCGGATCTTTGTTAAGATCCATATGTCACGGATAGGATCATATTCTGTGCTAAATAAGAGACATGTAATCATTTACAAAACATCACCATGTTTTTATTAAAAAAAAGAATGTTGTTTAATTCACATTGGCGTACTACAACTACAAAACCATCAGTTTGTTTTTTCATCAGGAAATGCAGCCCGGCTCAAACAAACGATTTGTAATCATCATCCTCACGATCATTTAATGTATCATATGTTCGCCGAATTGACATGAAAGCACTAACAAATATGAATTTGCCGTAGTCAACTTCCTTCAAACTTTATTAACGTGCCTAAACTCAGTAATTCACTAAAAATAGGTTTATTTTTAATGGAGCCTCGTCATCTCACCACGGGCAAACAATAATATTTACAGTGTTAATAGTTTACTGTATTATTAGTGTCTAATATTACTGCTATAACAATCACACATTGAGTTCATTGTTGTGCAATGATAAAATCAGACCGTTGTTTTTTTAAATAGTCTGAATGAAACTCCGCAGCTCTCAGGTGATCAGCTGATCAGCTGTGTGTGACTGTCTTTGTTTACACACCTAATGGCCCATCAGCCACAGCTCTCCCCCCCCTGATCTCTCTTCTCCAGCAGTAAAGTTTAACTGTAGGTTTGGGTTTGCATATTTATGCAGTGATCTGTCTCTTCCTCTCTGAGCGCTGTCAGACCGGACCATGGCTGTAAAGGAAGAGGGGTGTCTAGTTCCCCCTCGACACATAGACTGATCCTTTTTTTTGTCCATGTCTGATTGGCTTAGAACTTTCGCGACTGCAAACATTTTTAAACAAACAAACATTGGCCATACCGTTCACCAGCCCCCACCCCCCTCTGAGTGACAAGCTGAGAAGTCAACTACTACTGTCAGGGAACATACTGTGTGAACCAAGGCCTAAACAAAGACCAAAGGTTACCCAGTTAGCTGTCTTTGTGTATTGCAACCAGGGAGAGCAGTGATGGACGCTGCCACAATGGAACTCATAAATAAACAGCTGATTCCTCACACACACAGTAGCCTGTTGTTTCTATGCATAAAATAGTGAGAAACATCCCTCTGGTTAATCATTATATAACTTATTTTCTCCATAAAAGCTGGTGGGTTGAAAGCAATACGGGAGGTGAAAATAACTATATTGTAGAATACAGAAGAATTGTGATGCCGTGGCTTTATCTGAAAACTGACAGCATAATTACATTTATGGCCTGGGACACACATATTTATTTAGATATGTTTTAAACAAGTTTAAATAAAAGGCTGGAGTGTTTCTTGCTCTGCCAGGTACAACAAGTGGGATTTATCACTATAAAATCCCACTTGCTTACTTACTACGCACATCGTACTGTTACTATTACTATACTGTAGCATATCGTTTTGTATTCCCACTGTCACGGATATAATCATATTCTGCATTGAATAAGATACATTTAATCATTTAAAAAAAATCGTATTTCGTTTCTATTTAACGAAACAAATGTGGTTTAATCCACGTGAGTTTACAACTACAAAAATAATCGGTTTGTTTTTGTATCACATCCGACAGGAGGAAATGCAGCACGGCTCTGACTGACGGGCTGTCAGGAGAGAGAGAGAGCGCTCCGTTTATTATTCCCGTGTTATTATAAGTTACTGTACACTTTTGAATAATGTAGTTAATCTACTATAATTAGTTTGTTTAATATCGAATCATATCAATTTGTTTTAAAGCTCAATAAATAACAAAGAAGACCTTTGACCGGCACTTTTCTCATTTTGTCCGGAAGATTTAAACTTTAACGGACATGTTGACCGGCAAAAACTAATACTAACGGAAACTCTGGGGTGCGTGCAGAGCCACCTCCATGGTTAACATATGTAGTATATACACGTCCTCCTTGCGAGACGATGAAATAATCAGAGCTATCAAGCTATAGATCCTACACATCCCCTGGACGTAGATTCTGAAAGTAGAATGTACACTTCTCTCTAGAAATCGAATCAAAAAGCATTATAATGGCCAAACTATCCTACAGTTTAGGATGGAGCTGCAGCAGGGGTGACATTGCATGCGTGGGGCGTGATTAATGGCCATTCTGATTGGCTGTGACAGGACCAGTTGACGCTGGTGGGGTAGGGTGGTGGAGATGAGGACGCTCTCTCTGAGGATACCTTTTACACAGCTGGCCAACTATATCATGGGACTTACTTGTGTGTGTGTGAGTGAGTAATTGTGCTGTGTTGCATCAAGTGGTGTTGTGCATTTTTTTTTCTGTACTGCGACATTAGTTTGTGTTTCCTGCAGTCACTGGCCTCTTTTCCAGCCCCAGCCACTGACACACATTCTCTATCCACTGCAACAGCCTTCTTTTGTGACATGTATCAGGAAGGGTCATCAACAACTCTTTGCAAAATCAATACTGATATTTTCTGATTACATATGGTCTTGCTCTGTGCTGATTCAATGTTTAAATTGTATATAAACAGATTTATTTTGTAAATGAAAATGTCCTGCTGTCCCTTTTGAGAAATCAGTTTCGAAAGTGCGAGGCCTTTACAAACACTAGATTTCTATGAATATTTGTGACGTCAATCTTATAAAGGATGCGGTTGAGCCAAGAGAAGTTGCAACACATCATAAAATAAACCTTTAAACAACAACCCACATTAGCTTTCAAGCTTGTGTCTTTCAATAAATGTTCACATCCTCTGTTGAAGCTCGGCTTGTTGATTGTGCTATCAAGCAAACATCAATCAAGTGAATTTAATGTTTCCAGGCCAGGTAGCTAATCAGCTTCTCAGCTGAAGCTCATTGAACAGCTCAGATACCTTAACATGTCAACATTGGGTAGTTCAGATACCAAAGAGTGGGCTTATTCTTGGATGCCACCGCAGCAATATGTGCTTTATCCTAGGAATATAGGCTTATAAACTACTCTTTGTTTACATTGTGCCTCGGTGCCCCCTCCGGCACTGCTAACAATCACACACAGCGCAGGTTTTTCCGGGACCTTCCTTTTCTAAGTTTAAAATTAAATAAGAAATTACAATTTGAAAATCCAGTCTGACAGGAATATGGCAGTAGAAAGGGGAGACTTGGGTTATAATGTATTTGCCAAAAAAACATCAATAGTTCAATCTTCATCATTGTCCCACTGATAAGTTTAACCTATGTATAAATGTCTGCCAGGTGTAGGATTACTGCTCAGTTAATCTTTCATTTCCTTCAGAATTCTATTTATTACTTCCTCAAATCACAGCTTCCCCTTCACATTCCCTGAGAACACGACCTTCTCTTTCTGTCTGCACTGCTCCTTGGCCTCATCTTCTTCTCCATCACTTTTTCCCTGATTACCTTTTCCCCTTTCCGGAGTCTCCTCTGACTTCCTTCTTCTGTCTCTGTTAACTCTGCTTCCTTGCCCTCTTTAATTTCCTCTTTCCCCATTCCTCTCTCTACCCTTGCGCTCGGTGTAACAGTGAGACAAATATTTCTCCCGAAGAGGCTTGCAATGCATGGCTTCGCTCTATTCAAATGCAAATGATGCGGGCCAATTATGGCTCAGCATGCGGTTATGTCTGTGTTTGCAAGAGCACATTCAAAGGTACATTGTGTCGGGGGAGATTTGAGTTAGGCAGCGTAGCAATCTCTGGAGCTGAAAGCGGCAGATAAATTAGGACCTCAGGCTCACAAAAGCAAAATAAATCATAATATTTGAGCGCCGCTGACCCATATTTGTTAATGTGGGTGCTCATTGCCACCTATATGACTGCCATTGTGAGGAGGGTATCAGGAACTGGGACTTCATTGCTGATTCACCAACAGAACACACTCCTGCCTTCATTCACATGGTTGACAGTGGAATCAGTGTTATTGCTTTGTTAAGGCTTCAAACATACCTGCAATCACACCAGCTCGGTGTATTCAACCCTCATTCAGAGTTCAGAACAAATATGCTGCACTCCAATACTTACTGATGATGTTTTCTAATTTGCCCTTTCTGGGTTTCAGGTTGCTTAATGTTGAATTTAACTTGGTTAACATTAATGAAATGTTTTGGTCAGGGTTCAAAGAAACCACGTTTGAATGTTGATAGGAGAGAGGATAAGAACCTGTTCTGAGGAGTTGTGGTGCGATAACTTGTCTGTGCTACTTTCAAAAGACATAATGACTTTCTGTCTGAACGACATTCCTCTTTTAATCTTTTTTATTCAAAAGTCTCTTCTGGATGTACCTCACATCTCATAAAGCCGGTTTGCATGATGCAAGAATAAGCAAAGGAAACTATAGGTTTTTTTAATTAAAAAAAAAAAATCTGTTATTTATTGTCAAGACGTAAGATGACAAGATGTATTGTCGTTTCTGGAGTAAGATTATGACGCAGCAGTTAGCAGATGGAATAGATAGATGGATTGATGACACTTTGAATATATTCAATGTATGTATTGTATAAAGAGGTGTCTATGAATGAATGCTAAATGTAAAAATACGCTCATAAAGTCAACTGTAAAATATAATACTAACAGTGCTAAAGGTTGAAAGTAAGATTGACCCTGTAAGCACAGATGAAAGTGCTGTGTCAGGCTCAGCCCTCTGAGTTCAGGATTTATGGGCAGGTAGGGTTCCCACTCCAACACATGATGGATGGCTGGGATGTCCCACAATGTCTGGGCCTTTTCCCATTTTACCGCCAAGAGCCATGTGGTCCCCTGCTATTTTTCACCATCCACTTACCTTGACCCGACACAGGAACCTGCATCAACATATGTGAAACCATTTTCCCTCTAGATGACTCCATGTTAACTGACTCGTTAGCCATTACATTAGCAATAAGCTGAGCCAATGAATCCTAGACACCCGAGTCTATTTACCACAGGTTCTTTCAATATGTTGGAGTCCAGGTGCTCAGAGTCCAACTTTTGTCCAATTGCCCTTTGGTTGAAAAAAAATAGATTTATACCCTAGCCTTCATAATATGAATCAAAATGCTCTCTTGCTCTTTACTGTTTCACATCAAAACCTTAATTGGATACAGTTTGCTGATAGTTAAGCCTTTCATGAATTATCTCCCTTTAACTATAAAACTACGGTGGCCCTGAAGTGCAAGTCACTACAGCATTTCACAAAACACAACAGCATTTCAGAAAACGCTTCAGCATTTCACAAAACACTACAGCAT
>CALSBW010025406.1:330541-370776 GCA_943590975.1 Lindbergichthys nudifrons | reverse complement strand
ACACACACACACACACACACACACACACACACACACACACACACATACACAAAGAGAGTTTTACTCTATGTAATTAAGGCTGAGAGCTCTCTCAGTTTTCAGACTCCTCTCCACTCCCACGTGTGTGCTCACGTTGTCCAGCTTCTCCCAGCGGTCACTTAGAGAAATACAAGGCTCTTGTGTTGAAGGAAACCCATATCCACAACTTGACTGTTTATTTATTTATTCATTAAATTGTTCTGCTTATTTTCCGTTTTCATAGACTTTACACATTTCCATTTATTTCACTTGATTTCAAAATACGTTCACTGCTGTCATTCCTTTATTTTGGTGGTGGTGCAGTGATGGCATGCCTGTGGGCCGACCTGGAAGTTATTTCATCAATGCTTTAGTTCAGCAGGATAGTTTCCACATATTAACACATATTTATGATTTTTGAAGCGTAGATGCAACTAGCATAAATGAAAAACTAACATTAAGTTATAAACAAACTACATCACAGTCGCATGGCTGCGCATCCCCACCGCTAAGCTAATGGTGACTAATGATTGGCGTGATGACGTTTAGTACTCTCATTTAGACACTTGTTAGCAAGCGCCAATTTTAAAACACATAGAAGCCTCAGACATTTACCAGTAGGCTATTTCCTGACGTATTTAGACTTTTCCGTCATTTTGTAAATACCTATCAAAATAGTCAGGTTTACTTTATTTATTTATTTCAAATATATTTCAATTCAGGTGTCCCTTTCTCATTTCAGTTGTTTCAAACCACATCAGTGCAGTTTCCCCATGGGAAGATCTATTAGATAAAAAATAATTACAATAAATCCCAGTGGCTCAAGAAAAGAAAGCCAATTAAGATGTGTTCACCATATGTTTGTCATTATATTTAATGGGGCTCTTGGCGTGGAAATCGGTTGGTTCATGAATAATTTCTGATCATGGGTCGAATGTTACCAAGTTCATCTCCAAAGCCTTGTGATATTCTGCCTGCAGTGGGTGCGTTTGTTGTTTTCCTGACACTCGGTGCCACTGATCATGTCTTATTGCGGCCGGTGGCACATTCCCCGGCTCCTCTGTGTGCGCTGATGACGGAGCGCAGTAATTGGCCAAGCTGAGTGACAACCGACGTCCCTGAGGAGATAATGAGGCCGCCATTTTGAGCGTAATGCTGACAGACACTTTAAACAGTTAACACAATTAGCTGCTGCACTGGGCAGATCACTGAGTAAATGTATTAGCAGGCTGATTCCAGATTACATTCATAAATATTAATAACCAACTGATTGCTGATTACAAATTAAGAACAGAGGATGCATTTTGAGGGTATTTTCTGATCTCGTTTTTGTGGATTTAGTTATTTTCACAGACCTAACGAGACGGAAGGAAGATGTGAAAAAAATACACATCCATTTATTATTGTCTGATTGTTATGACACGCTGACACGATGCAGCAGCTTGATGGATTCAGGAACAAGGCTTTCAGACATATGTCCTGTATTAATGCAGGTAATGGGCTGACTGTGGCTAACAAGCTTTAATGGAGATCTTTCTATAATTGGTTTCAGTCACGCAGATCATTCTTTGTGAATATTGCAGTGTAAAGGACTAACACTGCTACACTGAAAAAAAGTGTAATTAAGTGTATTATGTCAACATATTTCACATTACTATATTAGGTTAGTTTAAAAGCAATAATATTAAAGGTGGGGTATGTAATTTTTTCTGAAACACTTTTTGTTACATTCCATGGAATGCTCTTAACATCCCGATAGCAATGAATATCTTAAATGCTTTGACAACAAATCCATAAAAAAAATGTCATCTGTGGAAGCCGTAGTACTGTAAAAAGCACGACCAATCATTTTAGCCGGCCCGGCTAAAATGATTGGATGGCCTACCTGCCTGTCAGCCTTCCATCTGTGCACAAACTTATCTCGTGCCCTCATTGGTCATGTGCGCGTTCGTGTGTGTTGGAGGAGGGGAAGTGGCAGATTGTTTCCGGTTGTGTATTTTCAAATTCTAGCGCACTCGAGCTGGTTTCTCCAAAATTACCTACCCCACCTTTAAGTTTTAGGATACAATTGTAGGTTCAACCTAATATTATGATTTCAAATAACCTATTATAGTTATGTGAAATCTGTTAACATAATACATTTAATTAAAGTCAACGTTTCCGTTTTTCAGTGTACTCTCAAGTTTAAGCCATGCCTTTTTCAACTGTATATGATACATAACCATTTATATCACAGCCTTGGTGATACATATTCAATTTCCCAACTGTAAAACACAAACAGTCTTATTTCTGCAGGTTCCAAATGATTATTATTTTTCACGTGGCTGTTTTTGTTAAATGTGAAGAGTATGTATGACTCTCTTGAGAATCATCTGCACCAAAACTGGACCGGCAGTCACCAGCCAACCAGAGATAATAAGGAATAATATACAACTGAAACCTGAAAATGTATTGTTTTTGTTTTACAGTGGTTTCTCTAGGCCACTTGGGGGCAAAACAAGCTATAAACAAGACACTGACCTTTATTACGCAATAAAGTTAATAAAAGACTTTGTTAGCAAACAGCTGCTCCACACACCCAGCAGCTGCAGCCAGCATCAGAGGACTACAAGATAGAGTGATGATTCTTAATGGGTTCATCACTAACGTTGACCTATTATTAATGTGAATATCGATCAGTGCTGTTTCAAATAAACGATATTAATACATGATAGTGTGGATTGTTTATAAACAAACATTATACACAATGGATTAAATATAACTTATAACAATGGGTAGCAACTCTTAGCCTGTATGAACATCACAGTTTTCAGATTGACCCTGAAATGACTGTACCTTAAGATCCCAGATCACAGAGGAATTTATGATTTACCCGAAACAATGTTTTGTCTCTGAAAACAAAATGTTCAGACTCGCTGTGACTGTCCAAAGTGTTGCTGAAAACCGCTCTTCCAGCGTTGTCGGCAATTTTTATCCCCGGATCCATTTTGGAGATGAGGATTAAGTACTATTTATTTAAAAATGTCTTAACGCATCATCACGGGATGCGTTAAGACAACACCTGTCCCGTGCCTCTATGCGCTAGCCGGCATCTCTCCCCCACCCATCAGACGACTGGGTATCGATCAAGATGAACGGAGAACACAGGAGACAGACATCAGACACCCCTTGCATGGCCACGTAGCACCCCCACGCAGGCTCCGATCCAGAGCCAGTTTTGTGCAGACAGTCCTGCCCCTCCAGACAACCAAACAAGCAGCAAGGACCAACATCTGGGAAGATGAATGGCAAAGACATGACACACGAGCTCTTGAATGGCTGGACAGAGGAATCACACCAACGGAAAGCCTCGCTAGTGGCCACGACCTTGGCTGGACAACCTGGAAGTCACTTAATAGACTGCGTGTGGAACAGGGGAGGTGCAAAGCACTGATGAAAGTGTTGAACTACACCACAGAAGACACATGCAGCTGTGGATCAGTGCAGACAATGCCCCACCTACTGGAATGTGCCGATGCCCCCCGGTGCAGTCCAGAAGACCTGTCACTTCCTGTGCGTCAGTAACCATCTGAGAACACGTGGAGACGAACGACTCCAAACCTTCATTCATTATGTCTCATTGTGTCTCAGAGGCAGTGTCAGTGTACAAAGACAAAAAGCCTGCAGCACCCCTGGGTGACACATCAGCACCCGCCACCTCCTGACCCATGGCACAGCCGTCCACAATGGTTTGTGGGTTTTTAGTGATTGTATTGGAGTTGCCCCAGCATGGATACGTTTGAACAGATTCTGGGCTGGACCCAAACAGGCGTGGTGTTTGTGTGGTTCCCTAGATCAGTTTTCATGACAGGAAGCAGGTTCTTCTACATATAACTATGGACAAATGATATTGATTAGTTGAGCTGCAAATGATAATTTCATTATCAGATTTTTACCGGGTGCGATTTATTCTTATCCACATTTTCTTGAAATCCTAAAGGTTGTCAAACTAAAATGATGAACCCTATGGTGGTTTAGTTAATGTCAGTCCTACCTGTGCTAGCCAGGCTGGACTCAGATGGACTCTGGGACTTGCTTTAATGTTTGACCATGTATTCATTAAAAACCGGTGTTACTGCAAGCATCTTTTCAAAGTGACAGAATAGAATCCTAATACTGCGTGTTATGATCACTTTACTCCATTACTATAACTCAAAACCTGTGTTGCCTCGTTGAAAATGGTAACGATATTTGCAGGCTGAGCTATGATCACTTCTTGTGATTCAAAGTGGAGTGGGTTTCAGCATTCCTGTATTGTTTTTTATAATTCTACTAAAATTGATTGATATTGTTTATGTATATTAAAAATCAAAAGCACCTAAAACAGGCTGAATCAGGTGTCAGAATTACAAGAGAAATTGGGAGCTTGGGACCTTAGCTTGGGACCTTAGCCGTCATTGTAGGCATAGTAACCACAAAGGAGGCCTCAGAATTTGCCCATTAAGAAACTCTGAAAAAGTATAATAAAAAGCTGGATTTCCACCACACACTGCACTGATCTACCACAGCTGAATGTATTGAGAAGCTGAGGAAGTTCTGTGACGGTGAAGAAGGCTCACATTAACCAATATTAACAGTGGATTCAGGTAAACAAATGGCGCGTTTCCACTACACGGCCTCGCTCGGCCTCGCTCGGTATGGCTAGGCCTCGTTAGGACAGGCTCACTTTATGGCGCATTTCCATTACAGTTTAGGAACTGGGGTAGTATCTATAGTAACGCAGTGTGGGCGGAGCCGTGACGTCATCTTCAATGAGAACCCCAGAAAAACAACACAGCCGTTAGCTGTTAGCACTCAGAGCTCACAGCTCCTCATATATGTTCAGAAACTAGACAAAAGTTAAACAAGTACAAACCACAGACTGCCTGTGTCATGGCGAATACAGTCGCTGCTTTATTTATGTCTGTATAGGCCGTTGTTGTGAGTGTGGACGGTCGGAGCATATACTGCGTTAGCTTAGCCAATCTCCATTTAGAAAGCACGCATTTTAAAAGGTTTTTCGCCTGCCGTCTGTCTGCAGACTTGTCAAAGCATTAATTCATGGTTTTTACTAACCGGTATCAGTATGTTGTTACTTCGGCATCATTTTGAAACGTGTATTACAATTAAATCACGGTCAAATATGTCCATCTTGTTGTAGTTGTAGCCCCCTTGCCAGCGATTCTCTCTCTAGTTTAGAATACTCAGCCCGACTCAGCCTCGTTGTCTCTGGCCCTAGAACCACGATTTTATGGGGCCAGAAAAACTGTGAATTAGGACCCGCCGGCCGGTACTAGGCCAAGTGGAAACGCAACCAAAAACGGGCCGCTGACGTCACAGCCCTCTTAAACCGTGCTCCGCGCTGTAGTGGAAACACGCCATAACACTAAGGCTAAGACTAAGACTAAGGACCCATATGTCAGAATGCTATTCATAGACTTCAGCTCAGCATTCAACACCATCATCCTCCAGCAGCTTGTACGAAAACGTACAGACCTGGGCCTCAGCCCCTCTCTCTGCAACTGGTTGCTGGACTTCCTCACAGAGAGACCACAAGCTGTACGGGTCAACAATAACACCTCAGACACCCTCATACTGAGCACAGGGGCCCCCCAATGATGTGTGCTCAGCCCCCTTCTCTTCACTCCGCTGACCCACGACTGCAAACCCATCTTCAGCACCAACCACATTGTGAAGTTTGCAGACGACACTACTGTGGTGGGTCTCATCAGCAACAACGATGAGACTAGCTGTGTGAACCAGCTGGCCCTGTGGTGCCAAAACAACAACCTCTTCCTCAACCTGGAGAAAACAAAGGAGATAGTTGTTGACTTCAGGAGAACCCACCGTCAACCCCCACTCCCCCTGACCATCAACGGCGCTGCTGTGACGCAGGTGACCAGCGCCAAATTCCTTGGGGTGACCATCACTGATGACCTCACCTGGAAAAACAACACCACCGCACTAGCGAGGAAAGCCCAGCAGCGCCTGTACTTCATCCGGAAGCTCAAGCGAGCCGGAGCATCGCCCCCCATCATGCTGTCCTTCTACCGAGGCACCACCGAGAGCATCCTCAGCAGCTGCATCACACTGTGGTTCGGAAGCTGCACCGCCGCCGACCGCAAGAGCCTGCAGCGCATAGTGAACTCTGCCCAGAGGATCATCGGTGCCTCACTCCCATCACTACAGGACATATACAACACCCGCCTCACCCGCAAAGCACTCAGCATTGTGGGTGACTCCACCCACCCCTCCAACAGCCTCTTCAGCCTCCTGCCTTCAGGAAGAAGGCTCCTCAGCCTCAGCTCGCGCACCTCCAGGCTGGGCAACAGCTTCCTCCACCAGGCGGTCAGGATGCTGAACTCTCTCCCCTCCCTCCGACCTTTCTCCCCTGCCCCAAATGGTCCTGGACTCTAAACCCCCCCCCCCCCCCACACACACACACACAACCAACCTCCCTCATCCAGCACCAGTCACGTTTCTGCCCATCTCCGCTGCTACTGCACTGAAACTGTACTTTGAACACTTAAATATATTATTAACATTTTAAACTGTATACCCCGGTTATCTAGGCCCTTTGTTTTGTTTAATGTATAGCATGTTTATCTAGGCCCTTTTTGTTTTTTGTTTGATGTATATATGTCACACTGTAGGACTGCGGGAAACGATATTTCGAGATTTCTGGATGTACAACATGTAGAATTCTTGACAATATAGCTGACTTTGACTTTGACTCTAGTGGTCGTGTAAGAAACAACATACACTTTAAAACGTGTCACTGGGTCGTAATAAGGGTTTGAACAATCGGCCTATATGGTCGTTTTTTGTAGGAGGACAGGCTGCGGCAAACACGGTTGTTTCTCGAACCCTCCACTGTTGTCTAGCGGGTGTAACTCAAATACAAGATGTCGTTATTTATATTTATAAATATATATATATCTATATATATATATATATAGATATATATATATATAATAAGTGTCAGTGCGATTTTATTTTGTATTAGCGTGCATTTCCTGTTCGGAAAGTGGCGCTGTACTGAGAGTAAACAATACAAGGTGTACCTATTTATATATATATGTATATAATAAGTGTCAGTACGATTTTATATTGTATTTGCGTGCATTTCCTGTTTGTAAAGTAGCGCTGTAGGCTACTGAAAGTGGCGATTTTATTTTGTCATTCTTAGCGTGCACTTCCTGTCCTCAGAGTGGAGGTGTCCTGAGACTGGCGCCTGCAGGCAGGCTCCCATGCGTTTCTCTGGCTGCAGTCACCACTCTGTGTTCACGAGCAAGGTCCCGCCCACAGCGCTATCTGATAGGCTATCACTGAAGTGTCAAACAACACTGAAGATTTTCCGGGCTGCAGCCAGCCAGAGAGGCGGGACTATGGAGCCAGAATTGGGTCAATATTCTAGCGCGCAAAACAAGCTACTCACGAGCTAAAAATGTGCTTTTACACGCGCATTAAAATGACCCTGGCGTGCAGATTAAACCCCCGCGAGCGACAGCCCTCTTGCTCGCTCGCGGGAGTTTCAGCCACACTCGCTCACGGAGTCTGTCTGCGCGTGCGTGAAAGGTTTCTGACACTTTGGGGCGGAGCCACTGGACTTTGATTGACAGCTGCCAGGAAGCCCGGAGTTGCCAGGTTTGCTCATTGCCTGAACTACCAAGAGCCGAGGAGTGACAGCAGCAAGATTAGTTGGACGAGATTTATTGGTGAAGTTGCCCATAAAAAACTATTATATTCGTAAAGTGTACAGCTAACATATATATCAATTAATTTGATATAAAACAATATATTTTTGAGTGGGCTGTATCTGTCGAAATCTGCTAGCTGTAAGCACCTACAATAGGTAGGAAACATGAAGGTCCAGTGTTAACATGTAGAAAACAAGTTAACCAAGAGGCCGTTTTATGATAACGTTTTGGCATAATTGGCCATTTTTATTTTCAATATTCAATGAATATGTAATGATGCTTAGTGAGGTTCAAAGTTCAAGGCTTTTATTAGTCATACGTACATAGCTACAGTGTAGTGATGACGATGAAAATCTTAGGTCCAGGCTCCTCCAACAGTGCAACACAATAAAACAGAAAAAATAGTGCAAGTAAATACAATAAGAAAAATAGCTTTTGCGGGCTATCTTCACGTAACGCCCAGTTTCTCGTCTCTCCCGTTTTTGTGCTTAGTGCGTACGCATGGGTTAGAGTTTGCGTGGAGGACCGCACATTTTCCCGTCAAGTTTGTTTTTTATAAATCGCAAACATTGCGTAGAAACTAGCGTACGCCATCTTTTGAGCGTACTCACCGTTTATAAATAAGGCCCCTGGTGTGTAACAGTCTTATTGCCTGTGGAATGAAACTGTCCCTGAGTCTGGTGGTTTTAGTCCGGATGCTGCGGTACCGCCTGCCAGACGGCAGCAGACAGAACAGTTTGTGGCTGGGGTGATGGGGGTCTTTTGTAATCCTGAGGGATTTCTTCCTGAGCCTCTAGGAGTAAAGGTCCTCCATGGATGGCAGCTCCGTCCTGGTGATGTGCTGTGCAGTTTTCACCACCCTCTGTAAAGCCTTACGATTGAGGGCGGTGCAGCTGCCGTACCAGGCCGTGATGCAGCCAGTCAGGATACTCTCTATGGTGCACCTGAGGACATGCAAATATGTTTGTTATCTACTACAAAGACAACCAATGATCTTAAAACTATATATATATATATATATATATATATATATATATATATATGTGATGCAAAACACCCTGTTTGTGTATTAATTCATTACATTAAACCATTTTTTTATCTACGCCCCAGGGGCATTTTATGCGCGTGTAAAAGCACATTTTTCGCTCGTGAGTAGCTTGTTTTGCGTGCTAGAATATTGACCCAATTCTGGCTCCATACGGGACCTTCCCAGATTACAGGCAGGCGCGAAAAACGCAGACACAAACAGAAGCAAGCAGTAGCGGTGAGCGGCAGAGCAATACATGTTTTTCGAAGGTAAGTCAGTTGAAAGCCGAAGTTCAATAAACATCCCAATCCTCTATGCTGGAGTTGCAAAAACACCACGATCTTATGATCCAATTCTATCAGTTTCCCAGTTACACTGAAAATGCCCGAATAATGCACTTTGTTGCAGTTAACTAGAACGAGATTGATGCATAGCCAGCGAAGCCAGCGGTCGACTGAAATCATCACGTTGCTCAACTTTATTTATAGAACCTTTCGCCCAGGCAAGGTGAATTGTTTTCAAGTTGATATTTGAAGCTCATTAGCTAGCTGGTTAGCAAGGTGAATTGTTTTCAGGTTGATATTTGAAGCTCATTAGCTAGCTGGCTAGCTAACCAACATGTATTAGAAGTGAAGCTACTAGACTAACGTTAGGTCTACTCACTTCTAATATTTTGCAAAACATTTGCTAGCTAGCACTAGTGTTTTGCAGTTAGTGATGCAGCCTAAACTATGCCACACCGTTAGCTAGAGCTAGCTAGCAGCTTATTGGGATTTTATGCTAGCTAGACAGGCATTGTTTTGATATAATAAATTAAGCATTATTGTTAGTTAACCTGTTAAGCCCGAGAGACCCCGGTACCGTTTGAGGGCCATTCAGAAGGACCTTGGCCTGCCAGAACACAACCTAGTCCAGGCTGTCCCGACCAGGTTGAACTCAACGCTCCACATGCTGCAAAGAGCACTGGAGCAGAAGCGTGCTCTTAGCATCTAGGCCGGCTAACACGGAGGATTTGCCTGTCCTAATTCTCACCAGTGGGACATTGTGTCCAATTTGGTCGAAACTCTCATCCCAATAGAGCAGGGGTGGGGAACCTCCGGCCCCCGGGACGTGTACGGCCCGCGAGACCATTTTATATGGCCCTCGAGGTAATTTATAAACACACGCAAAAAAAAATAAAGAAATCTAGACCGCTAAATAATTAAAACAGCGAGTGCCTGTTTTTCCTGGCCAAGGTCAGGGTCCTTGAACACAACACAAGCCTAACGTGTCATCACGTGGTATATGTCTCGTCTGAAAAGGGTGTAGTACCCATAAGGAGCTGTACACATGGCGCAGTTTTTGCGTGGCTGTGTCTTTAGTTGTAAGCAGGGGCGGACTGGCCATTGGGAATACCTGGAGTTTTCCCGGTGGACCGGTTGTTATTAGCATCTGGTTAGCTAACTATGCTAAAAAATATAAGAAGCTTTTTCTACAACCAGTGAGGTAAAGGCACATCTTTATATGATCATTATAGTTAAAAAAAAAACAGGAGAATAAAGTAAAAACTTGTATAAAATACTATATGACAGTGAAAAAAAGTTGTTATTAATAAACAAGAATACAGTTTGAAAGGGGAGTGATTTGTAAAATATATATATATATAATATAAGAAAAATAAAATCTGCTTACAGTTCTGTTTCATATGGGTGTTGAGAGATGTATCCATAGATCTCTTCATTTTGCTCTCAAAGTGCACCAGATTGATGCTTTTAACACGTGCATGCATGCGCGAGTCATGGTAAAATATCTGGATTAAGAGGTTGCTTTTTCTTTGCACAGCATGAAAGCATGAAAGAAAGGCGAAATGAATGGGCTGTGATTTTAATATTTTTAAGCAGAGGTCAATAATTTGTACGGGCCCTCGGAGGATGTTGAAAAAATTGAAATGGCCCTTGAGAGGAAAAAGGTTCCCCACCCCTGTGACACTAGAGGTGAGCCATAACAACTCCTCAGCGTCCTGCATCATTCCATGTCTGACTGTGCTGAAGATACTATTTCAAGGTGAAGGGCCCACGACACAAGGCATCAGAACACTCAGGCAAGTCTTGAGGGAGAGCCTGGTCAAACGTTTCTCAAAACTGGAAGAAACAAAGATGGTGGTGCTGGCATGTCTCTTAGATCCTCGCTATAAGAATCATGTATTCTCCACTGACGCTACACTGACCAAGGCCAAAGAATGGCTGAAAGAGGATGTGACCAGTCAAGAAGAGCCTGCCGGTACAGAAGGAGTCAACAAGGAAGAGCCTGCTGCTGCAGAAGATATCAGTGAGGAAGAGCAGGCTGCTGCAGAAGGGACCAATGAGGAAGACAGAAGAACCCCCAAAAGGCGAGGAGAGAACAGATATCTTGTCGTAGCCATATTGATGACCATGTTCAGCTCTCTTAAACGTCAGTTAATTAAACATATGCTTAAAGGCATTTCAACGAAGTTGTGTTGGGAGTTTGTGTTATTCTACATTTTGACACCAAGATTTTTTGATTTTACTGCAAATGTATATCGGTTCCAAATATCGGTTATCGGTCTCCTTGATTACTAATAATCTGTATCGGTATCGGCCTTGAAAAAGCCATATTGGTCGATCCCTAATTTTAAGATTTACATCCATCACCAAAGCAGGAAGTACTTTTTGTACCTGCTTAACATTATCCTTCTTCTGTGGAAAGAAAACCCCGCACAGTTTAACCAAGAGAAATGGATCCCCTGAAGTAAAATATAGATATTTAAAATGTTTCAAATGTTGCTGTCTGAGCCAATGCAAGGCCTTTTGGAGGTTGTGGGATCATGCATTGCTTTGCAAGACTATGTGGAACATGTTTTTTCAGATCTGTGATGTGCATGTCTAGACCTGTCATTAATTGAATTACTATAAAAGATATAAGATCCTGCAACACCTGATTGAAAAATGATTGGGTACCTATTTCAAATAATACAGTACAACATATGTTGTGGTGCACTAGGTCCGTCTCTCACATTCAGCCACTGCACTGGTGTAATGGAAACTTTACACACTTCCAGAGGGAGGTGGATTTACAGGTTCAGCGCCTTTTTGTGAGTCCGTCTATTCAGCATACGGCATCTTAGCCATTAGCCAGGTGTGTGATTGAGGTTAGCGCTCTAGCAGTCATGCTAGTCTCCTCTTCCTTTCTCCTTTACCTTTGCACTCCCCCATACTGCTGCTTTCAGCAGAAATTAGCTGTATTAAGGCAGTGACTAATCGCTTCATGTTTTCCCTTCCACTGCATCTGCCGACAGGCCGCGGCTGTCTGGATCTATAGGTAATGCTAGCCTTATACGAGAGCCAGACCACCTCAATCAATAGCCACCCCTGGGCAAGGATGGAGATGGAGGAGAGGGGATGGAGAACAGGATGCCTCCTAATTCAATGAAGTAGACATTACCCGGTGCTTGCAACGCGCCAGGGCATGAGTAATCATAGACAAATTCATTTTGGAGCCCAGTATTGCTTTCAATTAAGGGCAGAGTTTAGAGCGAGTAGGGTGCATAAAGTGGAAGCCAGTGTTAGGGGCCAGCAGAGGGAGGGGGAGAGAGAAGGAGAGTTTCAGACAGAGCTCGGATCAGTTTCTGTTGACATTGCCAATTTGTAGCCGAGGTCTTCTTCAGGCATAGAGCAAAGCTGCAGCAGTCGGAGTAATGCCTAACTAACCAGTTCACCCTGAAAAACCGACTGTATCCACAGAGGCTTCCTGAACTGTTGTTGTTTTCCAAATACCAGAAAATAAGTGCATTATAGGATACTGCTGATGGAATGGTTGAAAAACAAATGCTGAAATGAAATATAACATGGATGGAAGGTTCAAATCCAAACAGCTCACAGTGATGCTTAAAGCTGATGGAGAACAGACACAAAAACAGGGAGACAGGGATAGTCATGCAGGGTGTCTGTGGTCAAAATCATTTCATTGCATTAACACTTGATATGAAAAGTATTCCTAAAGTTTAGAATGGTATCTCTCTTTGAGATGAGGTGAATAAAGGCCACAGATGTGTTTGTTGCCTTATGTAACATAAGCATGACTTGCCATTGTAAATGGACTGGTTCTCACTACATATGGTGACAAATATCAGCTATTAATGTGTCAAACATGAGCTTTTATGGTATACTTGTATATCTCAAAATGCAATAAAAAATCTAAACACAAATTATTAGCACAAAAACAAAAGCGAAACCTTTGAATTGCAACATGTAACTGAGAAACAGTATATGAGATGATGTATTTGAAAATGATCATGCAGATGTCATTTAGTGGGAATGCTGATACAGCATTCCAACTATATGTTATGCTACGGACAAAATTCTTATTATTATTCCATCCAATTATTTTGTCCGTCTTCTCCTCCCACATTCAACATCGCAGAAACTCCGTTCAAACATCAAAACGTTCAGCTCGGTCGGGAATCGCAGGCTATTACTTTTCTCATTCATAACTTTCATAATTCCAGAGATACATCCCATAATACATCACATTTTTAACATGGAAGTCAATGGAGACATTCTTCAGACTTCAACAAATCTTCATGCGACTTCAACTGCTAACTGTTCATTCATACTTTCACTCAGAAACCTCATTCCAACTTTAAAATGTTACAAATCTTTCTGACATTATTCGTGTAACACAACTTTGAAATCTGATTCTTACTTTTAGAGATATTAAACATTGTTCAATTCCCAAACCCTACATTCTTGAGACATAATCTTTCATGACAAACGTAGGAAAACATCTCGTAGCTTGAAAAATGACAAATAATTAAGCAAAGATAATTAAACAAAATGCCTCTCGAGGGCATGAAGTGACAAAAACGTTCATGTCTCCATTAAAGCCCATTGTAATTTCAGGCAGATATTTCCTCACAGCAGCAGCTGCACACCTTTAGTTAAACTGCCAAAAAGGCCACATTATTAACCCGAAAGTACACAAAAATTACACTTCAGATACTCAACTTCCTTGACATGCTTCACGTTTTGAAATTTCACAGATATCTGTTATCGTTCTTCCACAAAACGTTCACATGTAAGAGGTTTATCTCTCATTCAGAACAATGCAAACCTTTGATCTCTACAGAGCTCGTTAGCTCAACTATAAACACCTGTGTTATGGAACACGATGATGTCATCACTCCAACTGACAGCAGTCAGTTCTAACTGTTCATTTCATACACACACTCTCTCTCTCTCTCTACCACACACAGACACACACACACTCTCTCTCTCTCTCACACACAATGTTCCAAACGGCCCAAAACTTCGCAGGTTTGGTAACGATGCAGCCATCAACGCATCTAAGCGTATTATGAGGTGTCATCAAATGCCGTTGCCATGGCGACAGACCACTCGCCATGAAGCGCGATGTCGCTGTGAGTCCAATGGACGCGGTCCGATCGTCCTCCAAACTTCGCTTGTATATCACCGGTCCAGCCCTCAACAGCTCTACGTCAATTATGGGGTTTCTTCAAATGCCGTTGCCATGGTAACACAAGGCTCGCCATGAAACACGGTTTTCTCATAACTTCATTGAAAATGCTCCAAACGGCCCAAAACTTCACAGGTTTGGTAACGATGCACATCCACACATCTAAGCGTATTATGGGATGTCATCAAAATGCCGTTGGCATGGCGACAGATGATTCACCATCAAGTTAGTTCAAAGGTTTGCAGTTCAAATATTCTGCTGCTTTTCCAAGCCTTTTTACTTTCTTTTCTTCTCTCATCACACATTCAAGCCCCCAGTGTTCATGTATCATTTCAATCAAAATTCTTCACTTTCATCTTACACATTACATTTCAGCATAGCAGTTTAGCGTCAGATTTTCAGCATAAAGCATTCCCACTAGCAATTTCTTCAGGAATTGCATTCTCTAGTTATAGTTTGAAGTGCTACAGGGTTATTTAAGCTCTGACAGAGAAACACATGTACATTTACCCATGACACCCATCCTCATGAAAAACATCTCTAGAACTATTGGAAGTGAGGTTGCAGTGTAATTGCCATTTAAAGAATATGGTTTCATAAAGAATATGTCCAATTGTCTTTAGAGATCCCCACTAATGCACTTATCCAGCTATTGTCGGATATTGTACACGTGGAATGATATTCATCATGTTTTAGTGAGAAAATAAAAAGTGAGTGGGATCAAGAGATGTTATTCATGAACGCATTCCTATAGAAATGAATTGTAGACATGAGGTGTGCGTTATTTTGGTCGATCGGGACTTGAATCGGTGACCCTTCGGTCTCAGGGGCAAGTCCCTACAGACTGAGCCACTGCCGCCCTAAACTAAATATGAGTCATTAACATAGGGAATAACAACCATCAAAAAACAGCGTGTACATAATGCAGGATTAGACTAGTCTTTTCCATGTTAGTTCCATCATGTGCTTATATATGTACGCATACATTTGAAACTGTTTAAAAAACTCTATAAGACTGGCTTTAAAAATCACGAGTCATGACAGAGACATTTTAAACTTTTGAATCTTGCATTTCACATTTACAAAACATGCTTCTGTGTGAGTCTTTGACAAGTTTCCACCGAGCATCCTCACTTCACATCTGCATTTTTAATCACAGATATGTGGCCTTGATTTGAGACAGGCTTTTTATTCCAAATGATTCATGTTTTAAACGTTTGCTCATATTTCACTAAGACGCTAAGTTTGTAGTTGGAAATACATTGCATTACTGTTAATATGTACAGAATAATGTGCTTAATTAATTCTGTATCCAAAGCCATTGCACTGCAGAACACTGCATACTGTGTACAGTATATACTTTATATCAAAGATAAATAATGTGTATCTGCTGCTGATGAATTGAGGACTGACCCCTCCTTTGTTCAAATTCATTGGCACATTCAGAGCCTAATGGAGTGTAGAATCGGGGTCAGAACACTCACACCTGCATGACTGCTCTCTAAGACACTTGCTTCAAGTCCTTTTAGTGACAGTGCCACACATCTAAGAAAAGCTTGATTTCCCAAACTGCTGTGATGCACAGGTTATCCATGATTAATGATACTTGAGTTTCCCAATGATCTGATGCAAACTAGCCAGATGAACAGACCTTCTCCCGCCTCTTTCAGGCAGCGTGTGAGATTGGATTGTCCTCATTTAATATGTGTTAGCCAACTGGATAACTACATTAGTGGAGATCTCAGTGCAGCTTTGGGAAGTCACTGAATCTTGTATAGCAACATATAAAAAATAAATAACTAGAAGAATATTAAGAGGAAAGATGGATAGATGCAACAGAAACAGTGAGAGATTTTTTTCTTACATCTGATAAGATTCAAAGGTCAATGTGTTTCTCTGGCAGAGCTAAAATAACCCTTTAGCACTACAAACTATCGTACTGACATCTGCAAGAACAGCATGATCATCACAAATATAAAGAACGCCATCTCATATACTTTTTTAAAGCTACATGCTATATCAATTTAATAAATATTGTTTGTATTACATTTGTATTGCTTTTGATAAATAATAAGTGCATCATAAAAGGAAATGTCTGACAAAAATATTTTCAGTTAAAACATTATTAGTTGCTTATATTTTTGTTTGTATCTATATGCATATACAACACAGTCTCACAGCATTTTGTGTTATAGTCACGAAATTAATCTATTGATTTGTGTTCACCGTAAGTTTCGTGCCTGCACCAAATAATAACAAATTAGAAGGAAAAAAAGATTTAAAAAAATACAGATTTCAGTATTCTGAGGCTCTGAGGCACATTTATTTTCCTCGCGGACGGCAAAAAAACTCAGACATTATACTATTTGAAATAAAAGGGTTAGGCTTAGGCTTAGGGTCAGATATTGAGTAAGAAAATGTTTAACCTGTTAAGTCCGGTAGGCCCCACCGGCGGAGGCTATCACAACAATATTCACAAAATAACATTTAACAACCTATTAATGTGTCATACCGACTTAACGGGAAGAAACTCAGCTAACTGACGATATGAACAATTTTTACCGAAACGAAACACAAGTCTTAACGCCAAGCCTCTGAATTAGCACTAATGCCCCTTTCACACCAACGCGGTTCCCGTTCTAGCTCCTTGCTTGCGCTCTTCTGGTTCGGAACCGGTTTTTCTTTTCAGCCCCCGTTTTGTTCACACCGCCCAGAGCCCGACTGGTGCTGCATCATGACGTCACCGTTTACGTCGCTGATTTTCTCTCCAACGGCGCTCACAACAACAACAGTAAATCGGGTCGATGATCGTGTTGCTTTTAATCATACGAAGCCAGATTAAATTAAATAACTACTTCTCAACCCTTATACTTTTCTCCAGAGTGCCGTGGTTCATTGTTTATTAATGTGTTTCAGCGGCATTTACCGACCGCTGCAGTGCTGCCCGCTGTTTGGCATCACAACGCTGTTATGAAAGTTTCTTTGGTATAAAATGGGTGATGTTAGCATAGCAACCGAAGCTAAACTGACTACTTGCTATTGCTATCCTATTGTGGCATAAGCCGTTTTATACAGGCACATTTTACCGGCGTATTTTTCATTATGATTCTACTTGTGATAGTCGGACATGACAACCTGTGCAGCCCATGTATTGATTCCATCTGATAGCTGCTATAATACAAAACAAAAGTCTGCCTGCTCTCCACAATGATCAATAACAGCGAACGGATGGTCAAAGTAAGGTACAAATAAACAGAATCACACTAAGCCTGGTTAGTGTTGCCTGACTTTATAAAGTGTGTTTTTTTATAAGTGTGTGGTTGCCTTCTAGTCACTTTGCTCAGCGCTACTGCTTGTTACAACTTTAATTTGCCATACTCGCCATAAAGTGTTGCTCAGGTTGATCCCGCCCCTGCCCCCGCCTCCAACGTAAGCGTGACGTCTGCGGTTCTTGCTTCTAGACCGACAATTTTTTGGAGCTTAGTAATAACCGGTTTTCGGGGAAAAAACTGTGCTTATCAGGCTCTAGCTCCGAACCGGCCCTGGAACCATGTTGGTGTGAAAGGGGCATAAGAGAAAGAATGATAACGCACTTAGCACATAACTCTGAACAAACAAGATATCATCTGAAAGCTGAGAATCCACAGATTCCAATTGTATAAGTATCATCACTCAGCGATCAAAACTCGCGGCAGCGAAGGCTGGCAAAGACAACACACAACTTCACTTTACTGGGCCAAAACGGCAAATATGTCTCACCTTTGCTGTTTTCTGATCAAAAGTTGTGTTCAATGGCATTAAAACGCATATAAACGCTGCTGAAGGTTAATGCAATGTCTCTGTGTCACTTTGAAATGATTACTGATAATCCATCATAATATTTATGGCAATAAGCTTAGTTTTCAGTTTTCAGAGCGTAACGTAGCTTTCGGTTTGGGCAGACTGTGTGCGCATCACTCTCACTCCTCAATGGTAACTTGTAGGTTGATTTAGGAACCTCCCCTCGATTCTATTGGCTCTAACGGTTCAAAAGAGGTGGCAAATACACCCAAATGACCCCAGAGGTGGGGTTATTTTTCTAAACCTCTCTAAAAAGGTCAAATGTCACTTGTTTTGCATCAATCTTGATACAGGGTACTTATTATATGTTATAGTTTGGATTTCTAAAGCTTTTAGTCTACTATCCCATCACTCAAGGGAGGTTTTCACTATAAGTAATGGTTTTTATTTGGACGGAAACTATAATTTAAATGTCTTTACAATGTTCAATCTGAATTTACTTTAAAATAAAAAATGCTATATTGATTCTGACTCTTCTACATCCAACTCACAGGTTTATCATTGCTTTGAAAAAAAAGATTATTAATGTACCCCTTTTAGAAGTGAAGATATAGTCATTTGTTCTGGGCATGTCATTTTCGAGCCTGAGACCTGAAAAACAGGCTTGGGGCTTAACAGGTTAATGCTTTTTGTTGTACCTACTATTGCAACTCATTTACTTAGATTGTTTATGTTCACAACACCAGACACCAAAGCAAATTCCTTATATGTGTGAACGTACCTGGCAATTAACTTGATTCTGATTCTGAAGTGAGATGTCAATGTAAAATCAGGAGATTGCCCCTTCAAACATACTTGACAACCAACATCATTGCAACAGCAATTTTAAACAACAACTAACCACCACATTTGGAAAGGAAAGTAAGACAGACATTTGGCATTGACAGGTTATTTATATGCAACACATCCATTGGCCTGTTCTAAAACCACAACAGCAGTATCAGGGGAAAAGTGACTGCTGTTTCAAGGCTGTAGCTTTTTACAGTAAAGGCCAAAGCAATATACCTTGCCTGATTTGAGTGACATCTGAAAACTGCTTTTAAGGGTTCACACCTCATGCACCACGGTGTAGAGATCAACTAGAGTTCACTGACCGGAGAATTATAGAGCTACGCTGTTCTCAAAACTGCTTGAATGGAAAATGGTCCTGAATGTAGGGCTGAATGTAGAACAGTTCATTAGGGTCACGTGGAACAATATGTTTTCTTTCTCATGAAAACATTCCGACACATGTAGTATGTAGTCACACAAAAAGCATAAATCAAGCAATAATTTCAAGTTTAAATACAAAAATATTAGGTTCAACTTAATATTATTGCTTTCAACTAACCTAATTCAGCTATGTGAAATGTGTTGACATAAGTCAATGTTTCAGTTTTTTCACTTCAGATTAACAAATGCTTTAAATGTCACATCAAAGTATTTTATTATTTCATGTTACTTCTTTTCAACTGCCCTATTCTTCCTGTTGGTTACGTTTCTTGTGTCCAGGGGTCGTCGTGTTGGGGGGGTCTCAGGCAACATCGAGCCTGCAGCCCTGCTCTTAGAGAAAACACTGGGATGTTAAAGGAGAGGTGTCATGCTTTTCCGGTTATTACCCGTCCCCTTGTGTTATGAAGGTTTTTATGCATGTAAACGGTCTGCAGAGTCAAAAACCCTCAAAGTACACCCTGTAGGGAGTAAAACTCTAACACAGAGAAGACCTCCCCAAAACGCCTCTTTGGAACTTTCTCATGTTCTTCCTGGGCATCGTGACGTCTGGATACCCAGTAGCCACGCCCAGAGCTATGACGCGATACAGTCATGCGGTACCCGGAACCAAATGGACCAATCCGTGGAGCTGTTACGTTACGTCCGCGGAGCCGTTACGTTAAGCCCCCGCTGATTGGTCCAAATTGACCAATCCACGGACTTCCTCACACACACACTCAGTGTAGGCAGCTCTGCTGATTTCTCCTCCCTGGCTGCAGGCTGATAACAGACAGTTGGGATCACGGCAAAATTCTCTCTGCAGACCCATTCTCTCTGCAGACCCATTCTCTCTGCAGACCCATTCTCACAGCGTTTATCAACCTTTTTCTTACTCAATATCAAGCCACACTTGTTGTTTTTACTTCGGCTGTGAGTTTGTGTGTGCTCAGGATGAGTTTGGCTGTGTTTGGCTGTGTATCCTAAACAAGGAAACAACACCTCCACGGAGCTCAGCGCGATTCACAACGTCCCGACCAATCAGAGCACACTGGGCTCACAGTGGGGGCTGGAGCTATTGGAGCTACAACGAGCCGTTAAGTGGAGAGAGTGAATACTGCTGAATACACACACTTTACAGAGATGCTGTTTGAGAAACCAATGTGAGTTTGGAAAAATGCACAATATAAATCTATTTAAGTATACCTCAACAATGGAATTATGATCAGTGGAAATGGCCATGACACCTCTCCTTTAAAGGAGTGATCTGTGGCATTTCAGTTCTGGCCTTCTCCCTGAATATCTCTCCATCACAGACTCTGCAAAAAGGAACTCCAAAGGGTCTCTGCTCTAAGGCTTCTGCTCCGTGGATATTTAATGTCAAAGGATGTCCACACACACTTATTTGCTCCCCGGTAGTTTGTCGGAATGGTTTTAGAGTTTCCTGTCAGCTCAGGAATGTTGTGAATGCACAGTCTGGTCGGGACGCTGAGTTGGAGGTCAGGAGTGCAAAACAAAAAGTACAATTTAGTTTCTGTTTAAGATGTTAGCAAATAGCAGCAGCGGACACATTATGGCTTCATAATAATGACATTTGGAAATTCTCTATTTACTGCTGGGGAAATATTTTCCTAGGCCCATAACTTTGACCCAGTTTTTCAGTTTTTACAATGAGCACCTGCAACCTTGGCTGCTGTGCTCTCAGTGTTTTGTCTCCCTATTCCTGCCTGTTGGCGTCAGCTGATAGAGGTTATAGTGCTTTATCTTGTTATACACAATGTTGATTCTTCTCTCAGAACTAGCTAAATACATGGGTCTGGGGTAGAGATCTTCAGAATTGGTTGGGCATCCGCTGTGTCACCTCGTGGCACAGCACATGTTTTGTGAATTCTCCGGCCGAAGCTCCAAATAAACCGTCAGTGCTTGCCATCAAAGTCCTGTCTCCATTGTTTCAGAAGTTTCCATTACATTTACCACATGAATGAAAATGTTTTGCTTTTTCAGCAGCTGCTTTGGTTGTGATCTCATGGAGTTTATTCTGTGAGCAATGCCTTGGCACACTGTCAGCTGCTTTCAGAGGACATGAGATAGTTCTGAAATGTCATTTTTCTGTGAAGTATCCTTCCAAAGTCCACTCAGTTTTACATCAAAGCGTGTCCTTGATGAGACCCTGCTTCACTTCTTGTCTTCCTCAGGTATATATGGGCCAAATGAAGGATGGTCGTCAGCCTACCCAGAATGCAGAGAGAGAAACCAATCACCTATCAACATCGTCGACCAGGATACCAAAATATCCACAGAGTATCAGGAACTGACACTGGAGGGCTTTGATGCTGAATCCTCCAATAAGACATCCATGAAGAACACCGGAAAAACAGGTACTGCAAAGAAAGCTCGGGCTGCTGGTGAGATTTGGTTCATAGCTTATTGCCTTATATTGGATATGATTTCTTCAAAACTCATACTGACTGAAATGTTTGAAGTATTATATTGAAAGAGTGACTTAAATGTTAGCGAAAAATATGTGTTGTCGAGATTTGTTAAGCATTTGAAAGACCTTTTAGGTCGTCTTTATTCCCAGTTTTTAACATTTAGTTTGTAACTGGCCCCACTAGTGCCAAGATTGTTTTTTATTTTAACTTTTAGTTTGTTTGTCTTTGGTCCAGAATAAAAATAAATGGACATTTTCTGCTCTAATTGCCTTGAAACTTGGGAGGACCATCAGCTGATTCTTAATTGTGTACCATTTGTCCAATGTTGGACATGACAAACTACAACCCCTGAATGACCCCATCCAGTTATTAAGTGAACATGTCATGTTGCCTGTTCCTGACCTTCAATCTGAGTACAATTGCATCAGAACTGGTAGGAATTAAATGGAAAACTTGTTAAAAAAAACCTGTATTGTAAAAATAAATATAAGTTACCTTTTCACCATGGCCTTTGACCCCTAACCCATCACAGTCCCCTTGCTTCCACGCCTACTGCTATGTATTTCATTTTCACTTCATTATTTGCCCCTTTTGTTTGTTTGTTTGTTTGTTTGTTTGTACACCATGTAAAGCGGCCTTGCGTCCCTTGAAAGGCGCTATACAAATGTAATCTATTAGTATTATTATTATAATAATATCTAGTCACAAACCCCACATGAGCAGTTAGTTAAGAGTCATGCCAGATTTAACGACATAATGTTTGTTACTATGCTGTGACAGACTACAGAGAAGAGGGAATGGAAGCTGAAGTATCACACAGATAATAATCCGGCTCGTATTGGCAGGTGTCTGCATGTCAAACATCTGTTGCATCACCTCCGAGCTCATGATTATAAAACAAGACAGGTGCAATATGCAGCAAGTCATTTATGAGGAAGATTACACATCCCATTATCATTCAGACATTCTGCATCCATTTCAGTAGAAGTGCCATGGCAGGTGTCAGTGCCTGTGGGATTCAGCGCTGGGCCCTCTGAGTTGGGCTCTTTGGCATCTCGAGGACCCTCCTCGTCAGACACATGTATTTTTCACAATTCCAGGTTGTCACTAAGATGGATGATCCTTCCCCACAGTAGAGAAATGGAGTTGAAAGGCTTTTGAGAGGCAGAGACCACAGGTGGTTGGCAGAGCTGTTGACAGCACTCTGAGAGCTGCCCAGAGCACAGCTGTGTGTTAAGCACTATAATGTTTTACATCCTATCGTTTGCTCAATTGAGAAGGATGGTGATGACACATCTCAATAATTTGCCAATTGTCTGTCGGTTTACTGTAACTTTCACTAGGGTGTTTGTTTTATTAAAGCTTATCCTATTAGCCTTAATTACAATTAGCAACAAGTATAATTTGAACATGGACAACACTCTGTCTTTGTCCATAGTATTTGGACATGGACAACAGTTTGGTCAAGACAACAGTAAAAAAATAATAAATAAAAAAGGTTGGATTATGTGAATCAGATGTAACTTTTTGACCAAAATTGTGCGAGTAAAGAGATGCACATTTCTGCTTTGCATCCTTTGTGGAAGCACCATAAGAGTTACTGCATGCAGGAGTGTTTTTCAGATGTTAGCTGAGTGTTATGATTTACAAGAAACAGATCATCCAGACCATCTAACACCTGGAGTATTCACCTGCGTTACACCTTCCCACTCACAAAGCTGCCTCAGAGATGTCATTTGCTTCCTCACTGGGACTCACACAGCAGCCTTAGAAGAGTGTGATGGAACAAATTAAAGAAACACACCTTGCATTTGCTGTTTAACACATATCATTATATTATTTTATTTGTCCTATACAGTGATAGCTACAGAATGTATATAACGTACCACAAACACTGCAGAGCACTGGAAACAGCTGGCCTTGCTCACTCCTTGAGCACAGTTAAAGTCAAATGATGTATTTGATTTTTTAAACCTGACTCACTCGTTTCATATTCAGCTTCGACATGTTTAAACATTGTGTAAATGAACCTCACGGCAAGTATAACTCAAACTGGCTATATGGCAGTCTGGTCATTGAAGGACAGAATAGCTCAAGTCTCAGGTATCCTTCCATGCTTGCAAATTCCCTCAGCGGCCTTGTTACCGTAGCCTAACTGTTTTCCTTCCCAATGTTCAGTGACTGATTAAGGTCACAGCCAGTGAGTACATGTCCTGTCCAGCTCCCAGTCATAGCATCATGGCAATACGTTGTTGAGATGTGAGATATCAGTTTGTCTGAGTGCAGGTAGCTTCATCAGGCGAGGCGGACACAATGTGCCATTCCCTGTGGAAGTGGACCGATGAGCTGACCTTCAGGGAGAGGATCACCAGCGCTGACACCCGCTGGCACAAACAGAGAGATAGGAGTGAGAGACACAGGCAGGGAGAGAGAGACCCCATCAAAGCATGAAAAATACCCTGACACGTCTGATGCAGAGGCTCCTTCAGCAGCTCAGAGCATCCTCCGAAGGCCACCCAGAAAGAGATGATGATGATGATGGCCACCTGCAAAGTACCACATTCAGCAGAGCATCATTCGAATGGATTTTGGGTGCATGTCGAGAGCCATGTAAAAATGCAAACTGAAACAGCTGCATAGCAAACTGGCATGAAGCTTCAGCTCTCCCCCGTAAATAATGCATCTAAAGAGACAAATGTCCCTGCATTTTCTTCGCAAACTATGAATAGACTGTATCTAAATGCGTTTTATCTGTGGAGGGATCACCTGCTTGATATGCTGTGATGAAGCTGTGAAGGCAGGCTGGGAGGCGGTGGATTACTCCCCCACACACACACACATATCCTGCAGAACAAACCCAATTCAGAGTCTTCACAGTAGTTTTATTCACGGCTCAACTTCAACTTCTTGAAATTGAACGTGGAGTCATCAACATGTTATCGATGGGATGGAAACAAGTTGTTTCAAACCATTTAATAAAACGGACACTAAATAATATACA
This sequence comes from Lindbergichthys nudifrons, assembly GCA_943590975.1. NCBI lineage: Eukaryota > Metazoa > Chordata > Actinopteri > Perciformes > Nototheniidae > Lindbergichthys > Lindbergichthys nudifrons. The sequence continues at coordinate 346,080 of CALSBW010025406.1, read as the reverse complement.
GCTGTTTCTTTGTGGGGTAAAAATGTGAATGTAAATATACTACATTTAGGAAAATGCATGAAGTTAGAAATGTATGGGTTTTGATAACGCAGGGGAAAAAAATGACCCACTTGGTGGTTCCAGTGTTATTTATTAATTATTTTCGCGCTTTAAGACAAAATGCTATTCAATTTGCTGAACATATTTAACCAGCAGCTTCAATACTCAAAGCATAAGAATAATATCTACAGCTCCATCAAACAGATATAAAATGATTCAGGTTCCAGATACACTGAATTATTTTCAATGCAGAACCCTTAACAACATGCCGACCTGGAAGGCAGACCCCTCCCCCCACCCACACAATGCTGCAGGATCCAACCAGGTGCTTCACTGTGTGCTCAGAGAGGGGCCGACCAGCTGGCTGATGTGCCAACATCTTCCCCATATCTGAGACCACCACCATCATCATCCCAGTGCAGAAGAGTGTGTCCTGCCTCAGTGACACACTCCCTGTCACATAAATGATCATGAATTGCTTTGAGATCCTGTCACCCCACATCAATAGACCCCATCCAGTTATCATATGGCCCCCAGAGGTCCTCAGGGGGTCCCATTACCTCTGCCCTACAGCTAGCCCTGTCACACCTGGATAACGAGAACACCTTTAGAAAGCTATTTATTGATTCATGTTAAGGTTTACAATTATTCCCCAAGAGCTGGTATGAAAGGTGGGCCCCTTGGCACCTGAAGGTCTCATTTCGTACTCAGATCCTGGACGCATGGGGGGACATTACAAAACCACATATTTATCTCTTGCAACTCTCCATATATGACAATTATTTAAAAATAATAACAATAAAGCTATATTTGTATAGCACTTTTCATACACCAAGTGCAGCTCAAAGTGCTTTAACAACATGGCACACTTCACAATGACAACAGAGAAACAAGAAATGCACTTCAGGTCAGACGGTGAAACCTTTTTGTACACATAAAGCATAGCAACATAAAATAACAGATTAACAGTGTAAGGGACACAAGGAGGTAAAAGGTACGATAAATAAAGCAAAAAAATAATAATGATCCCTCATGGTAAAATGAAGGAAGACATAAGACAAAATGAATAGATATATGAAAATCTATCAAATTAAATTTAAAAAAAAGAATAATAAAGGTAAGAGTAAAGGTTAAAAGACCAACTTAAAAGGGAATGTCGCTAATACAACTGTAAAATACATAATAAGTATACACTGTATATGACTAGAGCACTGCCTCTTCAGAGAGACAAGGTGGAGCAGCTGGCACCGGCTGTTAACGAGACAAAAGAGAGAGGTCCCACTCTGCCAGCACAAACTCTGTATCTACAGCTCCTTTGTGAACAAGTCAGATATCATTGCTGTTGACCTCAGCCAGTCAAACAAATGCACATCCCCAACCAAGTGTCACTCTGCCCCAGCTGTCTGTAGAGAGCCGGCCTCCCAACACCACACCATTATGCCCACCTCCTACTTGGGAACCTTTAAGAGTGTCCTGGCTGCGGCTTTCGTTTTTCCAACCAAGTTAACCACGCCCTCTTCCGCTTGGCTGAAGCATTGACGCAGCATCAGAGCGACTCCATTGGAGTTTTCAAATCCTACATGGCAAAATCTTCTGAGTTCAGAGAGAGCCTGTCTTTTGTTTTTTGAGGCACGATTGTGTTTAAGACCTGTTATATTGTGCATTAAAATCAAACTCATGTGTTGGTTATGAAAGATTAGAGGTAACATAAACATGGAGAACAAAAAAAGGGCCAAGGACTGAGCCCTGAGGCACTTTAGTGGAGAAATGTGAGGCTGCAGATATAAAGTCACCAACGGCAACATATTTCCTATTACAAAGATAGGAATAAAACCAATCTAAAGCTGTACCCTAAAGACCAAGACAGCACTAACATTCGGTTTGACCTCCAAATGAGTGGTTCTATTTATCTGGGTAAACTGTTGTTGTGTTTACATCCTGTCTGATATTCTGACTGCCGTTGTTTCTTATATTACTTTTGCATTTTCATGTTCTACACTAATAACAATCATAAGCGCAGAATATGTAAAGTGCTGTCTCTATAAATGGGATAGAACTGTCTGATGAACTATGGCTGCACTGGTAAAGGAACACAGGAATCCTTTCAGAGAAAAGATACATGGGAAAATATGAGAAAAATACATATCATTTTTGAACATTAAAGCATGGAAAGATGTCACAGTACAGACACTAAATACTGAACATGAGCAGAATACAGTATATCCTCTTAAACAACAATCATCAATTATATGTCTTCTATTTCTTTGAAACGTACTTTTAACTTGTTGAAAATGTAAACTGAAATGAATTATGACTCTTTGTCGCTCTGTCTTTGTCTTTCTTCCAGTGGCCATTATATTAAAGGATGACTACTTTGTTCGGGGAGCAGGCCTACCAGGGAGGTTTAAGGCAGAAAAAGTGGAGTTTCATTGGGGTCCTAACAATGGATCTGAAGGTTCCGAACACAGCATTAATGGTCATCGTTACCCTGTGGAGGTAAGCATTTTCTAAGTATAAGCATTACAATATACATTTTGAGACCTCCTCAATTGATTTCTAAAGGGAGTTTCTCGAGTCTGGAGAATGGATAGCACTTTTTACTGGAGCCAGTCATTTTGACTCTGCACAAAGGGGGATGTGTCTGGTTAGAGCTGCAATAGGATGAGCAATCATGGCTGAGTGTAAAAGACTGAAACACCGTTCTATAAACGCAAACACTGCTAAAAATGTTTTTTTTTCTTTTTTTTCATTTATTTTGAACAAACAGTAGTGGGAGTGTCAAAAACTAAATCTTTACTCTTGGCAATAGGTCACAATCAGTGATGGGGTCGTTACTCAAAAAAAGTAATGTATTATGCTGCGTTCACACTGGACGCGATGCGATTTTTGGGGGCGGCGCGATTACATGTAAAGTCAATGCAGAGATGCGGACAGACGCGAATTCGCTCCGACGGCGCGCATAAAGCGGTGGACGCGGCGCGAATCACGCGATTGAGGCGATTGAAGGGGGCCGCGTCAAACGCGAGAGTTCAATTTTTTCAACTCGAGCGTCAAATTCACATGACGCGTTCTCACGAAAGCCAATCAGCGTTGGGATTCCCTCTGATGTCCCTCTGACGTGCTGCTGTTGAACAGTTGTAAAGATGGAAGAGATGATCGTTGTGGCTGTGAGTGGGTTCCTGGAGATTTACGATACAATGTCGTATATCTACCGGGACCGCAACAAAAAGGAGCTGGCTTGGAGGAGAATAAGAACCCAGAAACGACGGCGTTTGTTGCTACGTTTGTAGGACTTCCACAGAAGGTACAAAGCAGCAATAGTTGTTATATCCTCCATAGTCAAGGACAGAAATAACCACAACAATCTTGCATGGAAGTGTAAACAACCTCAACTGTCCGTCAACGGCGGGGCATGTCAACGGTATGTCTGTTTAGAATGACGCGATAAAACAAACTGCAAGCCTCATTACTTTAAAAAAAAAAAAAATTATATATTACTTTACTTCTTTACTTTCTACATAAAGTAACTCATTACATTACTCTTTACATTACTTTTGCGTTACTCAGAAACAGCCTACTGTATAGCCAACACTTAAAACTTAGGCCAAATGTTCACACTATTGCAATAAAGAAGACATAACACAAGTTAATAACAGTGAACATTCTAGTTTTTGCTGCTTCTTCGGAGTCGACACACACTGAACATCATCACTCTGGGCTCAGGGGTCTTTAGCTACTAGCTTTGCGTTACAGATGGAGCAGCTTATTTCAGACTCCAGCTTACAGCTTCCTGCCTGCTACCTGCCAGCTACCTGCCAGCTACCTGCCTAAGACCAGTATCTGGGAATGTTAAGCCCTCCCACTATTTTCCAAGAGGGCGTTGCCAGATTTTCAATTTCAGGATTCAACCAGGAGATGGCGCTTCATTCACAAATACAGATAGACAACTTTTCATGGACTTTCAGTTTTGTTTAGAAGAGCATTTGAACACATCAATATTTTAGATAAAATAAAGTATATCTAATCTTGTAATTCAATAATATATAGTCTTTATATATTAAATAATCATAATAATAATGTAAATGTTTACATTACACTTCTTTATTTGTCATGCGGTCTACCTACGCTGTAAAATGTATTATCTCTTCGATTTACACACGGCATCTATTGCACTTCTGTCCATCCTGGGAGAGGGATCCCTCCTCTGTTGCTCTCCCCGAGGTTTCTCCCATTTTTCCCTTTGAAATGTGGGTTTTTCTCTGGAAGTTTTTCCTTGTACGATGTGAGGGTCAAAGGACAGAGGGTGCTCATACTCATACTGATATTCTGAACAAACTGTGCTGTTGTATTTGCTGTAAAGTGTCTTTACTGTAGGGTATTTTTATTATATGTACAGCACTTTGGCAACAGAAGATATTTTTCTTTAAATTGAAGTTAAATGCATCAATCTGGTGCACTTTGAGGGCAAAATTAAGAGATGTATGGATACAGCTCTCAACACTCATATGAAACAGAACTGTTATAATAATGATGAGAAACTATGAAATAAGAAATTAATCAAATTAAAATGTAATTATCATATCATATATTATATAGTGTATTGTATTATTAAGTAATATCATGCATTAACCCCATTATAGCAGATGCCACATTGAATGGATGAACACATTTATGCATCAATAATTACAACAGAGTATTTCTAAATACAAGCTGTAAAAATACTTATATGTATTTAATACTAATAACATAATGATTAATTTCAGATGATAATACTTTTCAGTGTCTGTCTCATGCAGCAGCTGATCCAGTAATGAGTGACCCGGCCGACAGTAAACATAAACATTTATAACTAGTTTAGGTAGTTTGAGAGGTAATTAAAATAGCTAAGGGTGATGATCTGACTTGAAGTGTGTGTTTTCCTCCTCCCGCTGCATCACAGCATGTGTATATCACCATTCTTTAATTAAATGTTTGATAAGTGCATGCAGATCACAGTACAGTAAAACATGTACACAGATACATTATTTTGTATTTGTATTAAATTTGACAATGTCAACTTCACTTTCCACTATGTACAGGTATCTTGGGTCAGTCTTGTCTTCCAAAAATCAGGAAGTAAAGTCCCTGGTTTGTGACAAGATGTGAAGTCAACAGATAGTCACTCAGAGGGGGGTACTATTTTTTTCAAATGCATATAGGCAATGCCACCCATTTACATGTAGGCAACACTGCTCTTTCAGTCAATAATTTGAATTTGAATGGGATGGGGAGACGTGTGTGATTACAAATGAGTGGCCAAACTAAGACTTTTTTTTTCAAAAGAGAAAATGCAGATATTACACTCATAAAAGAAATGCTAGACATATCAGTACTCTTAGTGCCAAGTTGTCTCAGACAATCTGCATTTCCTAATGTGGGACAGTTCTGTGCAAAATGTGGGACACTGAAAAGTCTATGTTAAAAAGCCTCAGTCACCTTAATTCATGTAATAAAAACATCTCAGGTCAGTAAGACTGAGAGCTAAATGTGCAATACCATGTTCAGCTATGTTACTATTTATAATGTTATTGTTGTTACAACAGAAGATGTTTTTCTTTATATTGAAGTTAAATGCATCAATCTGGTGCACTTTGAGGTCAAAATTAAGAGATTTATGGATACCGCTGGAAAAAGCTGCAGTACATATGCCGAGCCTGTACGTAGCGCTGTAACTTCCTCCACAAAAGCAGCCTTCTGTTTATTCAACGTGGTGGGGGCCGAGGGAACCGGGCAGAGTTTTTCGCCGGTCAATGTGTGTTAAACTTGAAATCTTCCTTATTGAGCTTTAAAACAAATGAATAACGACTATATATAATAATAAAATACGCGGAGCCTGGCCTCTCTTTGTCCTCCCTCTCTTCTGACAGCGTCAGTGTCTGTCTCATGCAGCAGCTGATCCAGTAATGAGTGACCCGGCCGACAGTACAAATAAACATTTATAAGTAGTTTAGGTTGTTTGAGAGGTAATTAAAATAGCTAAGGGTGATGATCTGAATTGCAAATAGGCATAGTTTGTTAAATATAGGTCCATAATATAAGATTCAGATTTTTTGTAGATTATTTTGTTAAATAAAAACATGGTGATGTTTTCTAAATGTATGATCCTATCTGTGACATATGGATCTTAACAATATTACACTCCTAAAATAAATGGTAGACATATCAAATTGTTTCCTCTTTTTATTTGTTTTATTATTTTCGGGACGGGGAGACGTGTGTGATTAAAAATGAGCGCTTACTCGGTAAATAACAAATATACCTAAAAAACATAGCCTACCAAACATATTCATATATAGGCTACTGGAGCTTAAATTAAGAAATATGTAGCCTATAATGTGATCAATAATGATTTTAAACAAACTACGTATAACTACCACATTATAACTGAGTGAATGTAAAACTTAAGGATACAGTTATGAAGACATATCTGACCATTAAATACATTATTAAAATATCCATTTCCACTGGGTGACTAATTTCAATTGATGTTGACACCATCTCACAACACTCATATATAACAAAAATAACATGACTTTCTGAAGCACAATTTAAAATGTATGCTGTTTAAAATCTCAAATTAGATCTATTGTCCATCTATATTTTGATTATTGTTTAATAGGAACTGTCCATAATCAAAGAGTCATTCCACTTCAGACTGAGAAAGTCAGTCAGCGAATATCAGGACATTCTGATGTAACATTTCAAGATAAAAGACCTTTGAAATGTCATATATGAGCTATCGTCCCGCTGTTTTTAGATAAGAATGAACTACTGGGTGTTGATTTATTCTATTGGCTTCATATCCAGGGTTGGGTTGTAACAGAATACATGTAACGGCGTTACGTAATCAGAATACAAAAATCAAGTAACTGTATTCAGCTCGTGTTACATTTGAAAAACGAGTAATCTGATTACAGTTACTTCTATAAAACAGCTGTGGGCAGCAGATACTGTGAGTGTCACGGACATGAATTAATAGATCAAGGCAGACTGGTGCACAGTGCACACACTCTCCTGTTTTGCCAATCCAGTGCTTAAACAAATATAGCTCTACACCCCTGGCCGAAATGTCCTTAAAATGAAGTCCGAGTTCGACATTTTAATTCATGTCCTGCCAACACTGGCAGGACAGAAGGCGACACGCCCATTCTAAGCCGTGTCCCTCACTCCCCACATCCCAAGCTGCATCCCCAAAAAGTGTACTATGTTGTTATATCGTTTCAGATGTTATGTTTCAGTCGTGCTCTTGATAAACCATTAAAACAGTAAAAACACATTCAGTTTCCTTTTGCTTTTTGTGTCTCTTGTACACCAAAACATACCCATCTGTGATGGAAAAAGAAAGTAATCTAAAAGTAATCTGATTACGTTACTTTTTTAAGACACGTAACTGTAACTGTATTCGGACTACTTTCAGAGCCATGTATTCAGTAATCAGTAACTGATTACATTTACAAAGTAACCCTCCCAACCCTGTTCATATCGCAATATATTCCAGAAGTCTGAAATCCAAAACATTTCCCACATTAGGGCAATTCACCCTACTTAACCCCAAATAAAAGAACCCAATAAAAACAGTTGTTAAATAATAGTGAAGTCACGTTGTAATAACAATAACTCATCTCTCGGTTTGAGTGTTCTTTTTCTGCTTTGCCAAAAGCCACTGTGTCAAGTGTCTAGTGACTATTTCTCTTAGCGGATGCATGTCAATTTAAATCAATACAACTATTTTTTAAATCAATAAAAACATTTTCTAAATCCATAAAAGCATTTCAATTAATATTGGGAGTCATGTCGTTACTTTGTTGAGAATGTGGCCATGTAATAAGCGGGATCATTTGCATCCTCCGATAATTAATCCTCCGCTACCCGTCGGGATCCTGATCTGCCTGACAAGGCTCCATTAAAATATAAATATTTTTAGTGAATTACTGAGTTTAGGCACGTTAATAACGTTTTAATGAAGTTGAATACAGAATATTCATATTTATCAGTGATTTCATGTCAATTCGGCGAACATGAACATAAATGATCGTGGTGAAGATGATGATTAAATTAGGATTAAAAATCGAGAGCCAGCTGCATTTCCTCTCGTTCGTTTTTTTCAACTAAACAACATTATTTTGTTAAATAACAACATGGTGATGTTTTGTAAATGATTACATGTCTTATTTAGCACAGACTATGATCCTATCCGTGACATATGGATCTTAACAAAGATCCGCTATACAGTAGTACCAGACATACTGTACATCCAGTTTACTGTATCGAAGTTGATTTCACATGAGCTCCAGTGTGGAACCCCACTTTACCCCCTGGTGGATCAATGATCCATTGCAGCTGGCTTCACAATAATTACATTTATTTATCACGGGGGCGGTCTCAAGTCAGACTGCAGGCAGTCTCTTGATCACGGGCCGTTCACGGGCCGACCACGACCCTCGCGTTTCAAACTGTCCTAAATTAGCTGCTACATCTGTAGCATGTTGCCTTTGCAGGTGCTTGGAGAGGTTTGATGTTGTGTTTACAACAGTGCACCTTACCGTCACATTCCTGTCCTTTCTTCTGACAAATATAAAATAATCGAAAGCTATAGCGGTTGATGACTCAGCCATGTCCCTACACTGCAGCACAACCCCTGTGACAGTTGCATGTGGACAAGTCGCGCAAATGTTACGCAAATATAACGCAAATATAAACCTGCGGCTGAAATCCCTCTAGTGACTAGAAATATTTAAAATTGTTCAAAGTTAGACCTATCACATTTACCAATCTTATCTACCCCTGGAACTAGCTTAACTAGTTATAAATATGTTTATTATTTACTGTCGGGTCACTCATTCACTGGATCAGCGAGCTGCATGAGATACAGACGGGCTGTCAGGAGAGGGAGAGAGGGAGAGAGGGAGAGAGAGGCTCCGTTTATTAAACCCGCCGTGTTATTATCAAAGTCACTGTAAACTTCTGAATAATGTAGTAACTACTAGAGCAGGGGTGGGCAAACTTTTTGGCTCGGGGGCCACTATGAGTTTTAAAATGTAACAGATGGGCCGGGCCAGTAGCAGATCGGTGAACAAATATTTAGTTGTCCACTCCTCATTAAACACTCGGCACTCATTGCCGACTTTTCTTTTCTTTGGTCCACTCATTGTTACAGATGCAGGTTCAAAGGTGAATTAGGTTCAAAGGTGAGTTATTGCGTCATTGCGTCATCGTTTGCGTCATGACGTAACTGTTTACGTGCCTTCTTATGACCCACACAGAGTTTTACGTCGCTGATTTTCTCCGCAACACCGCTCACAACAACATCAATAGAGGACTGCGTCGGGTCGTTTTTAATCATACGAAGACAGATTAAATTAAATAACTACTTCTCCAACCTTATACCTTTCTCCAGAGTGCCGTGGTGCATTGTTTATTAACGTGGTTCAGCGGGATTACTGCCCTCTGCAGTGCTGCTCGTTTATTCTACTGTTAACTCACGGCAGCGGCCGCTGTAAAGTTTTCACTGTCTGACTGTCACACAAGCAGCTGATAAATATCCCTCATCCCCATAAGTGAATGTGTTTCAGTCTGAATTGACGCTGTTTGGCATCACAACGCTGTTATGAAAGTTTCTCTGGCATTCTACAGGTGATGTTAGCATAGCAACCGAAGCTAGTCAGACTATCTCGACTACTTTTTGCTATCATATTGTGGCATAAACCGTTTTCTACACAAAATAAACAGAATCACACTAAGCTGGTTAGTGTTGCCTGACTTTATATAAGTGTTTTTTATAAGTGTGTGATCGCGTTCTAGTCCCTTTTCTCAGCGCTACTGCTTGTTACAATTTGTATTCGCTGTACTACTAACCGTGAACTGTGTCTAGAGTGCGCCCTCTAGTGGGATCGACTGAAATGCCGGGTATTGGAGGAAAAAGGCTAAATGGATGCGGTCTTTACTATAATTTGGACAATTTTGTACCAATATTCGGCGGGCCGGATTAAAAAGCCTAACGGGCCGTATATGGCCCGCGGGCCTTAGTTTGCCCATGCCTGTACTAGAGTCTAGTCTGTCAAAGGGAGAATCTAGTAATTTTTTCGCCCAATGTTAGTAACTGTAGTGTGATTACTGAATTTATAACAGTAACGCGTTACATTACTGCGTTACCGAAAAATGTAATGTGATTATGTGGCGAGGTTGGAAAATAACTAAGACTAAAAAGGGGTAGAATTAAAATAGTTGCCGATAACGCCACCTAGGTTAAAAGGAGCCTAGGACTCCTACTTAAAAGGCTACACAGGTTCTTTAAAAATCAGGGGTGAGCAGAGTTAAGAACCACAATCAAAATTAAGTTGACAATAGTTTATTATGTTAAAAGTAGAATTAAAATGCCCCAGCCCAAAGTCTCTCGAGAGGTCTTGCGTCTCGGTCTTGTCCCTCCAGGTAGCCCGAGGACGCGCTCCAAGATCTCCTGAGCGGATAAAAACAATATAGTCAGGCCACTGTGTGAGACACACTCGGTTACACTCCACACAAACACTTCACGCCACTGCACACTTAAAGGTCCCATGTCATGCTTTTCTGGTTATTACCCGTCCCCTTGTGTGTTATGAAGGTATTTACAGATGGAGCATCTTATTTCAGACTCCAGCATACAGCTTCCTGCCTACTACCAGCCAGTTACCTGCCTAAGACCTGCCAAAGACCAGTATCTGGGAATGTTAAGCCCTCCCACTATTTTCCAAGAGGGCGTTGCCAGATTTTCAATTTCAGGATTTAACCAGGAGATGGCACTATATATTAAATAACTATGGCCAAACTAAGACTTAGTTTTTCACAAGAGAAAATGCAGATATTATATAAAAAACTAAAGTTAAAATCTTGTTTTTAATGCCCCAAGAGCAATAAAAACACTTGTTAAAAAAATCCTGAGTGAGGCTTTCATAAATTGCATTTAGCTGACGCTTTTATCCAAAGCGACTTACTATTTAATAAATGATAAATGATTATTCATAACAAATATGAGTGATGTGTGATTATTATTCATGCTATATACTGATATAGGGTTAAGTAAGCAATCAATCCTGCAAATTAACCCTTAGTTGTTCAATATATTTATTCAGACAATGTGAGTAGAAATACAGAAATTATGCTCCCACCTAAGGCCAACGTTGCAATATTACAACATTTCCCTAAAAACGTACCAAAACGTAAACATTTTTAAAACTCTTTCATTTCTGCTCCAGAGGCCAGGGGTAAAATTGGGATTTGATATGTGGGGGGGCTCTGTTAGAAGGTGCGACGGGGGGGGAGAGAGTTAGACGCTCGTGAATTGTCAACGGGGGGGGTTGACATCAGAGCATCGTCCTATGGGCTTAGCCCTGGACAGGTACAACAGGTATTCACTCAGAGGGGGGTACTAAATGCCACCCATTTACATGTAGGCAAACAAAAAAAGGGGGGTGGGGGATGGTGAATCAGCTATGTTACTATTTATAATGTTATTGTTGTTACAACAGAAGATGTTTTTCTTTATATTGAAGTTAAATGCATCAATCTGGTGCACTTTGAGGTCAAAATTAAGAGATTTATGGATACCGCTGGAAAAAGCTGTGTGTGAAAGTTTAAATCTTCCTTATTGAGCTTTAAAACAAATGAATAACGACTATATATAATAATAAAATAAACACCGGCTGTTGTTATGCCTGCTGTAACGTTAAATTACTCCGTTCTCCGCTTAAGTAATTATGCCGTTACAAGCTTCATAGTTGTATTTATCATCTAAATTTGCCAAAACAAGTTTAACATTCTGAAAGCCAAGACTTCGTTTATTTGAAATCAGATGAAAACAAACTGTAACGGACCCTGCCGTGTTATCTTGATATTTCCGGCACAGACCCTTTCATACCGGCAATGCGCGATAGAAACAACAGGAACTGCGACAGCATAAATATGCGAACACAAACCTACAGACTGCTGGAGAAGAGATATCACAGGGGGGGTTGGGACACACACATTCCGATGGCCAATTAGTTTTAAACAAAGAGTATAGCCTACTCAACAGTGGGGGCTGGTGAACGGTATGGTCAATGTTTGTAAACACTGTGACATTTTGACTTTATTTGATCATTACAGTTAAAAACTAATTTAGTAATTTACAGGAAAGGAGTGCACGCTACTAAAGAGACACGCTACCATGGAAACCAAACAATGGTGTTGCTGTATTGAAGTCCGAGTGGAAACAGTCCTATTTGGAGCGTTATGTTAGAATGAAACAGCCAGTTATGGCGCATTTCCACCACATGGTCGGCCTCGGCCACACTCGGTACTGCTTGGCCGCGTTGGGCCTTAACAGGGCCGGCTCACTTCATGCTGCGCTTCCATTACAGTTTAGGAACTGGGGTAGTTACTATAGTAACGCAGTGTAGGCGGAGCCGTGACGTCATCTTCAATGAGAACCCCAGAAAAACAACACAGCCGTTAGCTGTTAGCACTCAGAGCTCACAGCTCCTTATATATGTTCAGAAACTAGACACAAGTTAAACAAGTACACACCACAGACTGCCTGTGTCATGGTGGATACAGTCGCTGCTTTATTTATGTCTGTATAGGCCGTTGTTGTGAGTGTGGACGGTCGGAGCATATATTGAGTTAGCTTAGCCAATCTCCATCTAGAAAACACACATTTGAAAAGGTTTTTCGCCTGCCGTCTGTCTGCAGACTTGCCAAAGCATTAATTCATGGTTTTTACTAACCGGTATCAGTATGTTGTTACTTCGGCATCATTTTGAAACGTGTATTACAATTAAATCACGGTCAAATATGTTCATCTTGTTGTAGTTGTAGCCTCCTTGCCAGCGATTCTCTCTCTAGTTTAGCATACTTAGCCCGACTCAGCCCTGTTTGTTGGCCCCGATAGAACCACGATTTTGTCGGGCCAGAAAAGAGGTGAAAAAGTACCCCCGGGCCGGAACTAGGCCTAGTGGAAGCGCAACCAAAAACGGGCCCGGCACGACACAGCACGCTTAAACCGCGCTCCGCGCCATGGTGGAAATGCGCCATTAGTGTTACTTCACTAACTGTAAGCTTGTCACTCAGAGTAACCTACAGTTAACTTAACTGTTGGAAAAGAAAGATCAGGGGGTGGGGGAGAGCTGTGGGTGATGGGCCATTAGGTGTGTAAACACACAGCTGAGAGCTGCCGTTTCATTCTGACTGTTTAAAAAACGGTAACAACGGACTATTTTTCTTGGCGGATGCATGTCAATTTAAATCAATACATACAACAATTTTTTAAATCAATAAAAACATTTTTTAAATCAATAAAAACATTTTCTATTGCAGCTGGCTTCACAATAATTACATTTATTTATCACGGGGGCGGTATCAACTCAGACTGGGGGCCGGCTCTTCATCACGGGCCGATCACGGGCCGATCACGGACCAATCACGATAAGATGCTTCATCTGTATGCATGTAAACGGTCTGCAGAGTCACAAACCCTCAAAGTACACCCTGTAGCGAGTACAACTCTAAGGGGAAGCTCGGAAGTGTCAGCCAATCAAATCATATGCCAGTACAAGTTCTACCCAATCAAACCTCGTGCTTGTGTGTCCGGGGCGGGAGATTAATGTGATTGGTTGTTGGTCGAGCTTCAGACACGCCCGCTGGCAAGCTTCAACGCACGCCGCCGTGTGGACGCTGCGTAACCCCTAGATTCCACCGGGTCCATCTGCGCCGCGTTACGGCGGCCGTTCACAGCGGTCGCAGCCACTCTAGTCAATGGGTGCTATCCCACCAGACGCGCCGTGTTACGGCTAGAAGCGTTACGGCTAGAAGCGTTACGGCTAGAAGCGTCCCATAAGCGTCTCGGCGCTGGGCTCCGCTAAAAATAGGCGGCTGGTCTATTTTAGACGCGACGCGAGGCGTTGCATAGCGCCGGGCAGGAAGTGGACCGGTCAGAGCATCCAGTCAATCCCCAAAATAAACTAATTTTGCAGACCCTATCCCTCCATAGTCTTTCAAGTAGGAGGAGAAATGCCAGCGTTCTCCTCCGGTTTACAGGCACTGTGTAAATTAAATATAGAATAATTATGATGATGAATGCATTTTTTTACCACTAAAATACAGCAACACATCTTTGATTCATGTCGTTTAAAACTGGAATATTACAATATTATTAACTTTGTCTGTACAAAGTAGCCTGTCCAGGAAATATGCCCAAATCAACAAAAACCCTAACCCTACAAGCGCACACAATTAAAACACAGCAATACTTAATATAAAAAACATCAGATCCCATTAAAACTGACCCCTTCACAATTACAGTAACGCGTTACTTTGTAACAAAGCGTTACACCCAACACTGGTCACAATAGCCTATTAAGCTAAAAAAGCTAATCTTATGCCATGAAATTGAAATGCCTTTCCCACATCCCCATTTACAGCAAACAGTTAGAGTCCTAGTGTTTACAGTAGCAATATCATACCCAAACATAGTATGGTGGGTGTGGCACCTTACTTAGATCGGGTTAATAGACTGGCTTATTTGCTGCCAAGAGGTCACCTGTGCTGCCATCACTTGGATCTTCTTTAGAGGCAATGAGTGCTTGTGAAGAGGCCAGCTATGCTCAGTACTCTGTAGTAACCTGGACTATTTGAAGGCAATGCTACTCAATACTGTGATATATAAACAAGTAGACAGAACATCTATGGACATCAGGGTGCATGATGGGTTTCACTCCACAAGCTTCCTATCCCAATCTAGTATCAGTGTTGAAATGTTTACTGTACAAAGTTAAGAGCCTAACTTATATTAAACATATAAGTGTTAATGCTGGCCACATACACATTTGTCTCTGGGACTGAGTGTGTTTTTATGTGCAGCTGTCAGTCTCTTGAATGCTGAAATGTCAGCCCTCTCAGTTTGGACTCCTCGTAGAGCACTGCCTCTTTGCTGTGGCTGGCCAAACAGATGAATATGTATTATTTGACATTTGGCATCAGCACACTGACAGTTGAGATTGATCTTGTAATCTATTCCTTCCCCTTCAAACTCCTTTTCTTCCTTGCAAACCTTTCAACAAAGTTGCATACAAGTGTCTTTGTGTCAGTGGCTGCCTGTGTGGAATTGATGCATTTGTTCTCAATAGTCCATTTGGAAATATTGCTTACCTGTCTGCTGCAGAAGAACTCAGAGATTCTGCTGAAAACACAGAAACTCCTATATCACTGCATGAAGCTTTCTGGGGCTGCTGTTTTTAAACTGCTAGATGTATACTATGCCATCAAAATTCATTTAGCAGTGAGACATCAGCAAGGACAAGTTTCAATATAGCACTTTTATCAAGTTCCAGTGAAAATCAAACTAGGTTTCTCATATTGACTCAGCCTCTCAGTCAACAATACTAGTCACACACACACATACAAACACACACACACACACACACACACACACACACACACACACACACACA